>JAOXXN010000220.1:369384-394978 GCA_026770055.1 Myrmophylax atrothorax | reverse complement strand
CACACCCTCCCATGTAAAGTATTCTGGCTCAGAAACGAATTCATTTCAACGCTCCCCAAAAGCCCACCCGCCGCCCCCTCAGGTGCTGGAGTGCCCTCTCCGGTGCCAGCCCTGGCTCCGGGCGATGCCCCGTCCATGGGCTGGGCGCTCCCGGCCGCCCGCGGCGCTTCCCGGCGAGGAAAAGCGGGAAAGTCTTCCTTCTCTCCAAGGTTCTCCCGGTGTTTTCCCACTGCTGGTTTCTTTTGTCGAGGCGACTCCGTTGGAATATGACAGACGTGGTTTTCTCACCCCGATTGCTCCTGGGTTTGGTTGATTTTGCATTCGGTTTTCTGCTTTGGTTCTTCCTTGGGTGTCCGAAGAAAGTCTGTGTCCTCACCTGCTCCGCGAATCCGTTTAGCACGCGTAAGATCCCAGGAAAAGACATTGAGTCCTTCTGGTTTTGTGTGTAAAGGGGGATTAGCAAGTCCTGGACATTTTTCTTTTTTTTCTTTTTTTTTTGAAAAAAAAAAAAAGGTGAAATAAACTCTAGAGGCAGAGGATTTGCTTTTGCACAGAAAAGGGGCGTGAGCGCTCTCTGCTGCCTACAGAGATGCTGGAAAACTACTGAAAAGAGTTTGGGAACTTTATGTTTTCTTGCGGTGAAACTTGGATAACACTTCTCAATGCAGAACGATTCACTTGACATATGTACACTCACCCGCCTTTTATAGGAGATATATATCGCCAAGTATATATCTTTATAAAGGAAAGGGAGGAAGCAGAGTAAACCACCTGAAGGCGCATTCTGAAGTGACTGCACGTATAATCGCAAATGCTGCTTTTTTATTGCTATGGCACAAGAACATCCATTTGGAAAATGCGGAAAATTTCAGAAGTCTCTTTTCTCCCGCTGGTTTTTCAGCCCTCTCCTCGTCTGCACTAAAGCCATCCGTGTCACTGCCGTCTCCCTGCTCTCTCCTCTCTTGCTCCCTGCATCCAAACCATGCCCATTAAAAAAGAGAAAAGAAAATAGTTACCTGCTGGTTTATTTGGGTTGTGTCTTACCTATTTATCATGTCTGTATATATATGTGGGTGAAGATTGTGAGCCTGGTTTTGTTTGAAGCTGGTGGTGAGTGTTTCAAAAATATGGTTTGGGAAATATGCTTTTTTTGTTGCTCTTTTTTGTTTCCCTAGTCTTAAAAGTAAAAAAAAAACCCTAGAGTCTGCCATGATTATTTCCCATTGCACTGAATATTCTGCTTTGTCTCTGATGGTTTCACCTGCAGTTGTTTTGTTTGTTTGTTTGTTTGTTTTTTCTCCACTTTAACAATTTGAGATGATTTCAAAAGCTCCAGATGTAAAGAAGAAAAAGAGGAAAAAGCCCTGTCAAAAGCATCTACTGTTAATGCTGTAATTTGCAAGGAATTGCTTGGCCGATGTCTTTCTGTGAGCATGGAAGGGAGTGTCCAGCACTTCCACTGGTGCTTCTGTGCGATAGTTATGGGGTGGGAACAAGACCTTTTCTAGCGAGGTTTTATTGTCATTACCAGATGGTTGCACATTTATATTTTTTTTTACGTAAATGGATTTGCCACAATGAAATGTCATAACATTTATGACATGATATTAAAAAGTGTATTGTAAAGCCAAGTTCTAGATGGATTTTTTAAAAGAAATCTTGGTTATAAACCCAGTCTAAAGGGAGCTCTGTCCAGTGTTGTAAAGACAACATGATGTAACCCATATTTATATTTTTATAAAATACATATTAAGACTGTGAATCTCCTGTGTGAATTGCTGGGTGAGTTGTTTAAGAAAAGTATTGTTCCTTTCCAGCCTCCTGGAGCTTTAGACATGCTGAGATTTTTGGGAAACTGTACGTCGGGGAAGGGGTTTTGCTCTGAAATTGTGAGTTGATGTATTTTTACATCCCTTTGTATTTTACTGAAAAGCTGCTGCCCTTCCTAGTCCCTAGAGTTTCAATTTTCTATGCAACCCCCACACCCCCGGTCTCTCTTAATCCTGAGAAGTAAAAGGGATGCAGATTGATTCAAATTGAAATGAGGGTCCCCCCACCCCCCTTGTTGGCTCATCGTGCTGCTGACCCTTCATGCCAAAACGGGGAGTACAAGAAAAAAAGAGGCAGGTGGGGGAGGCTCTTTCGTGCATGACTGGTTGCCTTCCAGCAGTCATCTTTTTAATTATTATTATTATTTTTGTAAGAAGAATATATTGATAATGTCAGTGAAATAAGCAGACATTGAAGCTGATGCACAGATTGCTCCAGAAAGGAGTTTTTCTGTAGATTTTTCTTTAGATGCGAATACCTTTTTTAATTATGTTAATTAATGTTAAGAATTCTTAGGCTTATATTGAAGCTGTATGTGGGTCACTATATGATCATTTCTAACTGGATAAAGTCTGTACAGTACAGCATATTCCTGAGTGTATGATATAGACATGTAGCCCCAGAGTGCGAAATTTATAAATAAATTTTTCATTGATCTTTTTATATAAAAAAAGGCTTTTTGGTTTGTTCTTTCCCACGTTGTTGTGGGTGATGCTGGGTGGTTCCTGAGGTGGGGGATGCCTGGGTCCCCAGGTCTCTCTCTTGGTGTCAAACCTGCAACTATTCTGGGGTTAAGTGCATCCCTAGAGTGGAATGGCTGGGGTGGATTTGGGGAGCAAGCGTGTGGCCCCTTCCCACAGGCTGGAGGAAGCTCCCTGGGCTCAGGGAGTGTCCTGGTTTGCCCCAACCCAGCATTTGGAGGCTGATGGAGAGGTGATGACTTAGACCAAACTCTGATGCTATATGGGCACATGGTATTTGAGGTATTCCTAAAGAAGCTACTCATCCCAAGAGAGTGAGGGGAGAGTTTAGCAGCCAATTCTGGGACTGTGGCAGTGGGTGCGTTTTCAGGGCTACAGCCTCACCAGCTGAGCATCCCCCAGCTCCATGGGAACATTTTCAGGCTTTTTGATTCCAACCTGGGCTCCGCTGAAGGGTTGAGGCAGTTCAGTCCTCACCAGCCCTCGGGCAGTGGGAATGGGGTCAGTGGTGACTTCAGCTGCCCTTCTGGAAGGGGCACAGGGTGAGGGTCAGCATGGGCTCTCCATCCCCAGAGGCATCTCTGTCCTCCTGTGTGGCTCAGAGTAGACCAGTGCCCAGAGTAGGCTGAGCCCTGCTCCTCTGGAGGCTTTCCAGGCAGAATCCGGCTGCTTGGGAAGTGGGAAGAGCAGAGGCAGCCCCATGCCTGCACTGGTGGGGTCCTGCCTGAGGCCCGGGCTTTGAAGGCAGGATGCAGGCAAGCCTCCCACGCTGGCAGCACTGGAGGGTTGGATGAGGCTTTTTCGACATCAATAATTTTGCCAACTCTGGAAATGCCTAAATCTTGGGGAAATTTGTGCCATGTTTGGCTCTGGAGTGTAGATTCCCAGCAATGCCAGGAGCGCTATCCTGCAAATGCAGAGGGAAGGAAATGTGGAGAAAAGGCTCGGTGTGACCTTTGCAGGTTGGCTGAACTCCACTCTGATGTGCCAAGCCCCTGTGCCATCTACTGCCAGCACGGGACAGTGCCTGGGACAGACACAGCTGGTGTCCCTAGGTGCCCTGGGGACATGCAGCTCCCTAGGAAGCAGCTCAGTGTGGAAAGGGCACCGAGTGACCTGGATGGATTTGAGCAGGAAGAAAAAGATGATCCCCAAATCCTCTGCATTGGGAGTCCTTCCCCCAGGTTCCTGCAATAGCTATTGACTCTAAATCTATAGGGAGGGTGTGTGGGGTGGACACTGCTCCCCTCCCCTGCCATGGCACTGTGACATCGACCCTCCAGTGCGTGCCACCAAACGTGTCACCATCACTGTGCTCCCCAGGGCCGGGCACTGCAGAGTCACACCTGCAGGTGCAGCTCATCCCAGATTCATCCCTTTACGGCTTGGAATGCTGCAAAACCTCATCCTGGCTCCTGTGTCACAAAGCTGAGCTCAGCATGGCTCGGCTCAGCCCTGTGACTTCTTGCCCTTCACCTTGTCCCAGGGGTCCAGCCAGCTGGGCTGGGCCAGCCACCACCTCAAGGATGAGTTTTGCTGAGGAAACACAGCATTCCTGTGCACAGTTCCTCTGTCCCCACAGAGGAGGACGGGGTGGGCTGGAGTCTCTGGCAGCCCCTTTGCAGGGGATTTGGGCACCCCCCCAAAGCTGCCCTGTATTCCCTGACTCTCCATGCCACGGCCTTGGCAGTGGGGACATACTGGGGGCACAGCTGAGCCCTAACTCCCAAGGCCCTTGGGGAGCAGCTGCCTCAGTGCCAGGTTTCTCACACTGCCTTGGCCACTCCAGTTTGTAGTTCACCTCTACAGAAACCCTGTCCAAGAAATCTAGGAACTCCAAAGACCTGGGTTTTTTTCTTTTTTTCTTTCCCTTTTCTATTTTTGTTCCAATAGCACAGAAGTATTGGATGGTTTGATGGCGTAAGCACATTCTTCTGACATTTTTGCCTGTCCCTGGCTGCACATTATTGTCCGCCGGCTGCATTACGTAGGTGCTGTTGTTCCAAGAGAAACCAAAGCAAGAATTTGAGCTTTCAAGTGCTTCCTGCCATTGTCTTTTGCTTTTGTTTGTGCTGCTGACTCCAAACCAGATGGATTGGGCTCCCCTCCGTCCGGGGGGCGATGGGAAGTCAACACAGCCGGGAGAGGTTTGACAGCTTTGTCTTCTCTTCTATTGCCCTTCATCCGTCAAGCACAGCCATCGGCGCGGGAGCAGCCCTCGCATATGGATGTGGAGAAGGAGGTGGGATTTTATTTGAATTTCAGGGAGCTTAACACAGTAAGTAATGAATGAGAAAGAAAGACAGTGAGCAGGCTAGCAAGAGGGGATAGACTGTGATCAAAATTCAGGACATTTTAAATAGATGCTTTGTTGGGCATTTGTATGACTGCAATAATGACACAGCCTGGCTGATCCAAAGAGAAGTTACCTTTTTTAACAAAAAAAAATCACCATCAACTTCTGTTGGGTGCCAGGGAGGAGCCAGTGGCTCAGACTGCCCAGCCAGGCTGGCCTCATTTCCAGACTTCATGTTTTTTTGCCTCTTCTCCAGGGCTAACATCCCTTTAGGTGAGTGGGTGACAGGGTGGTCAGTGGCACTGGGGGTCCTCAGTGCAAGATGACTCATAGTTTTAACCTGTTTAGCTGCTGACCCACTGCTGCTGCAGCATTTGGTGCTGGGACTTTGTGCAGAGATTCTGACCCCCAGATCCATCCCAGGCTGGGACTGGGACAGGAACTGGCCACCCTGTTCCTGTGGCTTGGAGTAATTTTGGGCTCTTCTTGGGGTGTACATGAGTTGCACACCATGCCATGAGGTGAGCATGGGGTTTTCAGTGCCAGCCCCCATGCCCTAAAACCACTGTGACTCTGCAGAATGCCATGGGGCTGTGTCTCCCCAGGGATGTTCCGAGGCCTGGAATGTGTCAGCACAAGGACTGCAGGCAGCTCCCATATCTTGGTGCAGCAAGTGTTCCCATTGTGGGGGGAGAAATGTCTCTCTTCCCTTCACAGAAATCCTTCAGCTGCCATGCTCCACTGCCACCAGAAGCACCCATCTCTGGGGGTGCCTGTGGAGACCTGACCTCTGATTCACCCCAGGTGGGGCAAAGACTTGCAGGTGCAGTGGAATTTTTGGCTTCCTCATTTTGACAGGTTTCTCTTCCCGACCTTAAAGAAATGGCCAAGCATAGCAACATCCTGGTTTGGCTTGTTTTGGGGAGGACAGTGGATGGGGCTTGGCTCTGGAGGAGTGGAAGGCTGCTCGGCTGGAGGGATTGAGGGATGGCTGGAAAGGGCTGGGGAGGCATCACTGGGGACATGGAGGGGTGGAGAAATGGGGAAATAAGAGCTGGCTGGGGGGGATGGAGGATAGAGGCATGACAGGATGGATGGGTAGGAGATGGGTAGAAGAATGCAGAGAGGCAAAACCGGAGACCTGGAGGGATGATGGGCTGAGGGATAGTTTGGACAACTGTTTAAATTGGAAACTCCTCATTCAGCCTGAATCCAAGAGTGTTCTGTGGCTGGGAGTGGTCCCTGCAGGCAGGCCAAGGAGAGCAGCACATCCAGCAGCACTGTCTCACCACGGCAGATCTCAGCCCAGCAGAGCTGGTCATGCCCTCCTGCCACTTTTTAGGAAGAGGCCCCCCAGAAGGGGGATGCATTTGTTGGGCAGTGGAGGCTGAGCCTTCACATGGGGCCCTCAACCCTTGGGCCTGATGGTTTGTGCTCTGAAACATGAATGCAAAACAAGGAGATCCTGGCTCCAAATGAATTCCGCAGCCAAGGAGAGTCTCTACCTGGAAGTGGACAACTCTGCAGCCTCCTCTCACCCCAAGAGTGAACTGGAATCTCTGTCCTTGTTTTCTCTAGCTGAAAAATCCCTTCTTACCCATGTCCAGTCCCCAGCAATGTTCTCAAACACAGTGCAGTGGCACAGTCAGACTCTGAACATGCCGAGCCAGCTCTCAGGTTTCCTTCCCTGGACAGACCTTTGCACACACACCTCTGTGTGCTCAGGGAACTCTCAATGTGATGTCTCAGTGTGATCATCACTCTGCCAGCTGGGGCAGGAGCTGGATGGCAGCTCTCTGGACTCCTGATTTCCCTTAGTTACATCTAAAACACTTGGTCACCCAGAGACCGAAGGGCTTTCATAGGAGTGGAGGAGCTGGAGGCTCCCCTTCCCCTGGTGCCCCATTCCATGCCCAGCCTGCCCCAATGAGAGGAGTCAGGCCTTCCAGCAGCCAAGCACCTTTGGGGAACTGACAGGTGCTGTGGTAATTCCTGGGATCTCTCCCCAGATGCTTCAGTTTGGAGGTCCCATTTGGGAGACCCCAACCCCAGGCTCAGGGGCCCGGGGCACCTTGAGTCCCTGCAGGAAGAGAGGTGCAGTGTGGCCTGAGGCTGCGGGTACAGGGGGGTGCTGGCTCAGCACCTGTCACCCAGCCTGTGCCCATGACCTGAAGAGCACAGGGCAGCCCTGGCCTCGCCCCACAGTGTCAGGATCAGGCCCTTGACCCCCAGCACAGTGCCTGGACAGGGAGCCTGTCCCCACATTTCACCCTGCTCACATTCACAGCTACGGTGACAACTCTGAGCCGCCCCTGTCCCATTTTCCACTCGCTGCTCCCCCTCATTCAAGCCTCTATCCTTTTAAGCTATTTTTTCCCCCTCCTATTCATTTCCCTGACGCCTCGGTCCTTTTCTCCTGCCTAGCCCCTCTCCCGAGCAGCTGCTATGCTAATAAGCATGAGGCAGAAAAGGGAGCGAGCCTTTGCAGGGCTGGGGAGGAGAGAAAGACCCCAGAGCCCTCCAAATGCTAAATAAATCCAAAGCTGGAGCAGCATCCCTGAACAAAGAGGCCTGGCCTCCCCCCTCTCTTCCCCTCTTCCCAATTCCACCTTTTCACATTCAAATCCATTAAACAGTGAGCAAAAAGACCCTGAGTATTCATAGCATTGCATTAAAGAGAAAGCCCCGTGGTCCCTCTCCATCGAGGCCGGGTGGAGGGAAGGGCTCTCCATCCCCTCTGGGCCAGGAATCGAACGGCTCCGGCCTCGGCTCAACAGAGGGAGGACAAAAGCCCCTGGCATCGCACAGGGAGAGTAGTCGCCTTACCCCTGAGTTCCAGGTTTCTTCCCCACATGAGACCCTTGGGCTTCTCTGTTGGGATAGAGCCCCTGGTTCCTGCAGGCAGCATGGGCAGCTGCTGGGGGCTGCCTGAGAATCTGAGGGTGCAGCAAGGTGGGGACCCCTCTGTCTCCTGCCCATTGACAGTGCTGGGGAGTGCTATGGCAATGACAGGGCAGTGGGGACACCCACACTTGAAGAACCCTCCCAGGCAAACCCCAAAGGCAGGTCTCTTGGTCTCAGTGAAGGGTGAGGAGGGGCAGTGTTCCTGCAGGGCCGGGCACAGCTGAGGGTCACTGCGACGTGGCCACCAGCCCCTGAGTGAGGACCAGCCACTGCTGCCTCACTACAGCTGGTGCCTGTCCAGCATGGCAAGTTGCCTTAGTCTGATACAGAGGTAACTTATGCCAAAATTGACACTTTCCTACACATTTTGCCTTAACATCAGAGTAGATTTTCAGTGCAAAGACCTTAGATCTCGTTCCCTGAACAGGAGGCAGGGATGGAGGTTGACATGTAGTTGGTTCCATGTTGACTTCTGAGGCTGGTGGTGGGATGCCTGAAAGAAGGTGACTCTTCTCTGAAGAAAGAACAGGGAGGCATTTTCTTCTTCTGACTTTAGGGATGGAAATGGAAACTCGCCTCCAGGAAGGATTTCATGGTCTTTTCTTGTCCAAATTTCTGCTGGAATCACAGGATTCCTGGAGATGGGTCTTTTTGTACCAGAAAATGAAAAATATCTTAAAATCATGGATTGTAGCATGTGAGGACTGAAGCTGTCTGAATAATGCCAACTGGACCGTGGAGACCATGATGGCCACATGTGGTGCTCAGGAGGCAGCAGTACCTGGGACCTGCCTGCACAGCTTGGTCAGTGGGGTGAGATTCAGATCTGCTTCTGGTGTGTCCATCTGAGATGGCATCTGGGTTCCACTGTGGAAGCAGGAGAGGGATGGCAGCACTTAGACCTAAGCTCCTTTTGCTGCTTGAGTCATCCTGGCATGTCTTGCCTGGCCTCTGCCACAGGTTCTGGAGGCCATCCCAGGTGTCCTGGACACCCTGACACTTCTCAGCTAGAACATGGTGCTGTCTTTTGGTGCCTGAGTCCTGCTCTGAACCAATACAATGAAGAGTCTGGAAGGTGATCCAGGCTGCCCTGTCAGGCCACCTCCCTGTGTTCAGCCATGTCCCACCCAGGGCTCCTGCATTCATGTTCATGTGTCACCAGGGCTCCATTTTGAGCACTTCAGGTGCTGCACAGCTTTGGGGTGCATGAGGGACCAGACCAGTAAGAGATCTAGATCAGAAAAGGGAGAGAGGTGGGACAACCCTCCGGAAACCTAAAATGGGTTTAACCACTACATGGGACATGGGATACAGGAGCTCAGCCCCCTGGCCCTGCAGTGCAGGACCCCAAAGCTGCATGCACAGTGCCCTAAGTGTGTCCCTGCATGGGACACAGATCCCAGCTCAGAGTTGTTCCTCACAGTGTGGGATCCCTGTGGTGCCTTCACAGCTGATGCTTCAGGGCCGTAGGACTTAGTTGATCTACCCCATCCTCACGCCCCAGTGCAGGCCACCAGCTCCTCAGGCTGGTGAGTCTTGTTCATTCTGGGACCTTTTCCGGCCACACCAGGGATGTGTTCCCTGAGAAATCAGCTCTCTGAGGTGAATGTCAGCAGAAACCCAAAGAGGTTTCTGAGAACAACCTTCCCCTTTTCTGTGAAGGAAACCAGTCTCATCCTCAGATTCCCAATTCATGGAGAAGATCCATATCTTGAGGAACTCGTATGTGCAAACGCTGCAGATTGACCCAGCATGTCAATAACAAGGTGGAGCTGTGCTGCTCCAGTTTCTGTGGAGTGGCCTTACCCTGGCAAGGAAGTGTCCTTGGGCAGAGACTGGGCACCCATCCCACACTGCCCTGACTAGGGCTCTTACTTCTACCTGCTTCTACCAATGCCACAGTCCTGCTCCTGGGTTACTCTCCAGGTATCTCCCCATGGGTCGGTGATAGGTGGCCATCGCCCACCATTGCCCTTAGGGGCTTCTTATTCCCAGTGTGACCCCAAGCCCACCCAACATCTCACTCAGCTCCAGACCTTCCCAAAGAACAGCTCTAGCAGTGAATCCACTTGCCCCAGACCTGCCCCCAGAACAGCCCAAAGACCAGTGTGAGATGATTCTTCATCACACACACGGTGGGGGCATGGGGTGGAAGGGTCAGAGGGAGGAAGGAATGTGAAGCACCGTGCCCCGTTTGCACCCTAAACTGCATGGCCCAAGGAGGTGCTGAGAAGGGTAGAGAACACAGTGGATTTCTGGGAGGTCTTCCATGAGACCTGGTTAATGAGCAGTGGGGCACCACCATCTCTCCCAAAAGGCTGGAAGTGCTCCAGCCCTTCTCTAGGGCCAACAGACCCAACTCTGCTGCAGGCTCTAGCCTCCCTCTGAGCTCTGATGCCTCCACCTCCAGCCCTTACAGGATGAGGCCCACAGCTCTGCTGGGGTGAGGGCTGGGAACACCCCAAAGACACAAATAGCCCCACATTGCTCCCAGACTGGTCCAAGGGATGCCCCAGCTGCTTCCTTATCCTCATGGGGCTGGCTGGGGACATTGTGTCCTGGCCTGGATGGGCTGACCCAAGGGACCTGTATGCACCCTGGCACCGCTGTCCTCCATCGTGGCTGCACCCCGAGGGGCTGCAGTGTGGTGGGACCATCCTGGGCAGGTCTACCTGTAGCAGCAGGTGGGACAGGGGTCCAGGGCATCCCTTCGAGGGGTTGGCTGGGGAGAAAGGTTCCTGCTTAGCAATGCAGGAATGCAGGTCGGGCTGAATGAGGCGGAGGCGGGTCTGATCTGGTGCCCCACTAAGCCCCCATTCTTTCCCAGCCGGTGCATCTTGTATTCAGGCTGCCTGCTCCTAAGAAGAGCGTCTTTAATCCTTCCCTTGTCTCCTCCATTCCCTTTCAGGCCTTTGGCCAATGGGAAGGGGATGAGCAGCTCTCTGCAGGAAGGAAATTAAAAGCGAGGAGGAGGGTAGGGAGGAGGAGAGTGCGGGGAGGGGGACTTGGAAGGGGAGACAATCCTGGAGTGGAGATGCCAGTCATCGGGGTCTCAATAGCCCCATTCACCCTGCCCAGCCACACAGAAAATCAGGGTCACCAGGATCCATGCCCTGCCTGGAGACAACTGTTGCTTTATTCTTTTTAATTGCTGGAAAACGCAGAAAAGTTCACTTGTGTGTGTGGCTGGCTCCGGTGGGGGCTGCGCCGGGGGGCGCGGGCGGCGGAGGGACGGGGGAGAGCCCGACCCGCAGCGAGGAGGGACACAAAAAGCAGCCGCACGTGAGGGTGGGGGCTGCGACCCGGCGCGGCTGCGGAGCCATCTGTACGGCTGGGCACGGCGGGGCGAGCACCGGGACCGGGACACGGGAGCGCCGGCCCACGGCAGGCACGGGAAGGGTTCCCGCGGGTTTGGGGCGGCCCCAGAACCGGCAGCCAGGCACAGGAAGGACCTGTGTAGACAGACACGTGTGGGCAGATGGGCAGGTGACCCCACATCTCTGGGCATGGAGATGCCTGGGTGATGCTCCTGGCCAGAGTCACAGCAACCAGGCAGCTCGGAGCACATGGTGACAGGGATGTCCCCTTGACACCCAGCCCTAGGGTGCAAACACACCTCCCAGATGGACACAGCTGTGCCACCTTCACTTTGAGATGCTGCTCCAAATGCCACGCCAGTTAGGTGGATGGTTCCACATCTGCACCCACACAGCCAGCCCCAGGGATGATATCCCAGAGAACACACATGCAGCCCCAGGATTCTGGGGAACCAGCTACCCCAGCCACGCTCCCTCTCTACCATCCATCCCTCCTGCAGTCCCATGTAGCCAGATGTGCCTGAGCACCAGTCTTGAGTCACAGGCCACCATGGGCCATTGCCACCCTTCAGCACTGCTGCACTGGCAGCTTCCCTCCAGCTCTGGTGGGTGGAGAGTGCCAAGGGACATGCTGAGAGGACATGAGTACCTGGGCCACAGATGGAGCCAGTGCCATCCTGCCTCCACCAGGGGCATCTCTGTGTACCTTCCCCCAGGCCTCTTGTGAGCCTGGGGTGGTTTGTGCCTCTTGCAGCCCCCAAATTTCAGTTGCACTTCCCTCCCCAGTCCAGCACTGTCTTCCTTTGCTCTGCCTTTTGCTGAACACTCAACTTTTCTTTATGAAGAACATCAAAGACGTGCTCCCAAGTACTCAGTGATCCATGGGACACAAGGCAGCATCTTCTGAGGTTTTCCTGATAACCATGTCCCCTTGCAAGTCATAGAGTTACAGACTGGTTTGGATTGGAAAGGACCTTCAAGCTCATTTCATTCCATCCCCTTGCCATGGGCAGGGACACCTTCTGCTATCCCAGGTTGGTCCAAGCCTCATCCATCCTGGCCTTGGACACTTCCAGGGATGGGGCAGCCACAGCTTCTCTGGGCAACCTGCGCCAGGGCCCCACCACCCTCACAGAGAACAATTTCTTCCCAATATCCCATCTAACCCTGCCCTCTGGCAGTGGGAAACCATTCCCCCTTGTCCTGTTCCTCCTGGCCCTTGTCCAAAGTCCCTCTCCAGCTCTATTGGAGCCCCTTCAGGCACTTGGAAGGGTCTCTAAGGTCTCCTCAGAACTTTCTCTTCTTCAGGCTGATCAACTTGAACTCTCTCAGCCTGTCACTTCACTTCACCTACCCTGTTCCACCATCCCAGTCTACCCTCTTGGCTGGCATGGGGCTGGCAAGCCCAGAGCAAGGAGACACAGGGAGCACCTGACACACCAGGCAGCATCTGTAGCAGGGGAGATATCTCCTGAGTATGAACCAAGACCCCAGCAGGTCTTCTGACCAGTTCCACCACTGCTGCAGGGTATTCACCCTCCAACACAAGCCCAAAGACTTCCCTCTGCCACCACTGCCATGAGGAAACTCAAAAGCCTCAGGGTAGGAGCAGAGGCCCTAAGCTAAGGAGCACACAGTGGGCAGAGGAGAGGAGGAGAAGAAGGAGGAGGAGAAGGAGGAGGTGGAGGAGGAGGTGGCAGGTTTGTGAGCACAAAAATGAGATGCACTGCAGAGCACAAGCACCCCATGCTGTTCCTGGGCAGAGGGGTGGTGGGATACACCACCCCCCAAAGCCAGCTTACCCACCTGAAGCCTCAGCTCCCTCCTGGCACCTGTCATTTTAAAGCCATAACTGCAACTATTTCAAAACAATTAACTTGGCCCTGATCAAATGCCAGTAGAGCCATTCCCTGGGCAGGCTCAGCTGGGAGCATCAGCACAGTGAGTTGTCTGGGGCACGACCTGGGCTCTGGATGTTCAGAGGGTTTGAAGAAGGACATGAAGCAGAGGAGAAGGGTGTTGAGCCCTGATGATGCCAGAGGTGGCTCAGAAGCGAGGACAGAACTGGAAATGCTTCCACACCAGAAGCATGAAAGCACAAGGGACAATGGAAAGCTTGGCAGCAAGTGATGGCGTTGGGTACCAGGAAAAAGAGACAAGGGATGGTAACCACTGAGGTGCAGTGTTGACCTGGGTACTGGCTTGGTGGGAGGGACAGAGAAGGGGGATGGTTAGGAGGGGGACTGTATAGAATGAATCAATGTAGGAAAAAGCGAGTGAAGAAATTTTTGCAGGTGAAAATCCCGGGCTCTCATAATAAAAATTCAGACTGCTCACTGTGAGAGCAGTAAATTATCTGGAAATACTGAGAGCAGAGAACATGGGAGCTCAGCAAGTGGACCTGTGAGATCCCTCCCCATTATGTACAGACCAGTTTTGTCAACACGAGATGCAGAGATGGGCTGTGGGGGCAGCCAATGAAACCTCTGGGAGTGATGAAATCTACAACCCACAAAGTACAAGCCACAAAGATGCTGTTCTGGGCCAGATCTGGAGTGCTTGGGGCCAGAGTGAAGAGGTCCAGGGGAACGACCCCATAACAAAAATCACAGCACTGCCTGGTTTAACAGTGCAGTGGGATGACAGGGCCAAGTATATATCATAATAAGTTCAGGAAAGGGAGCTATGTTGAAATGGGCATATTATCAAAAATACCACAAACCTCAAGATCTTAAATATAACCTGAAGGGTCTTAAGTAGGGTATGAGAACCTGAGTAAAAGATATGCCTCAATGCAAAGAGGAGCTTGGGTGGTTCCACAACCCTTTCCTGGTTCATTGGGAGAGTTAACAAGTGACTATGGAAAACACCAATGTTTCAGAAACAGAAAGCTTGTGTAGGAGTGAATGGGAAAGTCCACAAAACATGGCAGTTCTGCTGGAAATGGGAGAATGAAAACCTAAAAAAAGACATGCTAAACACCCTGGAAAAGGTGCTATAACTGTTTTAAGAATATTCTTGGAGGTGTCCTATGCAGGGCCATGAGCTGGACTTGGTGGTCCTTGTGGGTCCCATCCAATTCAAGATGTTCTGTGATTCTGTGATGCCCTTAAACCATCAAAGAAAGAAAGTCAACCAGGAATTAAGGGATTCCCAGAGGGTAACAAGACCTTCAGGATGATGAGGTCCCATGAAGGAGCTCAAAAATGAGGATTCTCATTGCAGAGCCTATTGACCTGCAGTGGTGGGGATGCTTCCTGGCCTGGCACATGTGCTGCAGCAGGTTGCTCAGAGGAGCTGTAAAATTTGAAGTAAATCTAGAGGAAGCCCCAGATGGATGGGTTAAGCTGCCCATCTGGATGCAATCCTGAATGACTGCTCCAGGGAACCCTGCTTGAGCAGGGAGGTTGGACTGGATGTTCTCCAGTTGTCCCTTCCAGCCAGAACCATACTGTGATTTTGTGTCTCCAGATCAGGACAGATGGTGTTTGCTCATGTGTGAGAACTGTGTGAAACAGCAGCAGTGCTGGCTGTGTGTGGGACCACTCCTCGCAGCTGGGCAGGGGCTGGCAGACAGGGAGGCTCTCAGCTGTGGAAATAGGGTGCTGGGAGCTAAAAAACAAAGATTCTCATTGCACAGCCTGTAGGGGACTGCTTAGCATGTGGTTGAACACAGAGGTGAGGAGAAGCTGGCAAGGCTCCAGCAAGGAGGGACCCTGTCTCAAAACGGAGGATCCAGAGGATGTCATCTGTCTGGGCTGTCAGAAAGTTTCTGATGAGACTGCACACCAAAGGTTATTAAAGGAAAAAGCTTGCAGTGGGAGCAGAAGAAAGGTTCCTCCATGCACTGAACAGTGGTTAAGGATCAGAAGCAACATGAAAGGGTCTTCAGGGTGGAAGATAGTCAGCAGTAGAGGCCCCAGGGACCAGCCGTTGGGACCGGTTTTATAGCTGACATTTTCATCCATGCCCAGGGAAAGCGAATGAACAGGAAATCTTCAAGTTCAGGGGTGACACTGAGCTCTTCTGGATGGCCAAAGGCTGTGCTGATGGCAGGATGTTCCAGACTGAAAAGGGCAAAGAGAGGGCAGGTGAGCTTTGGTGTGGAGGAATGAAGGTGATGCTGGAAGTGAGAAGAGATTAGAGGAGCATCAGCCTGGAGCTTGGGAAAGGTAATAACTCAGTGGAGCTGAGAGCCATCACTGACCAGTGACTTCAGAGAATTGTTGATGGGAAGCAGCAGCAGCCAAAAAAGTCACCAAAACAGTTGTGTGATCAAGAAGGATGTTGGGAAGACAGAACATAGGAACCAGGAAACCTTGGTGACCCCTCAGCTTGGACACTGTGTGGTGGGATCCTGAGAAGGAGACAGAAGAGTTGACTCTCTCTGGACCTGGTCTGCAATAGCCAAGGTGAGAGGGGACTAGAGAGACTGAGACTCCCCTGTTTGGAAAGGGCAAGACTTAGGGAGGCTATGAAAACACTTGCAGAATCATGAAGGTAGTGACCAAGATGAGCATGAAACTGCAGCATTACAGCAATCCTTGGAGTTAGCAGGTGATAGGTTTAAAGATATAAAAATTCTTTACATAGCAGGTTTGAAAGTCTGGAGTATGCTGCTGTGGAGGGAAAGGAGACAGGAAACACTGACAGGTTCAGGTAGAGACTGTTCATGGACAACAGGTTCATAGCAGGAGACTGAAAGGACTGTGTGAGAATGGCTCCTCTGACCCATAATCCAGCTGGTGGGGAGTGGGAAAGGAGGAGGGTCAGGCCTGTGTGAATAAATAGCATATCCTTTTCCCACTGTTGGACACCAAGTCCTGGTGGTCCTCACCCCTGCAAGAGTCTGCCTGATATGCCCCCAGCCCCAGGTCTGGGCACAGGGCATTGGGACATGTGGTAACACATCAGGTTCTGCTACACTTCCTGCCCCCATGCCAGATCATCTGTGTCCCCATGAGGCTGCTGGGGCTGGGGCCTCTCTCTGCTGGTGGCATCAGGGGAAGTTTAGTCTGCAGGAATTTTCTGCTGGTTTCTCCCTACATTTGGTTTATGTCCAAACTGATCTGATACAAAAGCATTTTCTGAACTTTCTAAACTTCCTTGCAGCTGCTCACACCCCACCAGCTCCCTGCAGGACCCTGCTGCCCCATCTCCCTGCCAGAGCAAACCACAAGAGCATCCCACCTTGAGCACCCAGGGCTGCCTGTTGTGTTTGCTTCTCCCTGGGGCTGTCAGGCATGGCAGTGCAGAGCCCAGGGTCCTGGGCCCCGGGGTCCCAGCAGCCTCCTCCCTGAAACCATGTCCTTGTAAAGGCTCCATCACAGCCCTGTGCTCTGGCGGACTGGGATTTCTCTATCCCAGTCCCTGTGAAGGCAGCAGTTCAGTGACGCTGGCATAAAGCAGCTGCAGTGTTGGGGTTGAGGATGATGAACGTGTTTTAGGAAATGAACAAGGAGCTGGGGGGCTGCACCACTTCCCTGGCCCTTATCAGCACAGGCAATGGGCATGGGCTGTTTGCAGCCAGTGCAGCAGCTCCCAGGCTGTCCCAGCAAGGACAGTGCCCATGGGCCTGTGGTCACGGCACACACTGTGTTTGTGTGTATGGAAGAGCAGAGAACCAGGCTGGATGTGCCCAGGCCTGCAGCTTCCCCAGCTATGGTCCTTGGGAAGGGAGCAGCTCCCCCTGCTCCCCTCAGCACCAGCAATAGGAGAGAGGAACCGAGCAGCAGCCACGCAAGGACAGCACATGCCAGGGTCACACACCCTCCTCCCAGCACCGGGCATGTGAGCTCCCAGTAAGGCTGACTGGTCCCCAAAGAGGGTATGTAGGAGTGTGTCCTGTGTTGTTCACACCTGGCTCTGTTGCTTTTGGGGCACATATGCCCCCACAGGGCCTTTCTGTGTACAAGAGCCACAGGAAGGCCAGTTTCCTGTGCAGGCAGCATGTGGACAGCTGGTCCTGTTTCACTGGATGCTGCCTGTTCCCTGTCAGCTACCCTGGGACAGCACATGGCTCTGGCCACATTGCAGGCACCAACAGTGATTCCAGGGCCAGTTCCCACTGCTCATCACTGCTGGATCACACTGCATGTCCCTGCCATAGAATCATAGAATCACAGAACCATTTGGGTTGGAAGGGACCTTAAAGACCATCTTGTTCCACCCCTCTGCCATGGGCAGGGACACCTTCCACTATTCCAGGTTGCTCCAAGCCTTGTCCAGCCTGGCCTTGAACACTTCCAGGGATGGGGGACCCACAGCTTCTCTGGGCAACCTGTGCCAGGGCCTCTCCATCCTCACAGGGAATAATTTTTTCCTAATACCTGTTCTAAATCTATCGTCTTTCAGTTACAATAGTTTCCACTTGTCCTATTACTATTTACCCATGTAAAAAGTCACTCTCCCTCTCTTTTATAAGCCCCCTTGAGCTACAGCCTTCCCCCGTGCCCATCGCTGCCCAGACTGCAGAAAGGGCTGCTGAGGGGGCACAGCGGGACCCTCCGCCCACCCGGGGCACAGCAAGGATGGGAGCGGGGCCGGGGATGGGAGTGGGGCCGGGGATGGGAGCGGGTCACAGAGAGGATGGGAGCGGGGCACAGAGAGGATGGGAGAGGGGCACAGAGAGGATGGGAGCAGGGCACAGCGAGGATGAGAGCGGGGCACAGCGGGGATGGGAGCGGGGCACAGCGAGGATGGGAGCTGGGCACAGCGGGAATGGGAGCGGGCCACAACGAGGATGGGAGCGGGGCACAGTGAGGATGAGAGCGGTGCTGGGGATGGGAGCGGGGCTGTCATTCCTTAACGCCGGCTGCCACCTAGCGCTGGAGAGGCCGGGACAGCGGGGACCCCGCGCAAGAGTCCCCGGGGAGGAACTCCCGGCTTGGGGGCTGTAGCCCAGGGCTGCTACTGCGCCAGGGGTGCTCCTCCAGCGAGAGCAGAGGGGCCGGGATGAGGGTGGGCTACCAAAGGTGCCTGTGCCGCACGGCCACGCTCCCGGCGCACCGTGGGTGTCGCATGAAGATATCTGAGATGTGCAGGCTGTCCCTGCCCGGACCGGGGCCACCCCGCAGCCCGCGAGCCCGGGCAATAGCGACCACTGGTCCTTCTCCAAGTGCTCGTCGGTGACTGCGGGGAAGCGGAGGGTGAAGGTCCGGTCGACTTTTGCCAGTGTGCTGCCGGCTCAGGCCTGCCCATAAATATTGGGGCCGTGGCCGTCTGGAAAGGAGCTCCTGCCCTTTGCTCTGTTTGCAGTTTGCCTCGGGCTGTTTGGTTTCAGTTAATCATCCCACGAAGGCAAACAGTTCTGGGAAGGATGGTGTGCCCAGTGCTTCCTGCTCCTCCGGGCCCAGGGACCCTTGGCTGTGGGGTGGGTGACACCCAGCCAGATCCAGGATGCTGGGACTGCCTGGAAGGGGGTCTAAAAGGTGAGCAGGCAACTCAGGTTCTGTTCCCTATGGACACTGATCAGGATTAGGCAGCCTGGGGTGAGCACTTTGGATCCTTCGGTCCTCTCCTCTACACAGGGTCAGGTTGGTCTGTCAGGGCTGGGGGCATCATCAGGGTTCTTTGTAGGGTGTGAGAGCAGGAATATGAATCCCAAGGTAGAATAAATGAGACAGACAGCACCCCCAGTAGGGTGTCAGGCAGCGGTGTAGGAACAGGCGAGGGTGAGGAGCTCAGCCTGGCAGGGCAGTAGGGTGTTCATCTCCCCTCCTACATCCACCCGCTCTCTACAAACCCCCCCACTGCCAAGGGTGGCAGTGACACTCACCCGGGCCGTACACCCCCTCCCCCAGCAGCCCCCCCCGGCAGGCTGGCCAGCCCCGCTGGCCCTGGTCTGAAGGTCACACTGCTGCGCAGTGAGGACAGCACAGAGTTCAGGATCCCACCAGTACGCTGAGGCTCAGCGCACTCTGAAGCCACCAGCCATGATTATTTGGGGTCTCCTTTCCCTCCTCCTCTTTGCCGTGGCCAGCGGAACTCCCATCGGAGACCAGGATGACGATGTCCAAGTGCAGGAGAATTTTGAGGCTGAGCGGGTAACAGCAGCTTGTGGTCCCTTAATTCTGGGGGCAAAGGGGATGGGGGAAATTTTATTTCATTTTCCTCTAGAAAGAAGGGCAATAATGCCTATGCCCATGCCAGGCTGTGTGGGAGAGGCATTGGAAGCGTGGCAGTCCCTGGGTGCAGTCAGGGGGTGTCAGCATTGGGGTGACCTCATCCTGGCAAACCCAGGCAGGGTGTCTGCAGCCCTAGTGCTGGGTCAGATGGGTCCCATGGGATGTCTGTAGTTCAGCATACAGGATTTCTGTGGGATGCAGGCTGCCTGGGAGATTGCCCACAGCCAGCCCTATCCCCTGCCAGGTTTCACACAGCCACGAACATGTGCCTCGGTTCCAGTACAAACGGGGGGATGGCAGCCTGATGCCTCCAGCCCTGCCTGGTAGTCAGGAAACCCAGGAAAATCCTGCTCAGTGCTGATCCACTTCCCAAATTCTGATTCAGCTCTGGCCTCTACAACCTGCATCATCACCTCCCAGTTTCTCTCTGGGCTATGAGTATTTCAGCTCTGTAGAAAACCAGATGTCCCACTTGGGTGAAGAGGCCTCATGGTAGAGACATCCGTTTCTTCTTCCCACAGATGTACGGGAAGTGGTATGACATTGTCATTGGCACAACCTGCAAATGGATGAAGAACTACAAGGAGAAGTTCAGCATGGGCACGCTGGTGCTGGGCCCCGGCCCCAGCACCGACCAGATCAGCACCACTAGCACCAGGCTGCGGTATGGGCACTGCTGGGGGTGCTTGAGCCTCTTCCAAAGCCACCCTTCCCAGGGGTGCTCCCTCTCCCAAGGACTGGGACAGGATGTGGGGATTACTTGCTCTGGCATCACAGCCCTCAGGAGGGGATGGATTAGGCTCAAATACCCAATGACTCGAGCAGGGTGATTTCAGTGGTCATGTGCCATGGTCTTGGTGGCCCAGACACGACTTTCATGTCATAAACAGGGAAAATGATCACTCCAAGTAGCTGATGGTTTTCCTCCTCCCTCCAGGCAAGGTGACTGCACAAAAGTCTCGGGCGAGTACCAGAAAACCAGCACCCCTGGCAAATACACTTACTACAACCCCAGTGAGTTGGGCTACGGTGTGGGTGGGTGATGGGGAGAGCCATTCCACAGTTTAGGTAATTTCCAGCCAAAGTCTGGAGTAAAACTTGGGGGGAAAGGGCTGTTTCAGCACTGTCCCTGCATAGGCACAGGATCATGAGATGTTCTGGGAGGTCAGTCCTGTCCTCAGTGTCCCAGGCTGGGACAGACTCCCATTAGCTACACTTCAGCAGCATTGGTGGCATCTCAGCTGTCTGCAGCCCTTGGCTTTCATCCCCTCAGCTAAAAGGTTGGTGAGCCTAAAGGGAGTCATGGTTGTATATGAGTCTGCTTCCCAATAATCCTGTTTTCTTTAATTAGGTGCCTCATTTCAGCCCCCACATCTGAAGCTGTCCTACACTGCCCCATCTCTCCCTGAGGGGCAGGAATGATGTCCCCCATGTCTCTGTCTCACTCAGAATGGGATGTGTCTATCCAGTCCTACGTGCTCCGCACGAACTATGAGGAATATGCTGTCATTCTGATGAAGAAGAAAAGCAGTTTTGGCCCAAGCACCACCCTGAAGCTGTATGGTATGTCTGACCATAGCACTTGAGGGAGACCAGGCTCTGGGAGGGGCCAACACAGCTCAGAAACACCACCCAAGAGTCTCTCAGGCCCTTTGGCCTTGAGGGACCTGACCATGGGTTTTGGAAGTGATGTCTTGGAACAGCTTATCTTTGGCAGAGCAGACACGGAGTCTCATGGCTTTGTTAAAGCTACTTCAGGCAATGAACATCCAAACCAGCATGGGATTTGGGATAAAGATGGTGATATCTGCTTGGAGGAAACCCAGGCCCTGAAGTGGCAGGAGATGCTGTTTTCCATGATTAAGAACCATTAAATCCACTTTGTCCACAGCCTTAGTCAAGGCTGATCAAGAAGAACAGGCTGCCCAGGGAAGTGTGGAATCACTGTCCCCGGAAGTGTTCAAAAAACATGTAGATTTGGTGGTTAGGGACATGGTTTAGTGGTGGACCTGACAGTGCTGGGTCAGTGGTTGAACTCAGTAATCTTTGATTCCTTGATTCTATGTTGGGAAGGACCAGGAGGCTGGTATTGGACCTGCCTGCAGCCACTTGAGCTCTACTGGTTGGTGGGTGTTTGGAGGCTGCAGACAGACGCCCTCCCACACCAACCCTGCTCACAGACTGTTCTCTTTCTCAGGGAGGGATCCAGAGCTGCGTAAGGACCTCATTGAATCTTTCCAGCAGCTGGCTCTGGAGATAGGCATCCCTATGGACTCCATCTTCATCCTGGCTAACAGAGGTAACGTCCCATGGAGCACGTGCCTCTCCTGTTTCCAGAGCACTCTGGCTGCTCCTACTTGGTTTGCCAGGCTGGGGAGATGGGGGATGGTCAGGAGGAAGGGGGGAGATACAAGGGCTTTGGTAGCATGGCATGGAAAGAAAATAAGGCCATGCATCAGTTAGGATTCCACCAGCTTCCAGTCAGACGGGTCCTTCCTGGGCTTTCAGGTCAACGCACTCACACCACTGTGCTGGGACAAGGGTGTGAGACACCCAGGGGCACTTAAAACTCCTTGCTCAGCCTGGGGTTCAGAAGGGGCTGCTATAATGCAGGAGGGTGTGGACATTTTACAGAGATGCAGGCAGGTATGGGGATTTTAGGGTGGTGTTTCTGTGAGAGGGAGGTGAAAAGCAGAAAGAGGAGAAGAATGTTGGTGTGAAACTGGGAGGGTGTCCCCTTCCCCGGGGTCCTGCATGGGCATGGTGCAGTACTCGGTGAGATGAGCTCATCAGGACACCTCTCCTCTCACACTGCTGATCTTCTCTCCTGCATCTGGGCCAGGTGAATGTGTTCCTCAGGATACTGAAAGTGCTCTCCAGGTGAGTGGGACATCCAGGACCTCCTGAAGTGGATCAAAGCTGGGGACATCCTTTCCAAGCCAAACTCACTGGAGACCTGGTGTCCAGGGAGAGGCTCTGGGGGCAGAACATGTTTGGGCAGAGGCTCCACTGACCACCCTGGGAGCTGCTCTTCCATCCCTGCTGATGGGCTATGTCTGGTAGGCTTGGGGACACAGGCAGGTGCAGGCTGCAAGGTGAGGGTCCTGAGGGCCACGTGGGCACCTGGGCTCATTTCCAAGCAGAAGGCAACAAACCTATTCCTACTGCGGTTGTTTCCACGGCATGAAGATTGCTGGTGTCTCCTTGCTCTTTGCCTGCCTGGAAGTGTCCCAGCCAGGGTGTAGGCCCCTTCTCCAGGGATGGGGAGGCTCAGCATCCCACTGGTCCTTCAGCTCCCATCAGTCAGCATCTCCCAGTCTCACAGGGTTGACTTTAGAAAGATTTTCCACAGGGAATGGGACTTTCATAGGAGAAACAACCCAGCTGACTTGAGAGCAGGTAACACAGCATGGATACACATCCCCAGCACAGGGCATGACTGAGCACTTTGGTTGTCTTCATACACAGCCTGTGATCATGGTCCCCACGCAGGATGAGCATAGGATCATGAAGTGTGGAGGGATCACAGCCTGCAGACCTGAGATCAGTGACTGGAGATATTCTGGGAGCACTGAGGAGGGTTGGAGCCTGAGGTGTCCCTGACATAGCCCACCCAGGGCCAATGGGGTGGGCAGCAGGTCCCACAGGCAGGGGCTGATGGCAGCTCTGTGTTTCCTTTCTGGTGCAGAGGGCACGAAGAGCCATCCTGCCCCCCGAGGAGGGCTCAGCCGGGGGACCTCTGCCCTCTTACATTGGCAACAAGGAAGGTACGTCTCAGTAGGGGGCTGCATCAGGACCCCCTGCCCTGCACCCCCTCTGCCTGTGACAGCCTGTGGTGTGCTGGTCCACAGACTCGTGCCGGCTGAGTCGGGACCCCGGGCCCTGCAGTGGGATGCTCTCCCGCTTCTTCTACAACTCCTCCTCCATGGCCTGTGAAACCTTCCTCTATGGAGGCTGTCTGGGCAATGGCAACAACTTCTACTCGGAGAAAGAGTGCCTGCAGGCGTGCCGGACCGAGGGTGAGCAGCAGCTGGGACAATCCCAGCCAGGCCAGGCCTCAGGAAGCACCTCTGCTGAGGCATCAGGAGGGATCTGAGCATCCCTGTGGGAGGTGTGGGATACTGAACCCCTTGCCTCACACAGCACTATCCCACAGCTGCCTGCAGGCTGCCCATCGTGCCGGGTCCCTGCCAGGCACCGGTGACACGCTGGGCCTTCGACGCCACTCAGGGCAAGTGCATCACCTTCAGCTACGGGGGCTGCAAGGGCAATGGGAACCAGTTCTACTCAGAGAAGGAGTGCAAGGAGTACTGTGGGGCTCCTCCGCTGGCAGGTACTCCTGTTGTTCCCCCACTGTCCACCCCTGTGCCAGGGAAGCCATGGCAGCAGCCTTGCACCATCTCCCTATCCTGCACTGGGTCTGCCTGGGGTGGAGACAGGGCTGTCCTGGCTCCGGGATGGGGGTGTCCTGGGTCTGGATGGGTCCAGGATGGGTCTATCGTGGGCCTGGGATGGGTTTGTCATGGGTCTGGAATCGTTCTGGGTTTTGTGTTGTGCCTGGGCCAGATCAGTCTGGGTCTGGATGGATCCAGGATGGGCGTGTCCTTGCTCTGGGATGGGTTTGTCATGGGTCCATGATAGGGATGGGACAGTTCTGTGCTGTGTTGGGAATATGGCCATTAACCCACAGGCATAGCGGGGCTGGACAGGCTGCAGATGTGCTGATGCCAAGACTGAACTTCAGAAGGGTCTCGATGAAAGGGGGAAGGGCTCCGAGCAGGCTGGGGCACAATGGGGAGCAGAGGCAACAGCCCTTGTGCTGAAAGACTGGGCAGGGGTACAGAGGCCCTGACACCAAATAAGGACCAAACCAGGGTGTACCCTCTGTCCAACACCTGCCAGACCCCCCAGCTCAGCGCAGGGGTTTCCATCCTGAACTTCCTTGGGAGACACAATGGGCACTGCTCAGCCCTCAGAGAAAGCGGCAAGCAGGTTGTAGGACCATGCCAGAGGAAATCGTCCCTCAGAGACAGGGGACTAAAGGGTCTTTCACCACAACCAGCCTTGAGCAAGCCTGCTCCCAGCATGGCAGGAGCTGGGGACTGGCTGTGATCCCACGGATGGGAGGTGGAGCATGAGTAACTTGTCCTAGGGCAGAGATCACCTTTTATTATCCCTGTTGGCAATATAAAGTGCCACCATGGTGGGTGGTGGGACACAAGGTGACATCCCAAGACAGCACAGGTGTGTATGGAGAGTCCCAACTGCTGCCTCCCATCACTGCTGGCAGGGACAGAGTGAGAAGCAGTTCCATCACCATCTGACCCCAGGGCCAGGAAGGTCTGGGGCTCTGTCCATCACCTGCTGTGTCTCTGCTTGCAGAGGACGAGGAGTTTCTGCACCTGTCAAACTGATGCAGGCAGAGGACAAGGGGCCAGCACCCAGCACTGCGGTCCCCCAGGACGGCCCTGGCAGCTGCCAGCAGCACAGGAGATGCCTCCAGCAGTAAATGTCTCTGATGTGACCAAAGAGCCCAGTGTTCAGTGTATGCTGGTGGGAGCAGAATGGGAGGTGCAGGAGGGACAGAGGATGCTGTGGGAGTCCTCTCTGGCCTTCCTGGTGGTGTGTCCCCATCGCTGGGGGTTGCTGGGTGCTCCCCACAGAGTCTCTGCCCCATCCTCAGCCCTCTGGCCCCCTGCACACAGGGCTGGGGTGGCCCATGGGGGCACCCAGAGGTGCAGGGGGTCCTGCCGGAGGGGCTCAGCCCCCCATTTCCCAGGGAATTGGGCGGGCTGCTGGGCTGGAGAGAGCGAGGGAGAAACAGGCTGTGTGTCCCTCCCTAAGGTGAGCCATTGCTGCTGGGCCTGGGACACACAGACCCCAGGACGGGGGCACAATCACCCGCAGCAGGGACCGCTGCGTGTCGGACCCTGAGGGGTCACAGGAGGGCATGACAGGGTTATGAGGGTCCCAGGGGAAAGGGGCTGGCACAGGAGGGGACCACAGGGGTTATGGGAGTCCCAGGGAGGGGTCAGAGGTGTTTTGGGGGTGCTCCCAGGGTGCTGCGTTGGCCTCATGAGAGGTTATGGCTCAGAGGGCAGCTATGGGGGGCCCCATGAGGGGGTTACAGGGGTTGTGGGGGCCCCAGGAGTTATAGAGGTCCGGGAAAGGTTTAGAACAGTCTGGGGGGAGACCCAGGGATGCCAGGGCGACCCCAGAGGGGTTACGGAGATCACAGGTGAGGGCCTGTGAATCTGACAGGAGGGCATCACGAGGACCCTGAGGGGCCTCAGGAGGGCACGACAGGGGCTCGGCGGCTCTGGGGCTCGCACGGGCCGCGCTGCCGCCGGGCCCCGGGGGTGCCGGGCGTGCCGGGGGGTCCCGGGGCCGCCGCGCTCCGCGCCCTCCTGGCCCCCACCG
>JAOXXN010000220.1:346988-368792 GCA_026770055.1 Myrmophylax atrothorax | reverse complement strand
CCCCCGCTCGGCCCGTCGCCGGCTGTGCCGGAGCGCGACCGCGAAGATGTTCTCGGCCCTGAAGAAGCTGGTGGGCTCGGACCAGGCTGCGGTCCGCGACAAGAACATCCCCGCGGGGCTGCAGTCCATGAACCAGGCGCTGCAGAGGAGGTTCGCCAAGGGAGTCCAGTACAACAGTGAGTCGGGGCCGGGGGCTCGGCCGGCACCGGCTGCTGCCCGCGGGGACCCTGCGGGAGCTGGTGGTGCATGTGCTTTCCTTGTGCTTTTACCCGTATTGGCCGAAAGGCAAGTTTAAATATTGGAGTTCATGGAAGCGTGGGAGGAGTGAGGGATGGGAAACTTTGGTGTTTCGGTGCAGGGCTCGGGTCCCGCGTCCCTGAGCGCTGCCCGCCGGCTGTGGCTCAGCAGAGGAGAGCCTCGTACATCAGTTTGTATCGGTTCAAGCACCGGGAGGGGAACTCCCCTGAGTGCGCGGGTGACCTTCCCTGCAGCCCAGCATAATAGTGTTTATAATTAAGCTCTAGTGGTTATACGATAATGGTCTATTAAAAAGCTCAGCCCTGCCAAGCTCTAATAAAAGGTGAGCAGTGAATGCCTCTGTGCACTTGGTACATCATTTCATCATGACTGTCTTCTGGAACTGATACATTTGCTCCTTTCGCAAGCTACACTTTCAGAATTCTTTTCCTCCCAGTGTGGAGGCTTAGGGCTGCGTTTTTCCCTTGGAGCCCAGTAAAGGTGATTTCTGACACAGTGTTTCAGGAGGGCACTGCAAGTATGTGAAATCCATCCCAAAGTGACAGTACTGAGACGGGGGCAGCAGTTATGTCATCCCTGCTGAAAACAGAGCCGGTTCCAGAGAGCGCCGTGAGTACCAGCTCGCCCCTGTGGATTCAGGCAGGCAAGGGAAGCAGATTGCAGAGGGCTGGGAGATTGGCAGGTGGGAAAAAGACTGATTCATAAACGTGGCACTGGATAATTTCTGTGAAGGCACACATTGTTGCAAGAATAGAGCTTATGTTGGATCTTAGTCTGAAACAGAATGTGATGTAGAAGTTAGTACTTTGGGGGTTGGGTTTTTTTTTTTGCTTTGATTAATATTGTGGCTGTTGACTGTGCTTTGGGACTGATGTTTGGAAGTGCTCTGCTTTAGAGGGAGGGCTTTTGGTGCCTTTATCCATAGCACATCTGCTTGATTTATAAAATTAGTGTCTTAACAAGCAGTGGTGAATGTGAACAGCAGCAGTGTGATTGTTGAGAGTGGATTTCCACTGGAAGATGGGTCTGAGGATGAAACTGCTGCCTTGGAATACAGCACTGCATCCTTAAACAGATACCTGGAGATCTGCTGGTCACAGATTGTTGGTCTGTGTGGAGGCTTCTTGTGGCCACAGCCCAGAACACCTGCGTGCTGCACTGGCAGCAGAGTGTCTGAGATCAGGTGGCTAATACCAGCTTCTGAATTATGTAAGAGAAAGGAGTTGACTCCTCAGGCAGGGGAGGTTTGTGCTGCAGACAGAACAGCTCAGCTGCATCCTGGCACAGCAGTGGCAGGGCCAACTCAGTTCCAGGGTGACTGACCTGTGGATGTGAACCTGCCTGACATTTGTGTAAGGCCAAAAATGCCAACTGTAACTTCACTGCTTTTGGTCTTGTTACCAAAAGCCTCGGGAAAGCTTTCTGGTTTGTGCTCTTTCTTACCAGAATTTGTGTTCTAGTTACTGCTTTATAGCTGGAATGAAACTGTAGCTTTCTGTCACTGCCTTAAGGCAAGCTTTTCAATCTCCATAGTAACTCTTCCCAGCATCACTGTTATATAATATTTATAGGACATACAGGCTGGCTTACAAAAGGGCTTCCAAGTACCCTCCACAGCCACAGCCCTGGGTAGATGGGGAATGTTCCAGCATGGTGAGGTGGTCTCAGCTGAAGGTGGGCTGTGAAGGAATGTCATTACAAAGGCAATTGCTTGGGAAGGGCAGAGCTGCAAATCCTGTGCATTGCCAATTCTCCTTTCTTGAGAAATCCCTGACATTCAGCAGAGGAGTGTTTGGAGCCACCATTAGCACACACAGGTTTTTACAACTTCTCCATTCATCTGAAGCCACCTAAACCTAAACCAGAGGATGCTGTGATGATTTACTTCACAGAAACGTTTCTTTGCTGCATGAGATCACTACTGATCCTGAAGCAAAGTCTGTTTCCCTACTAGAAATATGTTTAGTGTGCTGAGAATGCCTTGGGTTGTTTGCTGATAAAGCAGGCCAAGACCTGGGCCTTGTACCTGGCTCTGGGTGCCTTGCTGAGGGGCTCAGAACAGCCCTTGCTGTGCCAGCTCTCAAGAGCATTTTGTAACCAACAGCCCCCTGGTTTGATGGGATGCTGTTTGAGATCTTTTAATGGCACTGGGTAGAATGCACACTAAGTTAAACCCAAATAATTTGTTTGATGGTCTCTCTCCCACTCAGTCAAGTTGTCAACAGGAAGAGCTTTGCAAGGTTGGAGGATTTAGATTTCTAATGAAATTATGAGAGCAAAGGCCAGTACCAGCCCTTGGCAGCAGTCAAATCCTGTGCTTGAGACATCCTGTTTCAAAAGGAAAGCTTGTCCATACTGCATTCCTGTACTCATGCTCCTTGTTTGCTCGCTGTACCATCTGCACGGAGCTGCTGTGGTTTGCAGGCTGTGGCCCAGGTCCCTGAGTGGTCAGAGGGCACAGAGCTGAAAATGATGTAGGTCTGTGCCATGTATGGGATGCTCACAGGGGATCGTGGTTCCAAGGGTGGGGAAGGTGGTGAACCAATTTTGGTAAACACTTGCTCTTGTTTTCCTGCCTGGGATAGCCTGACCCTGGCTCAGGGTGCTGTGTCACCATGTGCAGGGCTGTGCTGGCCCCAGGGAGAAGCCTGGCCAGAACAAGCAGGCTCGGTGGAGAGAGGAGGAGGAGGGGGTGGGTCTGCTTGGGCAGCGGTGCTTGTTTGAACAAATTACAAGACCAATTACACAAGGAAGTACCAGCACCAGGGGACTCAAACGTGACTGTTTATGTAGGGCAGTGATGGGCAAACAAGGGTGAAATGAGTGGCTCTGGCTGGGCATTCCCTGGGAGTTATCCATTGGTGATCAGGGACAGGAACAAAAGACATGGAAGTGCTAAAGGTTCAGATCATCCTGTTTCCCAGAAAACAAAACACCTCCTGCTCTGGCCTTCATGTGCTGCATCCAGTGTGCACTTCACAAACAGCACCACTGTGTGTGCCTGGAGCACAGGCTGAGCAGTCACCAGTGCTGGAATACCAAAGGCAGTAGCTACAAGAATTCTCCCCAGTCCATCTCCGTATTACTTTTCTGCCTAAAATGTGCCTTAAAAGATAAAACTTAATTAAAATTATGTATCTGTTTAGTAAGCATTAAAGTCCTTACTTGTTTTGTGTTGCTTTAGAGTCATATTTACCAGACTTTGTGGTTAAGTATTTTCATTTAGCGCAACTCCCAAAAGAAGGGCTTCTCCTCTTCCTGCTGCTTCCCACTTTCTCGTTTTCTCCTATGACTTAACACAGGTGTTTGTGCAACATGTGCCAGCCCTGCTTTGCCTGCTGCTCTGCTTGTGCTTGTGGGGGTTCTGCAGAGCAGGTGGTGCTGCTTTTGGCAGCAGAACCAGCTCAAAGCATTTCAGTTGCAGTCCCAAAGACCTTAATGAAGGCAAGGTTATGGCCCTCTGCGTGGGGTTATTAGTTTGGGGATCTTTGCTGTGGGGTCCTGGAGGAATATGGACAGAGCTGGGTATTCCTGATTTCCAGTTCTGAGTTGGTCTGAGACCTGCTCTCTGGGCCTGTATCTGCACTGCTCTGCTTCTGATTCCCCCTCTGGAGAATGGAAATCCCTCTGGTTTTTCTGATGCAGTGACAATATGAATATAGTGTTTTGTTTAGCTTTTTCCTCACCTCTTCATCTATTCCCCATCCCTACTCTTCTTCCCACAGATAATTCTCCTGTCTTTGCTATAAACCCCTGTCTGTTTGCAGTAAGTACTGATTTAACTTCAAATCAAAATCAGACAGCATTTGTCACTGTTCTGTGGGTGACAGTGCTGGCCTCACCTGTAACTGCTGCTCCTCTTTCCACATTCAGCCACAGCCCAGGCCTGGCTGTGCCCTGGGGTGTCTCTGACTGTGCTCTGAAGCTCACTCGGCTTTTCCTGCCTTGCAGGTGCCTGTCAGTGAGTACACCTGCCCCAGCCAAAGTCCCAGATAGAGACTTTTCTTTGCTAAAAGTGATTTGTGTCACCTGCCTTCATCCTGTTTTGTTGTTCAAGACATTTTCTTTCTTCAGGAAGAGTCAGTGAGAATTTGTACACTGTGTAGGAGAGCAGAGACCCTAATGAAGAGTGCTGGAGCTGGAAGGGCCCTTGGACCTGTTCAGACTGAGCGTGGGGTGCACCTGTGGGGCACCCTGCATTGATCTAAATGTGAGCTGCTCAGGGGTGGGGGACTCCCTCCCCACTCCAGCCGTGCCCCCTGTGCAGTGCTCATGCAGCTGGGCACTGGAGCTACAGAACTGAAAATGGGTAATTTTGACGTTATTTTTCAGCCAGTTCAGTTTCTTGATCCAACTCCACATGCAGCTGCATAAATAATGGCGTTGGCACCGGGAAAGTCCTGTGGGAGGTAAGAGTGTCCCGTCAGGGCAGAGCTCACAACCCTGTCATCTGGGAGGGATCCTCAGACTGCACCTTGAGAGTTGAGGAAGGGTCTGTTTGTCCCTTAAAACTCACTGTTTTGGTATCTCATGTTGCATTCGGGGGGGGGGTATATGGATTTTCATATTTTAAGGCAGGCAGTGAGAACATTTGGAAAGATTTGAGTTTGAAAGGGGACAAATGGACTCTCATTCTGCTTATGCCATGGATTTGATTGATGGTTCCAAAATATTGAAGGAATCCTCCATCAACTTTTTCATCATCTTTAAGCAGAAAACAGAATCACACACCAGGTGACAGAAAATCAGAAACCTGTTTGTTGTGTCTCTGGGACCTGTAAGGGAAGTCATCCTATAAACACTGTGTTTATTTTTGCCTTTATTATTCTTGTGCTGTGTTAGTAATTTTGTAAAATAATAAATAGCTCTGAAAAAGAATAAACCTCTTTGTACAGCAACAAAAGCACAGGGGAACAGCAGCAGCAGACAGAACAACTCCACAGGCTTTGTGTATGTTTTATCTTCAAGTTGACCTCTTCAGCTCTTCCTGAAATGGCTGCAACTGCTCCTGAGCTGCAGCAGAAGGCAGCCTTTGGTCTCAGATCTCCTTGCCCAAATGATGCACAACCTAATGCTGATCACCTGACTGCCATTAAATGTCTGTGAGTGGCCCATTTTCCAGGGAATCAGAACTCCAATTCAAAATGCAAGGATAAAAATCCAGTTCAGGCCAGCTCATGTTTCCCAGTAACCCTGTGCTTGCCACTAAAAGCTAGGATGGTACTTTAAAAAAATTCCACGATGTAACAAATAATTTAGAAAACAAAACATGGTGTTTGCAGAAAGAACAAGATAACATTTAGGTCAACTGGAAAGTTCATGATATTAATTGCTAAATTTTTTGCTATTTTGGACACTTATTTCCTTGGAAGAGTTTAAATGAGTTTCTGTCTAAACTGAAGCCACCAACACAAGGGTCAATGACAGGAGCTTGTAGCCAGGTGAGGGCTGGGCTCATCTACTGAGTGAGAGGTGAGGAAATGGCCTCAAGTGCACTTGGGCAGTCTTAGGTTGGGTGTTTGGGAAAATTTCTTCACAAAAAGGGCTGTCCAGCCCTGGCACAGGCTGCTCAGGGCAGTAGAGGAGTCAGCATCCCTGAAAGGATTTAAAAGCCATGTGGATATGGCACCTGGGGGCATGGTTTAGGGGTGGCCTTGGCAGTGCTGGGGAAATGTTGGACTAATTAATCATTTCCAACCGAAATGATTCTGTGATTCTGTTTTCTTGAGGAATGAGAAGTGTTTAAGGAGAAATGGAAATGGTATAGGAGGTAATGGAGGGAGAGGCCTGTCAGAAAAGGCCAGCAAGGGAACAGGGTGTGGCAGAGTGGGAGTAAGGGCCATGGAGAGGTAGAGAAGGCAGGAGGGTCCAACTTGATGGCGAGGTTCACTCTGGTACTGAGCACATGCAGGAAACACCCAGAGAAAAACTAAATTAGAATTGAGCTGGAATGAGTTACACGGAGACCGGAGACACAGAAGGGTCAGACAGACCTCACAAAGTTCAGAGGGGACCCCCTTTCTAAACTCCTGATCAAGCTTAGGTGCATCCGGATCCAATCTTAGTCTCAGACTTGGACAATGGTTTCTGTCTAATGGAATTATCTATACAAAGTTTATAATAATTAATACTGAGTATCAATTTCATTAGTATTAACTCTCCATGCCATCAGTCCCTTACTGTTGGGGTAAAGGGGTCTCTCTGCCCTGAGCAAAGGGGGATCTCTTAGTCCCAGGTAAGGAACCTGAGACCTGGAGAGGTGTCCCAGTTGAAGGGGAGAGTCACTGGCAGGCAGTCCAGTCACAGTTTAGACAGAGCTCAGACTGGACTCCTCCGGGGATCTGTCATGGGTAGAAGGTGTCCCAGCTCCAGGGGAGCTCCTCACCACCCAGCGGTGCTGCCGGGCAAGAAGAGCTCAAGGAAGGCTCACCCAGGCTGTCACATTGATGGGGTAACGTGGGGGCTGGTAGTCTGATTGCACACAATGGAAATGCTGTGTAGGAGACTCCCTGTACCCACAACTTTCTTTGTTACTTGATAAATGAATCTTGCAAAAGACACCTGATTGTTGTGATGTTCCAAGCTCATGTGCACCAAAGCTGGCTGTGTCACTGCTCCTCTCTGGCTTTCCTAGAGGAGTTCTTGGTCCAGCTGTGGCTCAGACCTTTACCTCCTTTGAATCCTGAACCAAACTACTGCTAATGTGGGTAATGGATCAAGTGCATCTGTCACAGAGCAGAAGCTCAGCTGTGGAGTTGTGCAGGTTCTGAAGATTCAGCGTTGTTGTTGGTTCTTTCTGCTGAGCTGGTGTGAGTTGCTGAATAAACACTGATTTTAATGACTGGGGCTCATATGTTCTAATGAAACCCATCGTGCCTGTGTAATATGGGAGGGCTAATTACATCTGAATAATGCTTGCAAAAAGTTAACGTGCTTTTCGTACCGTTCTTCAAGTTGTGTTTAATCAAGTTTATTTGTCTGCTTGTTCCTTTCCCCAGTGAAAATTGTCATTCGAGGGGACAGGAACACTGGGAAAACCACACTCTGGCACCGACTGCAGGGAAAGAAATTTATTGAGGAATATATTCCAACTCAGGAGATCCAAGTCACCAGCATCCACTGGAATTACAAAAGTAAGATGCAAGAGAGTGGAGGGACTGACAGTCATGGGACAGTGCCTTGGGGGAGGAAATTCTACTGCAGCCTCATTTGCTTCTTTCTTCTCTATCTGCTTGGGAGATAAAGTAGTTTCTCATCTTTTTATTTATTATTCATAGTTTCTCCATCATGTTTTTAATAACTTTGTCAGAAATTGTATGTTCTAAGTGCTAAAGAATATGCCTGTGGAAGCCACAATTCAAGGGAAGTGTTTAGCAGGTAGTCTGAAGTATTTGAAATACTTGTGATGTGCTTGACATGTTAAAGAAAATTACTTATTATGTAAATCTGTCTCTGAAGCCAACTCTGCTTTGGGTGTTACTGTGTTCCCTGGAAGTGAATAGCAGGGAGCAAATTACATTTCACTGATGAAAATATAAAGACATTTGGTAACTGGGGAAGGTGATCTTTCAAATATTAATGTAGTACTATTAGCTCTAGGCTAACTTACAGAAGCACAGAAGTACCAGTACCTTTTTTATTTGCTTGCTGGATTCTGGGTGATCAAATGTGATCTTTTATTTTGATTTTCCCCCTAGCTCTGGTAGTACAAAGTGGCTGTGAAAGCGCTGCCTCCTGCCTGGGGAAGGCACTGCAGGCACTGAAATTGCTTCAGGCTGTGACTCAACAGCATCAAGTCCATCTTTCAGATTCCTTATCAAGAATGCCACAGCCTTGTGGGATGAACTACTGATTCAATATGAAATTGCTGTGTAAGACTGAGTACACAAAAGGTCAGCAGTTGTTTGTCATTATCAGACACTGCCCATCTGCCCCACTCTGACTTTCTGTTGAATCAGGTGCTGTCCTTCTCCTCCCAGCTGGGAGAACACCCCATGCACTGAGGTAAGGACCAAATTGAGTGCTGGGTCTGATTCACCACTCAAATTTGTATAGCCTGGTGATACCACGATACCCAAGTCTTGTGATAATGCTCACAAAGCCCCAGAGTGTGCTCACCAGCAGATCTGTTATGGTCACACAGTGGTGTTTCCCATCTGCAGCCAAACATCTGGCATGATGTATGATGGCTGTGGCATCCTTGCCCTCACTCCTCTTCCTCTCTCTCAGGATATCAGCACATCAGTTATTGAGGAATAACCCCAGAGCTTACGAGTTGTTTGGATGATGGAAACTATCTCAAAATCAAACTTGAGTGCTTCAGCCTAAGCAGACTTAGATCAGATTGAGAAATGAAATTCCTCTTTCCTGGATATGCAAGTGTGAAAATGCACCGAGTGTTAATTGGGGGTTTCTGCATTATCAGGAGTTAAACATCAGAGTTGGGTTTCCACGTAGGTAACACAACACTGTTGGTAGATACCAACCAGCCTGGGGAGTCTGGCATTTAGTTCTAAAAGGCTTATTCATACCTAACTGGGTTTGTGTCCATGGACAGGTACAAAATGCATATGTACATGCCAAAAGCTGTTTGGAGAAAGATCCAGTCATCTCACCTGTGTCTGCATGTCTTCCCCTAAGCTGAGGCTCAGGCTCTGGCTTCTTCAGCACCGGTGCAACAATGGGATAGAAACCATCTACTACACCTGGGGTGTATTTGCTGTGTGCTGGGATCCACAGGTGTGCTGGTTATTTCTAGTGCCCAGTTCTAACCTTGGAGTGCTGGTTTCTGTAGAACTGCCTGTCCAGAGCTGACAGCAGTGTGTGCATATGCTGATGGCCTTTCCTCAAGGTGAAGTGTTGCTGAGCTTGTCTGACTACCTGGAAGGCTGTACCAGAAACTGTGCCTTTCATTAGTGTTTCTTTCACATTGTAAAACACAGCACTGTTGTCTTAGCAATAATTTCCAGCAGTGTAGGAAATTGTCCATTGATCTTTGTAGAACTGGTTTAAAAAGTAACTGCATTTTAAAAGATATTTTAACTGTTTCCTGCTATGAGAACTTTCCATGCAAGACAGTGATGTGGCCCTCAGAATAGTTGGCTCAGCTGTAATTCCCACTCTATTGGCCGGGTTAATCAGTAGAGGAAAAATGAAGTTTGGTTTTCCTGTGATCATGTTCTCAAGCTACCTTGAATAAATATTATGAAGTAGTTGGTAGCAAGTATTTGCAGATGTTAATTAAATTGCTGTCAAGTATTGAAAGAGTCTTACATTGCCTGGTCTTACAAGAATTACATTTTAGATGTGGAACATAGCACCTTCAGAAATTTTATACTGGAGGAATTAATAAAGGTAGTGGAATTTGAGTTACTTCTTCCTACCCAGAATGAACAAAATTGCTTTTCTGTACCAATTGTAATGGATATTTTTAATTTTTGTATCCAAGCAAGGAGTTGCCATTGCTGACCCTAAGGAACACTTCTTTAGATTCTGCCAGTCACCAATTTTATTCTAAGTTTGGCAGCCTCAGAAAGGAAGTCTGAAATAAACATTGGCACATAGTTTTGTTCAAAACTTTTGAATGCTTTATGGGTGGGAGTGAGGGATGGCAGAGCTGCCCTGCGCTGTAGGATTTGTCATTCAGACCATATGAAGTGAATCTTGTCATTGCATGAGAGTAAAAGTGTCTGAGGGCCTCTGAGATCCTGGTAATGAACCCACCCACAGTCCAATGATTCGTATTTTTCAATGAGCTTTCTTGTAACTGGAGTCTTCTCACAGCTCTCCACCATTCTCTGGGAAAGCAGTGATCAGTGTGCTGTGGAGTTACCAGGCCAAATAGCAGCTGAGAATGGATCTTTGGAGTGGTTTGATCCATGGTTTGTGCTAATCCAAGTTAGGGAGCTGGCAGTATGAATAGGCACTGGTGTTGCTGCAACATCTCTTCCAGAGCCAGTTCAGGTGAGATGGTGCTGGGCATTGGTCACACACCAAAGCCAACACAGCAGTACTAAAGCAATTACCCTCTGTCATGATCAGGATAATGGGGAATGACACTAGTGATGAAAAGGAAGAAGTTCCTGGCTGTGAGCCAGCAGGAGCATGTGGAAATACAGTTTTGTTTTCTTGGATCTCGTGCAATCTTTGAGAAATTCCGACCTTCCCCTCAGGCAAAAGGGGTGTCAGGCAGTTCAGCTCCCCAGCTGCCTGGGAATGCTGCTGCTCAGCAGGGTGTCAGTGCTGCAGGAATCACTCAGCAGGCCAACAAATCATAATTGAAGGTGTGTTTGGCTCCTAGTAGGAGGTGGAGACTTGTGGAGCTTGGGAGCAAAGTCCCAGTGCCAGGTACTGGGTCACCTTCTGGGAGAACTCTGCCTGTCACCACGAGGGCTCACTTCTCTGAGCTGGGACTCCACCTTCTCCACAGCACTCCTTGTTAGTGCTGATGTGCTGCTTCACATGGCACTGCTGGAAAGAACGAGAAGCTTTCTGGGCTCCTCCCAAGCCCCTGCAGAATTTGACATTTGGGAAGGGCAAACATCCCCTACCCTTTTGCAGCAAGTCTTGATTGTGGAAAGGCACCAGGATTGCCTTGTCAGCTGCAGGACAGGAACTTGGGGCAAACCTCCACTAGCTGATCTGTGTCCCAGCATGGCACACCCTGAGCACTCCAGGGCACAGGGAGAGTTCCTTGCAGTGCTGCTGCCTGTGGGTGGGGAGCCAGCTCAGTTGGGTGCCAGGCAAATGACTAATAGGTTGGACTTGAGCTGTACGTGGCTTGATGGTGTGTAGGAATGTTCAGGGACACAATTATTGTGGGGATTGTAGTGGTTTGAGCAGAAGTTTCAGACTGCAGGCTGCTGTATACCCATGTGCTTTCAGTCCTGCGAGGCACTCGCTGGGCTGACCTGCAGGGAGTCTCCTGTGCATCAGTGCCCACTGCCCAGCTGGCACAGGGGAATATAAGTGCAAGTTACTGTGAGGGAAATGGGGGCTGATTTTGCTTTATGCATAAATATGAAAAACAACCTTTCTCCAGATGCAGAAGATCAAAGTTTTCCTGCATTTAAGTTAAATCAACAGTGAACTCTGTAGAGAAAATGTTTCCTGGTTTGACAGTGACACTTTGCTAAACTCTCGTGCCATCCTGTGAGATTATTTTCTTCTCCGAGACATTATCCTCCTATTCCGTTGCTTTATGTTCAGAGCTGCTCCAAGTACAAGCTTTTGCTTTGAAGCCTGTAACATTTTCAAAAGCAGTTGTTTCTTGAAACAACTTCCTGAAGATCAGATTGCTTATTTGGATTCTGTGGAAACATTGAATCAGAGCTGCCTGTCCCTCGTGCCACCTGAAAGTAAAGCTACTGCCTGTACCTGCAGTCACTGGAGTTAGAATTTTAAATGTCTTCAGATTTTAGCTACTCAAATATATATTTATGTTGCTGCTTATAATTTATTGATGCTGCAACTTGGTAAGAGTCAAAATTGCTAGTGAGACCTTATTTTTCATGAAATGGGCCTGGAAATCTAAAAAGAGAATGTTTCTGTAGCTGCAGGGCTGTCTTCACTGGCTGTCACATTTACTTGGAAATGCCATTAGTAAGGTTGATCTTCCTTAAATGTTTGTATTCCTTTTTCCAGTTGTACATCTTGCTTATAGACCAGACTTTATCCTCAGAATTGTATTTTTTTCATTTTTGAAAGGCCATGGAAACCTCTGTGTGTTACCAAAAGAATCTACACAAAATACTTATAACATGCTTCAAATCTGACATGAACCATCAAGGAAATCCAGCCATCACTTACATGTCTTTAGGAAGGTTTTGGTGGACAGCTTGGACCTTCAACAACACACTGTTTTGGTTGGGTTTTATCCTCACACAGAATTTGCTTTTCTTTTGACTTTCCTCTGCTGCTTTGACCATGTTGGCTTTGGGTTGGACTCTCTGTGGTGAGCGTTGAGTGATGGACATGTCACTGCAACCTCCTTCTAACCCTTTGTGTTCTTATTGTGCTTCCAGCCACTGACGATATTGTGAAAGTTGAAGTCTGGGACGTAGTTGACAAAGGTAAGATTTATAACTTCCTTTCATTATTCTTCATTCTTCCTTAAGATTCATTATTCTTCCTCAATTTTAATTAAAAACTTACATGGAGTTCAGAAATACCTACTTAATTCTACTTTAAAAAACCTTCTGTATTTATTTTTTTCAAGTGCATAGATATTACTTCCTGAAAAAATATGGAAAGGAAAGGTGAGTGTCCTATGCAAGAGCCCATTATCTGGAATCTGAACCTCAGATCAAACCCAGTGTTTAGAGGCAGTTGTTCACATGATCATGACAGGGTATCCTGGTGCTCTCTGAGCTTTAGAATAAACTTCACTTTCTCCCCTTTATAGCTGGATGTATGTTTAGGCAGGTTTCAAGTTCTTTTTTTTTTCAGTTATAAAAGTTCTTGTTGAGCTGTTTTTGTAAAGGATGCTGTTGTTAAATGGATAAAACAGTATCTGCAGTGGGAAAAGGATGAATTCACTAAGGACACAAAATGCAGTATGTGCATTCCAAAACCTTTTCTAAACACTTAGACAAGGAAAGCATTATCATGTATAAATATATTTTTCATTCATTTTCAGTTTTTGTCAGAGTATAAACTTCTTTTTTATAAGAAGTAAAACCAAACCCGGCCTGGATGCAGTGGGATCTCTCCCTGGGAGGGGCTGGGGGGTTCTGATGTAAATCTCAACGACCCATTCTGTGGCTCCAAATGCAGATCTTGTTTGTCTTTTAAGAGGCATTTGGTACCAGTCAGGCTCCTGGTTTAGTGTGTGAGTATGGTCAGGAAAGCAGCTGTACAGGTCAGGTGAGCAGCTGTTGCTCTGTGGGTTGTGCTCCTTGTTTCATGTCTCTCTCTGTCAGCTCTGTTGACCATAATCATCAGATCTTAAACTTTGATGGTTTGTCTGGTGCTGCCTTTCCTGCAACCTTGGCTGGAATCCATGTTGTCCCCAGAACAGCATCCGAGGGGCACCACCTCTGCTGCACTACCTGTGCCACTTGCACCTGTGCCACAGCAAAAACATGGGCAATAAATACAGTAGGGAGTGGGAAAGGGAGATATGAGCTGAATTGTATTCAAAATAGTAAAAAAATAAAGGTACGTAGGGGTAGCAGCTCTAGTTCAGATGCGTAATGGAGCCTTCAGGGTAAACTTGAGCCAGGAACTTTAAATGAAAATCCTGGGTACTTTATTCTTTTATTATTTTAAGCCCCAGTTTTCACAGTGTTGACAAAACCTTGCTTAGGCCAGAGTTAGTGCTGAAGTCGGTCTGATTACAGTTTCGCTTTCAGATTGTGGGATAACAAGTGGAGAGCTGGAATCTGAGCAGAACATCTGTGTTCTCACTGCCTTGCAGCTTTGGTATGAATAGATAGATAGTTAATTTAGGAATCATGTGGTTCCAGCATTTATTTCTGTGAATAGCTTCTCTGAGCAGAGTCATCTTCTCAACTAGGGACTTGTCGTTTCTCTGGCAAAGCGGACGGGGTGTGATTTGTGCAGATGTTGATAACAGCTCTTCTGATTCTCCTTTCATTTCTGACAGCGAAGCCTGTGTTAGGAATCTCAAGGAACTCTCTTCTCTCCACTTTATATCCTTTTGAAATAAAACTCATTCATACTTACGGACCACAAATATGTATTTTTTTGCAATCAATTGTGCTCAATCAGTGCAGTGTAAAAAGATGTTAACAGAATCAAATCCTTTCCTATTGTCATTGCATTGTGGATTCCTGCAACTTTAGGAGAATGTTCATATTAACCATTAAGATCTCTCATGTCTAATTTTCATATTAATGTTATCTCACAACATTTTTGTTTTTCTTCTGTATGCTTAGGACAAAAATTCCTCCTGCGCGATGCTTTGGGTGAGAGCCACACTAGGCTGTAGACTTCCAGTAGTCACATACCCAGTGCTGCTGTAGCATAGTGCTGACAAGACCTGATCCTCCTTTTTTTCCCCTTGCATACCAGATGTTGGCTAATGTGCATATTTAGAGTTGGGCAGAATGCTGCATTTATCAGGCTAGATTTGAAACTGTGCAAAAAGTGCAGGTTCTGAACATGCATTTCAACATAACGTTGTTTTCCAGGCTAAATTCTTCTGTCAGTGTTTCCCCATTTCCTTGTTGGAGGAAATCAGGAGACTCCTGTTTAAATGAAGATATTTGAAATTGTTGAAAGCCCCGAAGTGGGTTATTACAGCTTGACTGTCTAACAGGGGTATCCATGAGCTGCAGTTTTCAACTTAGTTGAGTAAAGCAGCTTTGGATTTTCCTCTGCTGAGCAGTGCTGCCCTTCTGCTTGTCACAGAGGGAATTACAGAAGGGAATTACACCCTGAATTTCAGGGAATTGCACCCTGAAAATTAATGTACATTTCTGGACTGAAGTTAGCACTGGTTTTCCTGAATGATGTTTCTCCTGGTGCTCCCCAGCAGTGTGTTCCCTGTCCTTCCTGGTTCAGCAGGGTGGGTTTTCCCTCCAGAATCTTTTAGTATGCAGGAGACTGCTCTGCTGGCCCTGCCTGGCTGGTGACTTAGCTTGGTGTTGTTTATTTAACATCCAGATGATAACTTAGAAGTGTGGGTAGGTTTGTTGTGAAAGCTTAAAAGCAGACTCACTGGAGTCCCTGCTGCATTCTCTGGGCCTGCTCAGAGAGCCTGGCTCCTGTCTGGAAGGATGCCATTCATTAAATCTTACCAAGCTGAGCTTGCCCCCAGCTATTGTATTGGATTTTGTGCAGCATGTGTAGTAAATATCATTTCCTTTGCTGCCTTTGGAACTCAGAGAACACAGGAAAGATCTCTCTCAGCAAAAGTCACAGTCCTGACTCATCTTTCTGGCTTTGCAGCAAGTTGTGTAACTACTGCAGATCATAAAGCTGTAATAGATCTGAGTGCAGAGAAGCTGCTTGAATGCAGGTGATTCCAGAACAGCTGTTAATTCCTGTCTTGTAACTTCTGCTAGTTTGGTTCCCACATTTTTTCCCTTACAAGACTGAAGGGATCAAATCATAGTTTTTTCTGTTGCCCACAAAACAGCACAAACTCTTTTGCTTGTATTGGAAATTCCTTTCCTCCTTGCTGCCCCTTCACCCCTCTCCCTTCCAGAGGTGTGCTACAAGAAGAAGGAAAGATCAGAATTCATATTTCTGTTATTTTCAGATATCTCAAGTTAGATAGCAGAGGGGATGTAAATATTCTAGAGATGTATTTTTGACTGGTGAAAGGAAGCAGCTCCCTCACACTGCAGACAGCATTTGTTGGCAAACTGTACTGAGTGCTTGTGTCCTGCAACAAAACTGATGGTACACAGAGGTGGCAGAGACTCAGGTGCTGATCACAAGCACAGTCTTCTGGTGTCCAGTAAGAACTGTTCTGCAGGTTTCAGGACTCTGCTGCCAGGGGTGTTTGGTGTCAGTGTTGCTTGTGAATAGGGAGCAGCCATCGCTGTAGGGAGAGGCCCTGAGCCACCACAGCACAAACACCCTTGTTTTCTGATTGAGGCTCCTACGTTACATATCAGTGGGAAACACGGGACCTTGTGCATACAGTAACACAATTCTCACCATGCACTTGCCCTTACAGACTGAATTGCATCTTTGCACTGCATACATCTTGTCTTTATCTGGCTCATCCTGCAGTTTGGGTTCCAAAAATAGATCTGTGCATGAATCTGTACACACATGCGCTTTTCAGCTCTGTGACTCCTTTGAGATGACCTCCTTTGCAGCGCTGATGAGCAGCGTGCTAGAACATTACTCATTCCTCTGGATCCACACAGAAAACCATGAGCAGGGAGAGGTGTGCAGGTTCTATATTCCATCTCAGAGAATTGACTGTAAATGTGCCCGGGTGAGGGAGACACCTTGATTGCTCAGGATGGGAGGAACGATGGAGAGTATTTATGGTTGCTGGGCTTCTGTTTAAATACCTAGAAATTTAGGTCTTGCAAAGCATAATTTAGCAGTGACTGCAGAAATAGAGATATTTTGATATTTAGAAAAGCCACGGACTTGAAAGGAATTGAAGTGGGAAAAGGCATGCACAGCCTAGACAACCCACACCTTCAGCTGCACTGGGAAAAATTAGAGAGCCCATATGTGGATCCCTTAGGGAAAAACATTGCCTGAATGAGGAAGGATCAAGATTAATATTTCTATTGTCAGCTGTCAGCAGTAAGATGACATGAGTGGAGCAAACATTTTGCAGTGATGCACAGAAGCACCTGCCAGAACCTCCTGCTGTAACCTGCAGCATTAAAACTTTCCTGAATAACTGTATTTTCTAACTATTTATCCTTGAGCTGTGTGCAGGAAGAACAAACACTTTGTTTTACATGCAGCATCTGGCAGAACCCTGAATTCCACAAGTCATTGCTGCATGTGATTGAGCAGAGCTGAAGAGTTTGTTGTCAGCAACGTAGGGAATTTCTAGAAATGATTAGAAGGAATTCCAGGTCTGGGAGAGTATAATTTAGTTAACTTGTCTTTATTTAGACTAACAAAATACAGAACAAAATTAATTCAGAAGTACAGTTCTTAACTGCTCTCAGTAACATCTGGGAGATACTTGGTACCTGTAGAATCACTTCGGCTGTTGCAGAGTTCTTCATTGTGCAGTGCTTGTTGATAAAACTCTGGAGACTCTGAGCACGGAATTTAAACAAAAAGACAGATTTTTTCATGATATGTCCACACTACACCTCTTTGGCAGTAGGTGACAGAAGATGATGAGACTTCTGGCTATCCTTAGAGCCAAGTGTCAGCACCAGAAAATTATGTCTGATTGCCACTGATGATGGCCACGCTGGTAGTCAGAGGTGCAGATTCTCCTGTCTACTGTGACTCTAGGCTGTAAGATTTGGAAACATGAGTGTAACTGGTGTAACACAAAGTTTTCAGGAAGCTGAGGTTTAAAAACACTGAGTGCTGTTCTGAGGATGCTGAGTCAAATGCCAATGGTATTTTAAAATATTAGTTTATGAACTTACTGAGTGCTTCCCTAAGCTGTAAGGAAAGGGAGAAGTCTCAGGGGACTGCCTTTTATCTATAAGGGCTGGATTTTAACATGTGCCTTAGAGGAAGCAGGTGAGTTAGAGAGAAACTTGTAGATTCCTCCAGGTGAGACCATGGCTGTGACTGAAGGACTAGAGTGGCTTTCTAGTGTCTTCTCCAAGTGTTTAGCTTGTTGCATCTTGCACTTTTCCTGTGAGCTTATTCAGAATTGTACTTGTCTTCTGGCTTATTTCTGTGTGCTTTGGGTGGTGCCTCTGAAAGATTTCCTTTCTGCACATTCGCTGGCAATGCCCAGACCCAACCCTTTGTCTCTGGCCTTTGGAACACATGTAGGATGTCTCTGTCTCCACAGCCCCCTTCCCACGGTTTATTTGATTTCACTGGGATTTACCCTTGCATAAGTTCAGTTGATCTTTTGGCTGTTAAATTCTCATCATCTCCTGCCACCGCTTTCTGTCTTGGTCGTGGGGCATCCTGAGGCACCTGGTGGCCTCTGAGGTCACATTTGTGACCTTAACTCTTGCTTCAGGTCAGGGACAGCACAGCAGTATCACAGCATCTCTCAGGAAGGCTGCACATGCAGTTGTGACTTCAGTCAGAGCAGTCCCATGAGCTTTTGCTTCTTCAACAATAATGCAACAAAAAGTGCAACAAAGCATCTTCCCTTTGTAGCCAAGAGCACACCAAGCTCTGTGTTACTTTGTCATTGGGTCTTTATACTGTGAAGAGCATGGTTTAAGCTACCCCAGATTTCCTTACTGCATCTTTGAATAGACTAGCTGATATTCTTCAGCAAGGTGTGCCTGTCCTAACCCTCCTCATCCCCCAGGCTTACAGTAGAAGTAGGTTCTGCTTTAGGTTGTGTTCAAACTGCCATGGGTCCTGCCCAGACCCATCCTGCAGCTCTCTGCCCAGTGTAATGCTTTATTTTTTTCTACAATTCTTTTTAAGGAAAATGCAAAAAACGAGGAGATGGTTTGAAACTGGAGAATGACCCTCAGGAGGTGAGTCATCTGGGATGCAAAGGTCTGCCTCTCAGGGGGAGGCCTCTCAAACACTTTTGGTCCATGGAGAGCAAGTTCTATATTTGTTTCTGCTCTAAGACCGGCCTGCCAGGTGGGTGAGGGGCAGTGGGATCCCTGATGCTCTGCACTCTTTGGTCTGTGCATTTCAGCCCTGCTCCTGCCCTCACCACAACTTCCCTGCTGCTTTCCATTCTGTCTTTTGGAACTGAGTGCACCCCAGGCATTTGCTCAGCAGCTTTGTGGCTCTGCCCGTGGGCAGTGTCAGGAAGCCCTTTTGTCAGGGCCTTCTTGTGAGGCCTGAAGAAGTCACTTGGTGCTTTGCTCTGGCTGCTCCTCAGAGCTGGGCTGTTATCCTTTTACTGGTGCCAGTTCTGCTCAGGCTGTGCAGTCAGATGAGGACAATTTTCCTTAAAATATTTTCCTATGGAAAAAGCCTTTATGAGAACAGATACCACAGCTGCTTCTTCATTTTGCAAACATTGTTTTCCACTGCTGGTAAATGAGTGAGAATTGTTCCAGAGGCACCAAATTCCAGCAGGAGCTACAGAGACTGAGTCTGCGCTGTCTGGACTTTGCAGCATGCAGAATCCAAATGATAAACCAGTCAGGTTCTTATAAATTGTGTCACTCCTCCACCAGGGAAACTGCCTCCTGGCTTTTGACACCAGAAGCATTAGGAGTACAGTCAGCAAAAAGATGGAATGGGAGCTGTGTCATCTGTCCTGCACCTTGTAGCTTACATGGGGTTCTCTTGCCAACACAGGATTTGGGAGCACCAGGGAAAGGGGCAGGGGTGGGTTTTAGCATGTGCTGTCAGACACTCAGGTGCTTCACATCCTGTCCCTGTGGGAAATGGAAGCTGGGAACCACCAGGTATTTCGCTTTAATAATGGTGGTGTGAAATCCACAGATACTCCTTGGAGTGGTTGTCCCTTTAGAAGTTTGCCTATTCAGCACTGTATCCATTGTGTTCTGTACAAGCCTGAAGTTGCATCGAGTTATTTACTGCTTCTTTGCCTTTATTTCCTCAGGCAGAGTCTGAAATGGCTCTGGATGCAGAGTTCCTGGATGTCTATAAGAACTGCAATGGTGTAGTGATGATGTTTGACATCACCAAGCAGTGGTAAGGGCCCTTCAGTGGCACCTCGTGATTCTCCCTTGTTTAGGCAAAACAAATGACTTCTAGATTTCCATGTTCCCAATTGGATTTGGGAGCTGATAACCAGCCTAATGAGTTGAAGCAAGCTTCAGCTCCCTTAAAATAAAAGCTTTGTCTTGTGACATGGCTTTTAATACACTGTTCTCCTGGGCTTGTTCCAAGCAAGCAGAGTCCCAGTGGTCTGTGTGCTGCAGTTGCTGGTACACTGCTGGTTGAGGCTTGATAATTAGTGCTATCACAGGTACATAGTGCATGTTACAAATCCCTGCTCTCCAGAACACAAGGGAAAGGGGAATACTAGTGAGAAATTCCCAGGAAGACTGGCATTGGTAAGGATTATTTAGAGGTCCCAGGCTGCATTAATGTACAAAAATAATGAACTGTTCATTTTGCACATCTGCTGAGGAGGAGGGTGAGAAAGGTGTGGAAACCAGAGTGGAAAGAGCTCCTGCTTTATATTTAAGCTGGTGTTGTACAGGCTTAGTGTTGGTCAGAGAGCCTGGGGAAAGCTGAAGGGAGGGAAAACTTCTCTTCTGCTGACCCCAGACAGTTTTGCAGGACTGAGGGAGCCATTGCTGTAGGAGATGTAAGGCTGCTAGTGGAAGGGGATTATTGAACTTGTCAAGTTGTTTTTGCATAAAGAATGATCCAAACATATTGAGATTTAATGTATCTATGATTCTGTTTCTCTGAGGGAACAAAGAAGCCACAGACTTGGAAGAATTTTGGAAGAAAAGTGTTTTTTTTTTTCTCTATGATTTGTGCATGAAACTGCTCAAAGAAGGATGTTCCTACTCATCTGCCCCCCCTCTCTCTCTCCTCTGATGAAGGACATTTAACTATATTCTGAGGGAGCTTCCTAAAGTGCCGACCCACGTTCCAGTGTGTGTGCTTGGGAATTACCGGGACATGGGGGAGCACCGGGTCATCCTGCCCGGCGACGTGCGGGACCTCATTGACAACCTGAACAGGTGAGATGTGCCCCCTGGCAGGGCAGCACGTCTTGGGAGCTCTCTGACATCACCCAGAGGTAACCATGCTTCACATCCATGTCACGTGCACCCTCTGCCTCTGGGCCTGGCCTGAGGCTCCAGGGTCTCACAGCAGTGTCTGCTGACACAGTGGACTCTGGTCTGGGAGCCTGCTCTGGGCAGAGTGTTTGCTGTGTTCTGGAAAACAGGGAGGGTCTGGCAGTGTGTGCCTTTCAGAAGTGCTGTTCCCAAGAAGTCGTCTTCTTTCTGCATGGTTCTCATGTGAAAGAATCCTCTCCCTGCAGCACAACTCCTCTCTGCTCCCAAGTAATTCAGCTACAGGACAGGCAGCCAGCACAGCTGTCTCCTTGCTCTGCCTCTGAGCTTCCCCATACAGCACTTACTGGGCACAGCCAAGTTACACACCTCCCTCGCCAGCTAGACAAGAATCTTCCTTATGCAGAGAACTGAAGTGCTCTGTTATGTAATATAAAATACTATTTGTTGGTCAAGATTTAGTAGGTAGTACCTTTTTATGTAGTTTCATATCTTTAAGGTACCTTTTTCCTTTTCCTCATCTCTTACTTGTTTATGCCTGTGTCAGTCACACAGAAATGGTGTCACTTTTAGGACTTTATCCATAATGTAATCATTTCTTTACAAATTCATCTCTATATGTGATTTCTGTCAGTCTGTTTGTGGTTTTAAACCAAAACCATCACTGAGAAATGAGAAACTTGTATAGTTGGGAATCCCCAGTTTAGGAAACCAACATCCCAGTGTCCTGACAGTATTTCTTAGTCTGGCAGGCCCATGACACTCTGATACACCAACAGCCACTTTCTGCCACCCTTCCGAGGGAACAAAGTGTGAATTTGGCCATACACAAAATAACGAGTCCCGGGCAGAATGATCCACTGGCCTGAATTTGGGGGTGGAGGGGATGGCCTGTGGGGGCTGCTCGTGCTGTGTCATTCAGCCAGTGCCCTGTGTGTGCTGTCTGCCCTGGGCACAGTGTTCTCTCTGCTTGGCACAGGCCTCCTGGCTCCTCCTATTTCCGCTATGCTGAGTCTTCCATGAAGAACAGCTTTGGCCTCAAGTACCTGCACAAATTCTTCAACATCCCCTTCTTGCAGCTGCAGGTAAGACATGGATATTGCCCTGGTATGCTGGGACAGATTGGATTTGCTTTGTCTCTAAGGCAGGAATTTGGTATTTGGGGTTTCTTTTGCTAATACAGGATCCTGAGTAAATTTTTGTTTTCATTAGGGTTAGTATAGCAAAATTCTGTCAGAACATTGGTGCCTGTGAC
>JAOXXN010000220.1:304670-331805 GCA_026770055.1 Myrmophylax atrothorax | reverse complement strand
TGTGAAAGGCTGAGCAGATAGGTGGGTTAAGGCCCAGCGTGTGTGCAGCAGGGCTGTCACTCTCTATTTTAATCCTGATCAGTGTTTTGGGTTGTCTCTGTACTGGGCTTGGATGGGGACTGTGCCCAGCCAGCTGGGTGGTGGCTGTGGCATGCTTCAGGAGGAAGGTCCTGAACACACAGGAGACACTAATAAAATAAATAACTGTCATGTTGTTACCTGAAGCACAAATACCTCTTTAATAGCAAGAAAAATGGTTAAAGAAGCTATTTGAAGCGCTGTCCTAGCACAAGTGTGTCAGCTTGGAGGGTCCTGTGTGTAGTGGAGAGCAGCAGAGTGCTGGGTTTAAAGGTTATTCAACCAGAAATGATCACGTAGGTCCAGGCTCCATAGTGGATCCCCCTCTGGGGAAATCTGCTCCTTCAGAGCTGCTCTGGGAGGAGGGAGTCAGGCTTGGCTCCTGCCTCAGTGCTGGTGCACATGGAGCAGCTCAGCCCTCAGCCCCAGCCCTGCTGGACAGTGATGGGGCAGAGGCACTGAGGGTTTGTTGCATGTAATTTTACTGATCTGGACCTTACTTTGCCTGTCACATTCCCTTTGTTTGCGAAGCTAACTGGAGCTGCAGAGCTGGCACTGCCTAAAAATCCTGACATGGTTTGAGTCACCATTTGGAAATACCTTCCTTCTCACACTGTCAATCCCTCAAGCTCACAGTGCTGCTGAGACACCCACAGAGAGAAAGGAGGAGGTGCTGGGAACACAGGCTGCAATTTCAGATATTGAAATGCTTCAGTTTTAAGTCTGCACACAGTGTTCTGCATCCTAAACTTCTTCCCAGATATGACTCAATGCACCCATTTTGGTTTGTTTATGACTTCCTACCCAGAAGAAAACAAAACAAAGACCAAAGAGGAACAGATGTTAGAAATTCCTTGTCAATAAAAATAAACTTTGCCATATTGATCTATAGGCAAATAGATAAGTGGTCTATTACCACTGTTACAGTGTTTGGATTCGGGATTTTTCTTTTTTTTGACACTCACTCAGCTGGAAAACTGTTTTGGGCTTGTGACCTGCAGCCCTGGTATTTGGATGCTTAGGGAGGGTTGCAAAAGGCAGCCACAAAAAGCTGATTTGTCTGTGTTGTGAGGTTTCTGTAGTGTGCCAAGGGTCTGCACCTCCACTGGAACGTACCGAGGTTCACTAGAAAGCAGCTGAAAAATCACTGTCAGCAAGTAATACTTGGTTTTTCTGGGAGCTGGTATTTAAGCTTTTCCTTGAAATCTTGGAGTACTGATTCGTTTGGCTGGGGTTCAGCTTACACCAATGGTCTTCTATGGCATTAGTGATAGTGTTTGTATGCAAAAGTGATCTGAAAGCTGTGCTAGGAGAGCAAAATATAGAAAAAAGAAAAATACACAAATCCTGTTCACTCAAAAGAAAAGAGCCTAGATGTGAATTGCAGTGTGGGCATAGGAAAAAGATTGAATATTGCAAATTCCAAAAAGGTTAATCACTTCAGACTTCTCAGTTATGTTAATTTCATGAGTTTTCATCCTGATACTTTGAAGATGGGTAAAGGTATCTCTACAAATAAACTGTATGAAAGCAAGTCTGTATTTGAGGTAGCTCTTGAGCTTTTGGTTACACAGGACATCTAAAAGCACTGTGTGAACAATTCTTCCTTGGACAGTTACAGCTGAAAAAAGCAAAAGGATATGAGAGGGTGAACTGAACAGTCTGGAAAAGGTAAGAGAATGCGAGGACATCCCACAGGCGCAGGGCACATAGCAGAGGTGTGAAACCTGTGGTACAGTCAGTTGCAGCACTCCCTGGAGGGCAGAGCCAGCCTGTGCCAGAGAGGGTTTCTGTCTGTCTAAGAGCCTGGGTCAGCCTGGTGCATTCTAAACCACAGCAGCCGTGTGGATCTGTGAGTGCCTTCATGCCGAAGGGCTGGTTTATATCCTATTGGTAACCTCCCTCTACCTTGTGGTTGCTGCTTCCCTGGGCAGCACAGATCTGGAAGAAGCCAGTTTCTGTCTTGCTTGTGGTGACCTCTGTGTTTTACAACTCCTGTCGCTAATGCAGATCCTGCTGCTGCCACTCCTCCCCCAGACCCTGCAGCCCCTGCCAAGGTGCAGAGCGTGGAGGACTTTGTTCCCGAAGAGAGCCTGGACCACAGTTTTCTGGAAGATTCAGCGCCGCAGAAGGACAAAGGGAAACCGCAGGCCAAGCACCGTGTGGATAGTGAAAGGTAAGGAAAGGAGGGCAGAGGGAGGATAGGACAGGGACCTGGATGTGCAGCCTGGCTAACCTGCTGCAACCATTCACACAGTGATTCCAGAGAAATCAGCTGTCCCAGAGCCTTTCTGGCTGTGTTATGGTCAGTTGTAGCATTCACAGTCTCCCATTTCGTGACAGACACTGCTCCCTGGGAAGGAGGAACACCAGGAAAAGCAGGTTATCACCTTCCTGCTGTTGCTGTCTTGCTTTGTGCTCAGGTTAAACCACTTTGGGATCCTTTGGGTCAGGAAGGGATTTTCCTTCTGGCCAAACACACTGAATCATTTATTTTCCTTCTGGAACAAAGTGCACTCTGAAGGGATATTATGTTCTGCTTAATGAATATTTCCCTTCTGCAGAGGGCCAAGGTCCTTTGTGACCTTGTACTGCCATTCCTGAGGCACTGTCAAGGCGTCTGGGGTTTGCTGGAGGACACTTGGAGGCACTCAATAGCTCTCTGGAATTTTGGAAGGAAGGATGGAGAGGGCCATGCTCCTTTAGGGGTGTCACTTCATGGTTGCCTGCAGATTCCAGAAATTTCATAAGGGATGCCTTTCTATTTCTTTGTCTATGAAAAGTTTCTTCCCAGCATTTTCTCTCTAAACTAGCAAGAGATTTCATGGATGTATAAGGAAGGGGTTGGATGGTCACACCCAGAGAATAGTGATCCTTGTCTCAATGTCTGGGTGAAGATGAGTAACGAGTGTTCCTCAGGGGTCTGTACTGGGACCAGTGCTGTGTAGTGTCTTTGTCCATGACACAGACAGTGGGATGAGCAAATTTTATCAACAAGTCCAGGCTGATGGTGCAGATGACACTCCTGACAAATGGGATATCATCCCAAGGGACTTGGACAAACATGAGAGGTGGGCCATGAGAACCTCCTGAGGTTCACCAAGGCCAAGCTAAAGGTGCTGCACCTCAGCTGGGGTATCAGTCCAGGCTGGGGATCAACAGATGGAGCAGCCCTGAAGAGAAGGACCTGGAGGTGCTGGTGGGTGAGAGGCTGGACATGGCCCAGGCCAGAAATGCTGAGCTAATCCCACAGTGTGGGCAGCAGAGGAGGGAAGGATTCTGCCCCTCTGCCCCCTCTGGTGAGACACCACCTGCAGTGCTGCCTCCAGCTCTGAGATCCCAGCACAGGAAGGATGTGGAACTGCTGAAGCAAGTCCAGAGGAGGCTAGAGAGGTGTTCCAAGGGCTGGAGTCTCTCTGCTCTGAAGATAGGCTGGGAAAGCTGGGGGTGTTCACTTGGAGAAGAGAAGGCTCTGGAGAGACCCCTTTGCAGTATTCAAGGGAAGATGAGGACAGTTTTTAGCAGGGCCTGTTGCAACAGGACAAGAGGTGATCATTTAAAACTAAAAGAGAAGAGATTCACACTAGGTATAAGGAAGAAGTTTTTTACCTTGCGAGTGGTGGGGCACTGGCACGTGTTGCCCAGAGAAGTGGTGGATGCCTCGTCCCTGGAAACATTCCCAGTCAGGCTGGACAGGACTCTGAACAACCTGCTCCAATTGAAGATTCTCAGTGCAGGGGGGTTGGAACAAGCTGTGCTTTAAGGTCCCTTCCAACCCAAACCAGTCTGTGATTCTATATCTGTCTCCTCCAAAGGGCAGAGCTGTATTTATGCCATAAGCTGGATTTTCTTTTTTTTTCCCACTTTTTTTCCTTTCCTATCTTTGATGTTTTTTAACCAAAAAATAAGGGAAAGTGGATTGTGTATGCTGAGCTGCTCAGACAAGAGGATGTGTAACAAGCTGTCTGAAAGCAGACTCTTAAGAGGTGACCTAAGCATACTCACAGGCTCTCCATCCCTTTGCTTAGTTTATTCCTTGCCTGCTGCCTCTTGTCATCAACACTGGATTAACCAAGAGCGTAGTTAAATGCTGACACTGCTCATCTCTGAATGTGGTGGATTCTGCATCTTTTGACATCTTTGTCATGATTCAGTGTTCTCTATTTCAACCACTGCAACTTTAAATCTGTGCTGTGTGTGGCTCAATGCTTGTCTAATGCAGGTCAGCCTGAATCATCATCCCTTGTGATGGCAGAACACGTGGATGTTTTATTAAAGCAAAACAAAAAAAAACGGCAAGAAGAAAGGTGGTGGTTGCTGGCAGCGTGCTGGCCTTGCTCGTGGCTGTGGCTGAGCTGGGGTATTTTTCTGTGTTCAACAAGGAATTGTCAGGAGATCCAAGCCTGACCTTGCTGGGGCTGGCCAAGGGACTGGGTCCTGAAGTGCCCTCAGAGCTCTGGAGCTGCAGTTCCACCATGAGCAGGAGGCTGGATCTTTCACAAGGGCTTCTGTGCTCCAGAGCAGCAGTCAGTGGAAGCAAATAGGTGTTAAACTATATAAAAAGTCAAACATGTGGAACAGGGGTGCAAGAGCCCAGCTCATTTGTTTAGAGATGGCATGTTCTTGAGTGCTTTGATGCCCTTTTGCGCTCTTTCCCCAATCATGGTGGCCTTCCAGGGTCAGTGAGTTGGTGGGGGCAGACAAAGAGACCCCTCTGGGTTTTCGCAGAGCCCACACTTGTTCACAGCTCCATCCTTTGCTGACAGTGGTACCCAGTGCAGTCAGAACAGCTGTTTCCCTGGGAGAAGACCTTGCAGCACATTCCTGCAAATTCACATGTTCATTATTCTTCTGGAGCCTGGTATCCATGGCTTGCTCTGATTTTTTTCTGTAGATCACACAGTTTTCTCTGTGGTCTGGCAATTTTACTTTCTCTTTCTTGCCAAGAAGGGCCTACCACAATAAGCCAGATGTGCTGAATTCAGAGATGCAGGTGTGGTTCTGACCGTCGCCTGCAATAACCATTTTCCTCCAGGATGCCAGTTACAGCCCCACGGTACCCAGGAACAGCATACAGGTTCTGTAAGCACTGTCCTCAATAATCAGCTTCTGCTGCAGTGAGAAGGTGGTTGTAATTGCAACAAAATCTACTGCTGCAGTAATTTATCTCTGACCTAAAGAATAGTCTTGTGAAACCACTCAAAACTCAGGGAGATTTTATTGGTTTTAAAAAATGAAATCCTGGAAGCTGCTTTGCCCCAGTATCTGAGTGAGGAACAAGGCCTGAGAGTGTACCAGCAAGGTGCATTCAGGTCTCCTGGTCATTTTGAAGCAGATACCTGAGTGCTGAACTTAGGCAGCTCTCCAACACTCCTTCTGGGTGTGCTGAAGTCAAGGGTAATCTCTGAAACTGCAGAGCCATTGAAAGATGTTGCAAAAGAATGGGCCATGGTTTGAGAATATGTGATAGTTACTTCTCTGACCCAAATAAGAGAAATTGCCTCGGTGGCTGTAAGCAAGGGCCCTGCAATGAGCTCTGAGGTCACCTCAGCACACCATGATACGTTCACAGGGTTGGAAGATAGTTTGGGGTCGTCTGGTCCAACCTCCCTCCTCATCCAGGCCTGCTCAGAGCCATTTGCCCAGAACCGTTTCCAGATGGCTTCTGGGTATCTCCATGGATGGAGAATCTACAACTTCTCTGGCAGCCTGTGCCAGTGCCCAGGCACCCTCTCAGTGGAAAAAGTGTTTCCTGATGTTTGCAGGGAACCTCCTGTGTTTCAGTTGTTGCCCCTTACAGGCAGCACTGAAAAGAGCCTGGCTCTACCTTTTTTGTACCTCCTTCAGCTGTTTAAATACCAACTCAAGGTCCCGCCCATGCCTTCTCCAGACTAAGCAGGCCTGGTTCTCATATGGGAGAGCCTTTCCTCATGTGAGTGGTGCTCCAGTCAGTTGATCATCTTCATGGCCCTTCATTGGACTCTCTTCAGTGTGCCTGTGTGTGTCTTGTACCAAGGAGCACCCAGAGCTGGACACAGGACTCCAGCTGTGGCCTCACCAGTGCTGAGGAGAGGGACAGGATCACCTCCCTGACCTGCTGGTGGTGCTTTGCCTCATGAAGCCCAAGATACCATTGAACTTCTTGACAGCTGGGGCACCTTGTTCAGCTTGGCATCCCCAGAACTCCACGGGTCCTCTTCTGTCAAGCTGGTGACCCCCAGCATATATTGATGCATGGGGCTGTTCCTCCAAACTTTAGGAGGTTCCTGTCAGCCCCTTCTTAGCCTGACAGACATCATTGACTCCTCCCAGTTCGAGGTCATCTGCAGACTTGCTGAGGGTACACCCTTCCCTGTCATCCAGGTCATTAATGAAGGTGATAAACAGGACTGGGCCCCATATTAATCCCTGGGTACACCTCTAGTTTCTGGCTTCCAAGGAGACTTAGTGCTCAAGTCTGTTTTCCTGAGCTCCAGCTTGCTTTTTGCTTTCCTCCCAGCCCTTAGGATCCTGAATCACCAAAGCTGCCTTTGACCTTCTCTCTCCCAACATGTGTCTCATGTTTTGTGTGTGTGAGGTCCAGCAGAGCACCTCTCCCTGGCTCCTCTATCCTTTAGAAGTGGAAGTTACTTTTAGTGCAGTCTGAGAACCTCCTGCATCTTGCTGTCTTGTCCTCCAGCAGGTACTCAGTTGGTTGAAGTCCATGAGGACCAGGGCCTGTGAGCATGAGGCTGCTCCTATCTTTTTTGTACAGGATCTGATGCACTTGCTCTTCCCAGCTGGACAACCTGTTGCAGGCACCCACTATGGTGTCACCTTTACCTATTCTCTCTCGAACCCTGACCCCCAAGCTCCCAGCTAGCTCCTCGTCCTCTCACAGGCAGAGCTTGGTGTGCTCAGGCTGCTCCCTCACATGGAGGAGGGCAAGGTATGGTCCAGCTGGAAGCAGGATGTTGTGCTGTGTCACTGAACTGCTTCCTGAGCTCGGGGCTGTGTTTGCTGCCAGTTGTAAGAATTTGTTTGCTCTTGTTGAGTTTCAGAAAAGCTGTAAGTTCTGGCATTTGTTGAAGTAGGTAATTCTTGATTATTTTGTAATGGTGGTGTGTGAACTTCCCCCATTCCCTGCTCTGTAACTTGGGTAAAACAATGGAGCAAGAATTGACATGGAGCAGCAATGTTAGAAAAAACCCTTTTTTTCCTGAAATGTGCTCTCAGTGAGGAATGTGCTCCTGCCTGTGGAATAGGGTTGCTCTCCCCAAGGGTCAGACAGCTGTGGCACCTTCCAGCACTGACAGCTCTTGGGGCTTCTGTAGCTAAACCCCAGCACGGGCTTATGGAGGTGAATGGAGTCCTGGGGTTGGTTTAATGGTATATTATGGTTCCCTGACTTATAGTAGAGAACTCCCCATATCAATCTCTTTACCAGTTAATTAGGAAGGCATTTCAATCTCCCAGTTTGCTGTTTCAGAACTTAATTTGCTGCTCTTTAACCTGATCCCCTGAACCAGCGTGTAAGTGACTGCACCAGAGGAGCCAGTCTGCTCCAGAGCAGCTCCTGCTGGGTCAGGCTGGCCTGGGTCCCTACATGGGCTGGAGGTGTCTGAAAGCCAGTTTATGTGGCACCTGGCAGTGTTCCTGGTCTGTCTTCTCAGCATCCCTAGACGTTTATCTTAAACATTGATTAAATTTCCATGTCCTTACAGCTGAAGGACTTTGAACTGATTCTTTGCGTTTATGGATGTGTTATGGATAAAGTGGTGCCCAGCTGCAGCAGCCCAAGGGAGGGAAGCCCAGGATACTGGTTCACAGTAGAAGCCTCCATCTCCTAGAACACAGTTATGCAGGCTTATCCTGCGATATGGGATTCCCTCAGCTTACCTGCTTTATTAGAGCTTAGTTTTTTTCCTCTTTATTTAGCCCTTAAAAAGGGTTCCAGTGGATTCCAAGAGGATTCCAGTGGATGCCCTGGGGCTGGCTCTGCTGGCCACACCGTGGGACTGTGGGAACATGGCCCATCCAGGTGTGAGGCCATGAGCTCAGGTTGCAGCAGAGTTTGTTTCCTTCCCAGCAACCCATCTGTGACACACCTGAGGCTCACTAAGGACACCCTGACAGGCTCTGTGACCAGAGCAGACCTCGGCCAGTGTAGCCATTTTTGGGGGGTACCTGTGCCTGCAAACACGCTGGCTCAATACTGGCACCAGCTTGGCAGTGCCTCAGGGTTGGAGAGAGCCATGCAATGTGCTTAGGTTTGCATGCTCTGCCTTCCTTCCAGCTGGAACCTCAGGACCACAAGCTGAACCTAATTTTGCCTTGTCAGACCCTGTTTATACTGCAGCAGTGATTTTCCTGATGTATATTCACTCCATTGCTCTGCTCTTACGCTGTCGCTCAGCGATCTGTGTTGGTTAGAGATGGGGGCAGTGCACTCACTGTGAAGGGAGGTGACCCACTTTGACGAGGGGATGTACACACGTGGGTGTTCCATTCAGACTGGGAATGCTTGAAAGGCTGCAAGTCTGTATGGAGTGTGGTAGGACCATGGCAGCAATCTCTGAAGAGCCCCTGTGCCTAATAGAGCAGTGATGTGTTAAAGAAATGCAGTGTCTTCAGTTCAGAATAATATCCTGCCATTTTTAGGATGCAACTCCATTTTCTTTTCAGTGCATTTCAAGAGGAAACCCTGCCAGTGCTTTGCAAACCTCAGGAATCGCTCACTTGTCATTCCTCCAGCCCTGAGGGCTGGTTTGGGCACCAGTTCTCCTCTCCTTTGTGTGGCCGGGCTGTGTGCCTGCTTGTGGCACGGCATGAGAGCAGCAGTGTGAGTGATGAAGGGGCCCTTCAGCAGCCAGTCCCTGCTCATCCAAGTCCTGAGAGCAGAGGGAGGGCTGATGTTGGCCCTGATCTTGGCACTCCAACCCAGACAAGCCCTGACTGTGATCACTCTGGCTGCACTGGGTGTCATCACCGTGGTGTCCCATTGTCACAAATAACTCCATTGTCTGTTGGCAGATGTATTACCTCTTTAAAACTAACTTGTAAGCTGGTATCCAGCCATATAAGAGGAGCCAGAGAGAGGGGTTACCATCATCCCTGTGCTGCTTACTGGGAACACCACATTCTTCCATCTTAAGGATCCTAGGGTTTTGTTTGTCTCTAAAATCTAATCTGTTCCAAGCAATAATATTTTTTTTGTCACTGTGTAAGGCTTGTATAATCCATGTGGTGTAATTAAAAGGACAGTGACTTCTGTGTGGTGGGTTATCAGGAAGGAGCTGGGTATCTCTTGTGGGTAAAGCAAAGAGAACAAGGAAAGGTGATGCAGAGTCTCATCAGCTGAGCCTGGGGAGAATATCTATATTTCTGACATGAGCAAATCCTTCAGAAAGTATTAAAATTGAGTCCTGGGGGCATTCAGACAAGAATCCTCAACTTAAGCTGTGAAGCTCTCAATCAGGCTGCCTCTGAACACAGAACTGTGCTACATCCAGGGAGGCCGACAGACTCCCAGCTCAGAACGCGTGTCCTTAGGTTAATTTAATGTCCGGGTATCCGTCTGCTTTCAGGGAGCACCACAGAAATAGAAACTATTCCAGGAAGTTGATAACTGAGAGTGAATTCCCACAGCAGTGACAGTGTATGATCAGGTTTAATTACGAGATGTGGGGATGAACGCCGTCAGTTCCAATAGTTTGACTGACTTATCCTTGCCTGTTGGAGGGAGCTTCATGTTCTGATGGACCTGAGGCAATGGGCTGCTCTGTACCACTGAGGCTCACCTTTTCCAGCCACTTATTTCCAGCTTGAGAGGTAGCAGCTGCTGTGTGACACATCCTGCTGTGGCCTGTTGGGTGCAGGGTTTGTGCCATTAGGGGCAGGGAGCAGGTCCAGCCTGAGCTGGTCAGTGGGCAGGGGAAGGCTGGCACTGCATAGAATCACAGAATCACTGACTGGTTTGTGTTGAAGGGCCCCTAAAGCTCATCTCATTCCACCCCCCTGCCATGGGCCGGGACACCTTCCACTATCCCAGGTTGCTCCAAGCCTCATCCAACCTGGCCTTGAACATTTCCAGGAATGGAGCAGCCACAGCTTCTTTGGGCAGCCTTTGCCACCCTCACAAGGAGAAATTTCTTCCTAATATCTCTGCCCTCTTTCAGCTTAAAGCCGTTCCCCTTTGTCCTGTCACTCCATACCCTTGCCCAAAGTCCCTCTCCAGCTCTCTTAGAGCCCCTTTAGGCACTGGAAGGGGCTCTGAGGTCTCCCTGGAGTCTTCTCTTCTCCAGGCTGAACAGCCCAGATCTCTCGGCCTGTCTCCAGAGCAGAGGAGTTCCAGCCCTTTAATCATTGTCTGCCCTGGGCTGAGAACATTGCCCCTGAAGTTGGCTGGAAAGGCCAGGCCAGCATCAGTCTCTGTCCAGGTGGCAACAGGTCTGTGCAGCACGTCCTGGGGTGGGTGTCTGATCACTGTCTGATTTGCAGCGATGGAGAGGCACCTTGGGGGAACCCCATGGTGGCAGGTTTCCAAGATGACCTGGATCTGGATGACAAAATCCCCAGCAGACCAACACTGGCAGGAGAACGGGTGCCCAGCAAGAACATCACCCTCTCCAGTGAGGACGAGGAAGAGGAAGAGGTGAAGGACTCTAAGGTCATCCTCACACCGGATGGAGACAAAACCACAGAGCAGGAAAAAAAAAGGTACAAAGCACAGGCTGAAGTGTGGGGTTGTGCTGGCAAACCTGGGCTTGTTCTCAGCCCTGCCACTGACTGTGTGTGGCCCCTGGGAAGTCTTGGTGTCTCAGGTCCTTCAGCTGTGAGCTGTGGCTCTAGTTACTGTAGGTGTAGTTGCTTTGTGCAGTGTTTCCTGCCCCAAGTAGCCACTGGGATGGTTCTGCTTGGATGCAGCCTAGCCTTCAAATTTGAGCAAGAGCCTGTTAACAGCACCAGAACAGCTGTTCATAGTGAGGTGGGGAGGAGAGAGGAGTCAAGCCTTGGGAGAAAGCTGTGGAGTCACTCACCACACCCTGTGCTGAGGAACGATGAGCTGGGTCATGTTCTCCACAAACCACATCCTGGGGGCATTATCAGGCATGATCTGCTGGCATGGGCACCTGTGCCTCAGCATCCACAGGGACATGAGTGTTATGCTCAGCCTGAGTGGTGTCTTTGACCACACACCCCTGCAGGATGAACTGCCTCTCCCAGTGGGATGCACAATGCAGCCCTTGAGGCAGGCTCAGCTGTTAATTGTGCTTTACTCCACAAAATGGGAGTGGACAGGCTTTGACAAATTTTTTCTTCTTAGGTCTTCCAGAAATTCTCTGAAACCACAGAGTGAAGCTATTTTGACCAAAGCAACTGACCTGAAGCCTCCTGGCAGTTTACCTCCCCGTTCTGAGTCTGAACGGAACAGCAGCAGCAAGGCCAACACTGGCCAGACAGCCACTGCTGCTAACCCTGCAGCAGCAGCCCAGGCGTCAAAGGCCACTTCCCAAAGCAAAGGGCTTGCTTCCAAGCAGAAAGTGGTCAAAGAGGAGAAGCCTGAGGAGTCTGACAGTGATCAAGAGGGACCAATAGCTACTCAGATGCTCTCATTTGTTATGGATGACCCAGACTTTGAAAGCGAGGATTCTGACAGCCAGAAGAAGAAAATGGTAAATAACGTGCCTGTGTCGCTGTGAGCTGTGCCAAGCTGAGCTGGAAGGGTTGAGGCATCTCCCTGAGCAGAGTCTTCATCTGCTCTCCCCTCCCTCAGCAGCAGCAGTCACAGCAGGGCAGGTGCTAAGCAACCTGCAGAGATTGATGTAAGCACAAACACACCAATGCTCTCAGTGTGGAAGCCACATGGCAACAAGAGTCATAGAATCACAGATCTATACAATACCCTGAATTGGAAGGGACCCACAAGGATCATCAGTCCAGCCCCTGGCCCTGCGCAGACACCCCAACAACCCCACCCTGTCCCTCAGAGCATCATCCAAACCCTCCTGGAGCTCTGGCAGCCTTGGGGCTGTGCCCACTGCCCTGGGGAGCCTGGTCAGTGCCCACCACCCTCTGGGGGCAGGACCTTTTCCTGAGATCCAACCTGACCCTGCCCTGACACAAGGTTTATGTTTACAAACACAAACAAGATTTGTGCTGATGCATTTTACTGTGCTGCTTATTCTCAGCGAGTCCAAAGCACAGCCAGTGCAGCAGTGTGGAAGGTACAAAATACAAAGTGCTAGGTTTTCATCCAAAGTTTAACATGTAGAAGTGTGTCTCTGCTGGAAAGAGTGATCTTCTTGCAGTCAATCCAGCAATGAAAAGGCCATTACAAAATTTGCTTGGCAAAAGCTTGAAGGGAAGAAGGAAAATCTGCCTGGGAAGGAGTTTCCAGTGTAGCTGAGGTAGCTGTAAATGTCTGTGACATCCAGCACATGCTTGCAGGTGTCTGCTCAAACACAGGGTGCACCAGGAGCCCCCTCACACCTCCTCTGTGTTACAGATGGGAAAATGCTTTTCCCACCCATCTTCTCTCGGCTGGGCAGAACTTGCTGCGTGGCTCAAGACATCCCTCATTTCAGTGCCCTGTACTCGCAGCCTGCAGAGCAACTCCTGGAACCCGCTAACAGTGATTTGGAATGGAGAGTGGCTGTTCAGGAGTGTTCTGGTGTCTGTATTAGCTGGTGTTCAGGGGGGTTCCCTGTGTCTGCATCATTCCAGAATCCTGTAGAAAGGTTGTCCCAGTTTTTTCACCTTGCCTATGTGTCATGCTGTTTATTAAGTAATTTTCCATTCATTTTCGTCTTCACTTCCTTCTTTCCGTGGCAGTTTAATATGAAAGCCAAAGTATTTGGAGCAAATTTACATCTCTTGGATGTGCTGATGAGAAGGGATTGGTGAGGGTGCCAGTGCAGCAGTGTCAGGGAATGCCCCATAGCAGGTGAAAGCTTTCCCACTGCAAGATGTACTGGTCAGGCAAACCAGTAAAGTCATCATCATTAGCAAGGTGGGGAGCACAGCAAGGCTGTGTTCAATCAGTGTACGAGGATATGAGATAGATTGGGTAACAAATTCTGAAGAGGATCAGTTGACAAGTATCAGAAGATAATTAAACTGAATTTCCATTCCTGTCATGCAGATACAGAAGATTTTTGGGTGATATCCAGACTCTGCAGCATCCTGGGTTTTATCCCACATTGAAGGGGCAGATTTGACTTTGGAACGCATTCCCTGTTGGCTTGATGAAGGGAATTATTGTGCGAACACACTCTGCTTCCTCAGCACTGCTGCCTCTGGTACCTGAGACCCACAGAGCTGCACTGCAGAAAGCTTTTATCTCCCAGGGCTGAAGATGAGTTTTCAGCCTATTAGATTGGATTTTCCCAAAACAGAGGTGCCTCCTCAGGGCAGGAAAAAGCTGATGCTGGTGACATAACAGAGTTGAAGATCTCATTTAATCTCTTTACGTTGGGAATTAGATTTTGGCAGCCCCAGTGTGGAGATCTCACAACACCTTTGCCAGTACCAGTGTGACTGAGGCATTTTACCAAGGCAAGAAACAGAGCTCATAAGATCCAGGGCATTGATTTCCAGGCCATAACAGCTCAGTTCAGCTGCCATTTCCTTCTCTCCTGCCCACCTGCTGATACCTGATATTTTTGTGTGCAAAATGGTTAGAGATTTTGGTTGAACCATTTGTCAGTGTTGTCTGCCTTTGCTTGTCTCCAGGATGAATTCCCAGTGCGGGAAGATCTCTCAGAAGTATCTGATGATGATACCTCACTGGCAAAGCCACCCCAACCTGTGAAATCAACAGTCCCCTCATTTAAACTGAAAAATGACTCAGATCTCTTTGGTTTGGGTTTGGAAGAAGCTGGTCCCAAGGAGAGCAGCGAGGAAGGTAAAGTTCACACCTTATTTCCAGTCTTGCTGCTTTTGTTTGTCAGGCATCTGCTTTTTCCAAAGTGATCCCAGGGTGTCAGCAGACGAATTTGCACTAAATAAAATACCCTCTAACTTCATGAAGTACCCTATGTGAGTTTGTAATCTGGTTTAGCACAGCGTAAGTAACTTTATGTTTTTCCCCATGAGGAGATGGGGAACTTAGCTTGTCCCTGGCACCAGCCATGTATTATTTTAGTCTTAGCTGAAAGCAGAAGCAAATCTTTCACAAGCTGCTGCTGTGTAAGGCTTCCTGCTTAGCCTTGCCTGCCTGGCAAGGGGTGTTCAGCATTGCAGTGTCCACCGCCTCCAAAATTTGTATCAACTTGAGCAAAATGCTCTGACATACCCTGCCAATTTCCTCTTCTGTTTTTGGGAAAAATGAGGTGGGATCCTGATCACAACCTAAGCATTCCTCAGGCTTTATTTTTTTCCCCCATTCTCTGAGGGAACAAATCTTAACTTGTGCCAATAATTGCTGCTGTCTAGGCATTACTGCAAAGCAACTTCCTGTAGACCTGCCCTGATGGCACCATGAAAGATGGGAAGTTAAAGACTTAAGGAAGGAAGAAAGCTGTGAGCAGCACCAGAGAGCTCCTTGAATAGCTGTTCCAAAAATGTGAGCAAGGTGTCACAGGCTGCCATGGCTTCATCGGCTTGTCACTCTGAGCTGCTGAACAGCAGAGCTTGAAATAGTTACAAGTGCATCTGCAGAGGCCCAGGTCAATAATTTAGCTTCAGTTTAACATCTTAATAATTCAACATGGGTTACTCCTATCTCCTCTTTTGGTGATAAATACAAAACCACATCTCTTGGTTGTCAGTCTTTGGAACTCGACTGGCAAGTAGATTTCTCCATTTACAGAGCAGCTGAGGAAACAGGACTGTAGGTAGGAGTGACAGTCAAATAGCACGTGTGAAATGTGGTGCAGTCATGAAGCCTCCTGTGAAACAGCCAAGCAGATACTCTCCTGTTCAAGGAGGTTTTGTGCAAAGGCAGCGGACACGCAGCGGCCAAGTCATCAGCCACAGTCAAGTGGGACAAATGTTGTGACAGTGATGGACTCTGGAACTCATTTGAAAGTGTGAAAGTATTCACCCCTATAGAGCAGGGCTGCAGCAGGGACGCTTTGGGGATGTAATTTCCATACACAGTGTGAGCAGCAGTGAGTGTTGGCCTGTCAGGTGTCCCATCTGCTGACACTGTGTCCTCAGTCGTCCTCAGAGATGCACAAACCATGCCTGGGAGGATTTGCATCAGAGGGAAACTGTTCCCAGGAGCTCTTCTTCAGTTTTGGAAATAATAATCCACTTCCAAATTTGACCTTTGGACCAATTTGTAGAGCTGGTCTCTAGATTTGTTCCTTAATAGCTGTGACACAGTGAGTGCCAGGTCAGTGTTAATAACACAGATCATAATTAATGTTCATAATTAAACAAGATGCATATGATTGAGTCAGGGTTTGAGTGCTGGGGCCTGTGGTGGTTTCTAAAGGCGCACAGTTTGTCCTGAGGTGTCAGCATTGCCATTGCCCATGGCTCCAGGATGGAGCATTTTGTTCTCAGAAATGGGTCCAGGGTAGAATTGTATCTTTTAACATTTAAATTGAATAAAACCAGTACTTTCTTCTGTTTTAATAGATAAACAACCTTCTAAGGAGAAAAAGAAGAAGAAAAAGAAAAGCAAAGAGGTACTGTTTAATTCCAGAGCTGATCTGCCATGTTACATACCAGCCAAGAACCAGGGTGGCCTTCTGTGGTGTCCTCTGGGGATGTGGTGGACTCCCTCCCATGCAGCTGATGTGTGCCTTACAGGCTCTGCAGATCATCGAGCTTCAAAGCAAGCTTTTAGGGCAGTTGAATTTTGAAAAGCTTGTAAAATCCAGATGAGGCAGAGCAGTGCATGTCTGCTGGATTGAATGTGTTCATAGCACCGTGATTTTTCCCAAGCAGAGGGGTGTCCCTAACAGACCTAATCTCAGGGACAGTGAGGGAAGTTGCAGGAGGCTTTTTCTGTGCCATTTCTGCCAGTCCAATACCGTAATATTGTTGGACACAAACTGCCTGACAGACCAGTGCTACATATAAACCAGGTGGTCTGTCCAAACTCGCAGAATGGCCTTCTGGAATTAACTCCGAGCCAGCCTTGGTAGTAGATGCTTCACCCTAAGTAAGATTCCTGATCCAGCTGAAGATGTCCCTGCCCATGGCAGGAGGGTTGGACTAGGTGACCTTTAAAATGTCCCTTCCAACCTAAACCTTTCTGTGATTCCTGTCAGAGCCAAGTGTCGGGGCAATATATCCTGGGTCACTGGAACGCTCAGGATGTTGAACACTAATAACAATGTTCTCATTTCACAGGAAGAGGATAAGTCAGTGAAAAAGAAGAGCAAACACAAGAAGAGCAAAGAGAAGGAAGAAAGCAAAGAGGAGAAAGAGAAAAAGAAAAAGAAAAAGAAGAGCAAGGAGAAAAGCAGTGAGATAGATGAACTTGAGGCTTTTCTTGGCGGAGGAGGAGCCAGCGTGAGCAAGCCACGGGGCGGGGGAGACTACGAGGAGCTGTAGGCTGGCTGTGAACTCTGCACCATGGCTGTCTTCATCTTCTCTGACGAGTCACCCCAGGACAGGCACAGATGTGTAAAGCTTTGGCCATTTGATATATATTCTCTCCAACCAGAGTGAGCAAAACAAAAGCTTTACATCTGTGTGTGCTGGTCTGGTGCATTGTTACACGAAGCAAACCCAGCTGAGACAGACGTACGTGAGCCAGGAGAAGGTTCAGGGCTCTGCTTCCAGGCTGTCGGTTTTCCTCCTTCCAGAGATGCCCTGTCGGGTCGTGGGCAGGGTGTGGGGGCAAGGGCACCTGCCTCCTGCTCCGTCCCTGCTCATTCCACTTCTGCACACCTGAAATTCCTGTCTTGTCAAGAGGAGTGCAACAAAACATGCCGCACGAACGCATCATGCTCGACTGTCTCAAGTCTAAATTCTTATCCTTCCTATTTTTTTAAGGAGAAAGGTGATATTGGCCATTGCTTCACCCCAGCAGTTGATGAGCTTTAAGTCAAGAAGATCATCTATGGTACAGCTCTCTAAAGCAGCCAGCGTGAGAGAGAATGTGTGTGATTTTTGGAGCCCATTGAACGGGACCTTTCTGCACAGCAGCTTAATTAGCCCTCACTGGTGCTGCTGTTGGAATTCATGAAGCCCATTGATTTCCGTGGCCCCAGTGTCTCAGACACTACATGTAAGCTGCTATGCAGTTTGGGAAAACAATGCAAAGTGCAAAGCTAACCTGAAAGAGAAAAAAGATCAGTGCTTTTCTGCATTTCCCGCCCTTGATTTTGCATATTCCAGAATCCCCTCCCGCCGGGACCTCTCAGGGACATGACTCCATGTGGAAATGAAGATACCCAGAGCTTCAGAATTGGCCACAGGCAGTGTTGGCATGGCAAGGCATTTGCTTCTCAGGCATTTTACAGTGAGGCTGTAAAGCCCCAGCTGCCGCTCTGCGCCCAGAGGGACCAGCACTGCAGCTCAGCAGCCTCCATCCTGCTCCAGCTTCTGTCCATACTGCAGCCAGACAGCGTGCTACCTTCCCTGCCCCAAGCAGAGAGCCTCCTCTGTTCCACAAATTTGGGAAGCCTTTTAGTTTTTGCTTTGAACTTAAATCTGTGATTTGGTACCTGCTCAGCAGCCATTGGATGGGCACTACAGCCACCCCTTATCGCTCGCCTGTACCTCAGTGAGCAGCCCCTGTCTTTGATGGAGCTGGTCAGTTCTCTGTGCCCCTCCTGGTTTCGTCCTGGGGCCCCTTGCTCAGCTCAGATGGTGAAGCTCCCTCCAGGTTCTGTGCATTACATTTCCCTCTTGCTTGTAAGTTGATTTGAGGTTTGGTTTTGTTCTCCCTCTCCCCTTTTTGTTGTAAAATGTCAACCATAGAATCCAAACTGGAGTTTCCTTCTGTGTCACTATAAAGCAACGTGTTCTTCTGATCCATTATCCACTCCAGAGCTGTATTGACCAGCAGGCATTTTAATGCTCCATTTTTCTTTTTCTTGCCCACAAAATGCACTTGTAACCCTTTCCCTATAAAACAAACTGGTTTTTTGCTGCATGAGCAGTGTATTGTTCAGGTCTGTTTGCCATTAGCATTTGCCTCCTCTGAGCATTCCTCGTGACACTAGGAAAATTGCATGGGACAGTTCAAGCTTTGCACATCTGGGGAGGAAAAGGAAGATTGGGGTGGGACCAGTTTGTGGCCCCTCCTGTGTGAAGGCAGGGGGGCACTCAAGCCTCAGCTGCTGCAGTCCTGAAAGCGCTTCTGTTTTGCCAGGATTTTGGGTCATGTTCCATTTCTGCATTGAAAAACCCTGGCACAGTCCATTCTGACTATAAAGCTCTGTTGTACACCTGCCTCTGCACATCATCTTCTCCCCCAGAGCACTCCTGCCTGGGCTCAGGAGCCGTGTGTCCTTCCACACCCTGTCACAGAGGGATGTCCCCCTGCCCCTCCGTATGCTGCGTTCCCAACCTCACAGGACGGGGCACTGAATTAAAAAATGAGTCCAAAACAAGGAGCAGAATGTAAAAAACATGAATTCTTGCCCCAAAACTGAAGTCTGGCCTGAGAAAGCTGTTGCCTTCCCCATTGTTGAGGGGTTGGTGGTTTTGGTCAGATGTGGTTAGCAGGGGGCTCTGGTGGTGCCCTGTCCCTGCTAACACCAGTGCTCTCTTAGGTTTGCCACTGTAGGAGCCTTCGTGTTCCCTGTGGCTTGTCAGCACAAGGAGCTAAGGCAAAACCAAGCAAAAATCAGTCATTTTGTTTTAAAATACTTTTGTAAAAGAGAAGAGTAGCTGTGGGAGCTGGCTCTACTTACATTAGAGCCCCAGGAGGGTGTGTGGCATGGTTTGACTTTCACAGCAAGGCCAGAGAAATCCTACCTGTGGGTGAAGCAACAGTGTGGAAGGGAATAGGAGCAAAAAGGCACTTCTTGTAATACACACAGGATCACAGGCTGGTTTAGGTTGGAAGGGACCTTAAAGCTCATCCAGTTCCACCACCAGCCATGGGCAAGGACGCCTTCCACCAGACCAGGTTGCTCCAAGCCCTGTCCAACCTGGTCTTTTTAGACTGAGGATTCTCCCTTTTCCAGGGAATGCTGAACTTGTTCCAGCTACAGCATGAGGTGTGATCCAGAGTCAGCCAGTGTGAGGGAGGGGAGAAGGAATCAGGCCTTGTCTGAGCCAGGCTCTCCCATGCCCAGCCTTTCAAGGAAGCTATAAAAAGTATGTGTACGTGCCTGTCATTATGGGGAAGCTTCTGCTTCGATATAAATAGTTCCTGTGAGCATCTCTAGAGGTACCAGAGTATTTGCTTTTGGGATTATCAGTCATCAAAAAGAAAAAAAAAATCAGTAGCTTGAGGCTGAGGAGCTGCAGTTTTTGCAGCTAAGGCTGGGCAGAGCTGCAGGGTCTGGATTTGAAGCAGTAAGGAGGGAGAAGTGCAGATTTGTTGCATTTTGGCTGGGGCTGGTTCCTCGGCACAGCACAGGGAGCCTCATCCATGGGGACAGGGCACTGCCTGCTCCCCTGCCTGGCTGGAATCCACAGGGCCCTCGGCCACCATCTGATTGTATCTTGGCTTCCACTGCACCAGCCTGGAGCCAGGGTGCTCAGGGTAAGCCAGGAGAGTAACTCCACGGGTCCCTGCTCCCACCCAGCCAGGTGGCTCAGGTGCTGCCCCAGCCTCTGCAGGGTGTTTGTCTGGGGAGTGTTCCTTGCTGTCCCCATCCCTGGAGTGGGATGACCCAGCGTGGCAGTTCACACCCCCGTTGCTGTGGGACAATGCAGCTGCTGAGATGGGACATGGTGCAGTCAGAATCCTGACCGACGTTCCGATCCTGGCAGGTTTCACCCTGCATGGCAGCCCTGTGGCTCCTCAGCTGGGAGCTGGTTTTGGGGAGACTTTCCAGCTGCCATGTACTTGAGTGTCCTGGAGCTGCCCAACTCGTCCGTGCTGTACCTCCTCCTGTGTGCACAGCATCTCCCTCCTGATGGCCCAGGTCTCCTTGGCACAGGTGGGTGCCCTGCCTGCTATAAAAGCCCTTCCTTGTCTTAGTCTCTGTTAGTGGCTGTCACAAAACTCCCTGCACAAGATTCAAGCTGCTGAGCCTTGTGCCCAGCCCTGTAGGGCCTCTGCCGAAGGGACTGTGGCTCTGATGCCTGGCCTGTGGCTGCCTCTTCCCTGTCAAACACCAGGTAGTGAACCAGCACCAGGAAAGGCTGACGGGTCCCTGCAGCTCCCACCACCCCCACTCCAGCTCAGTTTTCAGCATTCCTTTATTTCCCTGCCTATGGCAGGGGGTTGAAACCAGCTGATCTTTAAGCACTCTTCCAACCTGAAGCACTCGGTGATTCTGTGATCCCTGTGGAAAGCTGTCGACAAACAGCCTGCCTTGGGGCTTGGGAGCTGTCTGATCATTGCCATCCAGATTTATTCCTGGACAATTTGTGCTGATTTGTTCGTTTGCCAGAGCTGTTTAAGTGCTGCTCCCCCTTCCCAGCCCTTTGCCAATGGGACTCTATCCCTGTTTTCCCTTGTCCTGCTAGCTAGTCCATCCCCCAGCTGTGCCCATTGGCACCGGCTCCCCTCGGAGTTCATCCCTCTGTGGTCATGCCAGTCCAGGTGAGGTCATGCCAGGGCTGGTTCTTAATGATTCCCATACAGTCCTTCTCCTGCTGACCCTGGGATGGGGCTGGCCTTTTCCACAGCTGTATCCTGGCTCACCAGTGCACAGTCATTTCCCATAGTTAATGCCAAGGGCCACATGCAAGGAGTGCCCCAGTGCTGCCCTTTGTGGGATGCAGCTTCACCCTATTTCTGTTGCTCCCATAAGGTTGTAACAAGTTTCTTCTTTGTTTGCCAAGGTCCAGGTTGGGAATTTGCTTCCTTGCCCCCAGCAGTGAACATGAAAAGGTCATTGGAACTTTGGTTTAGTGGGACACAGAATGAATGTGTGAAGCTGTGGGCGCTCTTGGAGGCTTGGGGTGGGGCTGTGGGGCAAGAGATAAACCTGGCTGCCCCCAGGCCTGGTGCAGAATGGACCTGTGCAGGGGCTGGCCTGGGGGCACAGTGGGTTTGCTGCCTGCAGTGTCCCTGCATCCAAGGGTCCAGCTGGTTTGAGAGCCTGTGGTGCTTGCCAGTCCTTTGGGATACCCCAGAGCAGCCAGATGAGTGATGCTGGGGAAATCCTGCAGTAGGACGGGCTTAGGGACTGGGGCTGTAGCCTAGCAACAGCCTCAATCATGGCATAATATGATTAATTCAGCTCTGGCTCAGTCTGCTGTGTAAAGATACCAGTACAAGTGGTTGAGCCTTTTCAACTTGTGGGTTTGCTTCCAAAACCAGCCTGCAGCATCTCAGACGTGTCCAGTGTGTTCCTGGCCTGATGGTGCTCCATGGTGAGTATCCAGGCTTCCTCCTTCAAGCCTTTGGCTGGGAAGTTGCTTAGCAAAGGGAATTATCTTCTGGCACCTTCATGAAACATCGTGGGCAATCCCACTGGGTCTGTGGGGTCAGACAGACCCCGGTGGGGTGAGATGTGGCAAGATAGCCAAAATGGGGGTTCAAGCCTGGATCACCCTTTGAGGAACAGGACACCATTCCAGGTTAAAGCAGGAGAGTCTGCATGCGCGTGTGCTCTGCTCAGAGCTGAATATGGGATACTGCTGTGGGGCAGCCAGCGAGCCTGGGAACCCCTGGAACTGGTTATCCACAGGTTGGAGCGAGGAGAGGAGGCAGTGGTGTGGCTTTCCATCACAACAGAGGGGAGAGGGAAGTGGAGGAGGGTGCTGTATCTCCTGGTGGCAGGAGTCACCCGCAGGATGCCAGTCCCACCTCTCCCTGCTCCAGAATGGAATGCTTGCAATGCCTGAGGCTTGGCCTGGGCAGCAGCTGCAGCCAGAGCCTGAGCTGGTGTCTGCAGGCTGGCTGGGGGAGGGAGCCAGCCAGCTGGGAAAAGAGCAGGCTTTTCCCGGAGCTGGCAGGAGAAACACCCCTCCCTGTGCCATTGGCAGCGGCTCCGTGGCAGGATGCGAGGTGGTGGCTCCCACCCGGCCCCGCTGCCGGGCATTGCCGCTGCTGGAGCCATCACCGGGTGTCACTGCAGGCACTGGCAGCTGCAGAGCAGCACCAGTGACTGATGCTGGTGTGTGGCAGCCCTCGGGGGGCTGGAGGGATGCCCAGCACCCTGCCCAGTGTGGGGGTGCTGAGGCACAACCCCCACTGTGCAGTGGTGGCAAGGCAACACTGAGATTCCTCCTCGCAGCCACCATGGGGGGCAAGGGCATCCGAAAAGGCAGCCTGTGCCCTGTGCCTGACCTCCAGACTGGTTTCCTGCTGGTCTTTGAGGACCAACTGGTTCTTCCCAAGGAGACCAGCAGGAATGTGGGCTTACAATTCTCTGTGCAGGCAGGGACCCCCCAGCACTGCTCTTAGAGGCTTCACTCACCCTTGTTTGCCACCAAAGCTGTGAAGGCTGCGGGGCACAGTCCAGCTCCCTCCCCAGCCCCTGAGCAGGTAGCAGGGCCTGGCTTCTCCCCTGCTTCAGAGCTGGAGGCAGGGAAGGGGTGCAAAATAGGAGGAGAGAAGCTGAAAGGAGAGGAGACCCTCCTGCCCCCAGCCGGGCATCGTGCTGACGGCAGCCAGCTCAGGCAAAGGAGAGCGTCACCCCCAGAGAGGAGCTGCAGGGGGCCAGCAGCAACCATCTCATCCCATTCCAGCTCTGCCTCTCCCAGCTGCGGGATCCCCATGTTTCCTTGGAAACAGGGAATGGCAGGGGTGCTGCCTTCAGTGGCGGCAGAGGCCCAGTCCCATGGCACTGCCCTGCCCTGCCTGTGCCCCCAGCCCTGCCTGTGCCCCCTGCCCTGCCTGTGCCCCCAGCCCTGCCTGTGCCCCCTGCCCTGCCTGTGCACCCAGCCCTGCCTGTGCCACACCAGCTCCCTTGGGCAGGGCTGTGACAGTGGCCAGACCCTCCCTGGCCCTGCCGCAGCTGGTCCTGCAGTGAGTGCTCTGTGCCCCCACACCGTGGCTGTCCATGAGGTGAGGACAGGGAATGGAGAGCCCGGAGCAAATTGAAGGTATCAAATTATCAAATACTCATCCCTGCTGTCAATTGAGCAGCATGAGAGGGAGTGGGGCAGTCCCTCACCACTGCTTGGGTGGCTGCAGCACCTGCAGGAGGACCCAGCATCCAGCCCCTGCCCACAGGCCTGGCCAGCCCCAGCTGCTGCCCCTTCCCGTGGAATCACAGCCCATGGGGTCACAGCACAGATCTGGCATCATCTCGTGTGCTTCTTGTGGCACCTGACCTGCTCCTTTCACCTGCATGCCGCGGTCAGGCAGGGGTTTCTGCTGCCTTTGGAAAGCTGAGTGAGAGCCAGGAGCTGCCTCCAGCTGCCTCATCGGGGCTGCTCACGCTTGGCTCGAGCTGTGCCCCGGCCCGTTCCTGGCAGAGCTGTCACCCCCTGGGTGCAATCACCCTGACGCCGGTTCCATCTCGCAGGTGGCCCTGGGGACAGGCTGGTGGTGCCTGTGCCGCGCTGTCACTTCCCATCGTGGGCCCCGTGCTGAGCTGCCCATCCTCCTCCCACTCTGCTGTGCCATTGGAGCCACCCAGCACAGCCACCGTGGGCATTGCCGTGCCGAGGGCAGCAGAGCCCAAACTGCTGCCGGGGGTCTGCCTCGCCACACACCCCACCCTGGACAGCCCCGAGCACCTGCGAGCAGGGCCAGCCTGCCCTGTCCCCTGGGCTGGCAGGGGCACCCCTTGGGAAGGCAGCTTGGGCCTCAGCTCCTCATGTTGGGCATTTTGGAAACCTGTTGGCTGCCCCGTCCATCAGATGAGGATGTGCTGTCTCACTGTCCCTGAATAACGTGCTGGGCACAGGACAGAGCTTGGAAATTGTTCCTTTGTGTTTAACGTCCTTTGGGGTTTTTTTCCCTGGTTGCTTTCAGAGTTTGTCAATGGAATCATCTCCTTTCACTCTCTCGGAGTGTGCCATGCTGGGTTCCCCTGGCAGCACCAACCAGTGCCCCAGTCCCACTGCCAGACTGGAGCTGCCAGAGGATCATGAAATCTTACAAAATTGAGACAAACAGTATATTCAAACAAGATTTATTTTATAAACCAGATAAACCAATGACAGCTTTGCCAACATTTGAATACACAGTCATGATGTCAAATGGAATTGGTGCTGCCTGACTGTCTTAAGAATTCTCAAGATTTTAGGACAGCTAACCTGGAATGTGCAATCACTCCCCTGGTAAGGTGAAGACTCTCAGCCAGGAGTTCCCTTGGGCAGTGTTCCAACCCATGGGAAGAATCCCTGATGGCAGTCCTGGTGCTCCAGGGGGTATGAGCTCCACTGACCCTCAGTGGGGCTTGTGGCCAGATCATGGAATCACAGACTGGTCTTGGAAAGGACCTTCAAGCTCATTTCATTCCACCCTCATGCCATGGGCAGAGACATCTTCCACTTTCCCAGGCTGCTCCAAGCCCCATCCAGCCTGGCCTTGGACACTTCCAGGGATCGGGCAGCCACAGCTTCTCTGGGCACCCTGTACCAGGGCCTGCCCACCATCACAGGGAAGAATTTCTTCCTAATTCCCACTCTACCCTGCCCTCCTTGAGCTTAAGGCCATTCCCCGTTGTCCTGTCTCTCCAGGCCATTGTCCAAAGTCCCTCTCCAAGTTCTCTTGATGCCCCTTTAGGCACTGGAAGTGGCTGTAAGGTCTCCTTGGAATCTTCTCCAGGCTGAACAGCCCCAGCTCTCTCAGCCTGTCTCCAGAGCAAAGGAGCTTTAGTCCTCTGTTCTGGCAGCCCTCCCTAGCCGGGGTCTGATCTTCTGTACCACTACAGAGAAGTGACAGGGTCACCTGCCCAGGGGTGGTTGCTGCCATGGCTGGGGGCAGCATCTGGAGGGCCTCCCTCCCTGCTGGGGTGGGTGCTGCTACCACAGGGATCCTGGGCCAAACCTCTTTTCTGGAGGCCTCCTCTCAGCACCCACATCCTGCTGCCCATACCTGCCTACTGGCAGAGGGGTGTAGCATTTTGCAAATGCCCAGAAAGATCTTTCTAGAGCTTCAAAATTGCTTTGTGCTGGCCCAGTAAGAGCTCTCCTCCCCACCCATGTCCCTGCAGTCCCCACCAGTCTCCCCCTCCCTGTCCCTCTCCCTGTTCCTGGCCACATGTCCCTGCCCCTCTGCCTTGGCAAGTCTTGACTCCTGGCATGACATGAGGACTGGGGCCAGGGGAGCCCTCGGCCCAGCAGGTTTAGGGACTTGCCTCTGCCACCCTGCCAGGCCCCACCAGGGTCAGCATCCCTGTGCCAGGAGTGGGGGTTCCCTGTGCTGGGTGGCCCCCTCCTGCTCTGAGTTACACCAAGGGGCACAGGGGGGCTGGATCAGGGGATCTGATGTGCTGAGCCAGGTGAGCATCAAATCTCACATGAGCTCTCAGTCCAGCCCCAGACAGTCCTTGGGGACGGCTGATAAGACCCCCTCCAGCTTTGCAGCTGTGTAGGACAGATGTGAGCCCCCCACATCCCCCAAGCTGAGATCTGTTCTGCGTTAGGTCCGGCCAATTGCACAGCGTTGCCACAGACCCACAAGGGTGACCTGTGGGCATGTTTTTCCTCTGTGCCTCAGTTTCCCCCTTGGACAGACAGACCTGACAGAATTGAGTCTGTCACATGCAGACACATTTGTCAGGGACTGGTGGCAAAACTCAGCTGCAGAGACACAGTGCACATTGTGGCTCTGCTGCCTGTGGGGCTTGGGGGAGGATCCAGCGCCGAGGGGGCAAAGACTCCCACAGAAAATGGTGGTTTGTCCCCACACTGGCCCAGTTTGCTTTCTCCTGGCCCTAGGGCAGCCAGGTCAGGCACTCCAGACTTGGAGACAGGAGCTGCTCCCACCTGGGGACAGGCATCAGGCTGGCATTTTCCTTGTAGGATTGCAGGAACAAGCCCTGGCTCACGTGATCCCTCTGGCCACTTGCATGTCCCTTCCAGCAAGACAGGGGACCTCTGCAGCTCGGCCAGTAACAAGCCTGGACCTGCACAGCCATGGCAGGGGCCCAACACCTCTGTCCTCTGTGCAGGAGTAAGGGACAGTTCCATCCCTCCCTGCAGAGCCCTGCTGCCCACATTGAGGTTCCAAGGGGATCACCTCCATCTGAGGGGCTGCCACTCCTGCAGGCAGTAGGCACAAGGCATGGGGCAGCCCCATGCCCTCCCAGCCACTCATCCATCCTCAGCACCCGTGAGGCTGGGCTGGGGCTGTCCACCCAACCTGTGTGCCCCAGACTGGGTGCCCGAGGTGTCACAGCCCAGAGCAGCAGCGTGGCTCAGTGCTCAGGAAAGATGACAGCTCTGAGCAGCCAGCATGGCCACAGCCCTCAGCTCCAACATGTTCTAGCAGATCTTCCCCTTCCCCTCTCCCCTAGGCTGTCACAGGCTTGAGAAGGAAGAGGAGGAGGAGACAGAGGAGGAGGTATCCACAGCCCCATTGCACATGCCGTGGCGCTGCCATCTCTGGTGCATGGAGACATGCCTGTGATCCATTTGGATCCCTCAGCACCTTCCAGCCTGGATTAGAAGCCGCACAGGGGGAGCAGATGGGCCACTGTCCCCTGCCACGGGACTTGAGGGACATGGTCCAGCCAGTTTGTCCCCTGATTTTCAAAGTTGTGGCTGCTCCAAAGTGCAGAGCTCTAGACAGGTGACCTCAATCCACAAAGGTGTCACCCAAGGCCACAGCTGCATGGACAGAGGATGACACTGCAGGGAGTGCCCTCAGGGCACATCGCTGTTCCCACCTGGCAGCATCCTCCTCCATGGCAGGACTCCCGACTGCCCATAGAGATGGACTCCTGCATCCTTCAAGTGATTGCACCCATGGGAGATGCAAAGCATGTCTGATGCTCCCCTGGGCATCACTGGCCACGTCATGAGTGTCACTGGTGCTCCGCTCTGGCATGGGGCTGGCTGGCACAGGGCAGCAGCAGGCAGGAGCAGATGGAGCAGCATGGCGTGGGCTGTGGGGCAGGAAGCCAGGGACAGCAGGAGTGG
>JAOXXN010000220.1:282863-294772 GCA_026770055.1 Myrmophylax atrothorax | reverse complement strand
ACGCCGCACAAGGACATCGTACGCGGCCACGGCTGGGCCGAGTACCACGGTGAGAGGCGCGGGTATCTCGGGGCCGCGCGAGGGGCTCCCCGGCGGCGGGCGGAGGTCCGGGCCGTCGCGGGGCGGTGGCTGAGGCGGGGGGTCCCCGTGCCTCTCCCGCTCCCTCCCCCAGCCGACCTGTTCGAGCGCACCGCGGAGGAGCTGGCGCGGCACGGTCTGAGCTGCGAGTGCTTGGGCGGCGGCCGCCTCGCCCACCGCCCCGAGGAGAGGAAGATCCACGTCTACGGGTACTCGGTGGTAAGCGGGGGCCGCGGAGGACCCACGTGTGGACGCGGCATCTCCATCCCCGGGGCGGGTCCCGCTGGCCGTGGCCGAGTCGGCACCGCGTTCCCTCGGGGATGGAAGGGCTGAGCGGGGCCCTGTTGGTGGTCCTGGGGGTGCCTCGGGAAAGGGAGACCCCACAGAGCCTTCTCGGGTGAGCAGCGCTCGGCCAGAGCGAGGGCACCCCAAGCACCCTCCAAGCCCTGCCCATGGGGCTACCGCACACCCAGAGCCTTCCAGTCCCCCCATCCCCGGGGAGTCGCAGGGGGTCCCGCAGCAGCTGTGCCCAGCGCCGAGTGCTGTGAAAGGGGCTGGGCTGCGCAAGAACCGTGTCTGCTGTGTCTGTGTGTCCTGAGTGCTGCTGCGGGAGTCTCAGGTGCCTGGGGGGAACTGTAAGGGTGACTGGTGGCACTCTCGAGGATGTCACCTACACAGGGGGTCCCTGGGTGCCGACCCTGGGCACGGAGCCCACATGGGGCCAGGGCAGAATGGTGGGCCTCAGGCCACAGTGCTACGAGTTTTCCCAGCTCCAGGGTGGTACTGTCCCCTCACCTGGGTGCTACAGCGGCCACAGCTGGAGCCGGGCTGAGCTGCCACAGAGGGGTTGGCACAGCTACGGGCTCCAGGGCCTCTCTGCTGCCCGAGACACCCTGGGGGCTCGTTGGGCTCCCACACGGGTGGCCACCCACCAGGTCTCTTTGGGGACCTTCTCTCCTGTGCAGGGCTTTGGGCGAGCTGACCACGCCGTGACCACGGAGAAGCTGAAGGCCGAGTATCCCAACTACGAGGTCACCTGGGCAGATGAAGGGTACTGACTGCTGTGGCCAGCAGGGCCTGCCCGGACCCGGCACGGCACCGAGGCAGTGGCAGCAGCTCCCTGTGCTCGGCAGTGCTCTGGGCTCTCCTGGTTTTTCTCTGTGAGAACTCGCCCATTCTCCAGCGTCACCGGACTGTCCATGTGCCGAGTGCTCCCACCTTCCCTGCATGGCAAAGCCGGTGAAGCCAGTGGTCACTCCATCCCGGCCTCCCGGTGCCGGGGCTCATCCCACTTGTGTCTGTAAGAATTAAACTCGTTGGGGAGCTCAGCTGCTCGGGTGGCCACACTCACGGCTCGGCTGCTCCTTCCCCAACTCTGAGTTGCGCCCACTGACAACAGCAGAGACCCCCCTGGTTTTCAGCCCCTTGAGGGGGGCCTGACCCCAGAGTGGGCAGTGTCTGGGGTGGGGACAACAAGGTACATTGAGATTTGCCTTGGGAAGGGCTGAGGCAGGAGAGGGGAAAGTGATGGGTTCCCAGGCCTGGGAGAGGGAAAGGCGTGGTGTGCCTGGGGGAGGGATGACCCTCATCTCCTGCTGGGAGGGAGCTGAGCTGCCTGGGAGTGTGGTGGGGCAGAACATACCCATTCCCACTTGGTAGGTGGGCACACCTTGAGGAGGAGCATCCTCCTTGACTTTGCCCCTCCAGACAGCCAGGACAAGCTCTGGTCCCTCAGCATTTCCCAGGGATTCTCCCTGCTTGTGCTTCCAGTGAGGAGCATGGTTGGGAAAAGCCACTGGAGCCTTTGTTGGCTGGAGAGCTCCAAGGAGACGTGCAGATCGGGGTGACTTGATTGCTGTTTCACAGGAGTTTGGGGCTGGAGGAGCCTCCCAGCCCTGTTTCATTGTCAGACTCTGACCCTGTATCCTCTCAGCTCCTGCCTGGCCATGATCCTGCTGCTGCCTCCAACTCGTTCCTTCAGGGTTATGGGCTGGTTCCTGTGTGCCCAGAGCCAAGCAGGGCCAGCACAACCTGCTGAAGCTCAGCCTGTGCCCAGAGTCCTGCCCCAAACTCCAAAAGAAGCTCACAATGAGGAGGGGTGAGCTTTGTGGGCAAAAAATGGATTTTCCCATGCCTCATCCTTCCCCTCTTCAAGGTGTGACACTTCCCTGTGCCAGGAGGGAATGTCACCTAGCAGTCACATGGGGGATCACAGCTTCCCTGCAAGTCAGTGGAGCTTAGAGGCATATCTGGGATGCCTTGTCCATCCACCAGCCCAGCAGGACCAGCTCCAGTGGGTCCATCGTGATGGTACTGTTGGGGTGTCCTGTGCAGGGCAGGAGTTGGACTCAATGGTCCTTGTGGGTCTCTTCCAACGCAGAATTTCGTGGTTCTGTGATTCAGTTGCTGAGAGCTGTGGCCAGGTGGGATTTGGGAATGTTGCTGGACTCGGACCCCCTGGCAGCCTGCTCTGGTTTTGTCAACCCTCACAGGAAAAAAAGGTTTTCCTTAACCTTAAAGTGGCATTTGCTGTTCTCACTTTGTCCTCACTGACTTGGCCCTTCCCAGGGCGCTTCCTGCTCAAAGGGTCAGCTCCCTGCACCCTCCTGTCAGGGCTTACAAACATGGGTGACATTTCCCTGCACCTTCTCCAGACTGAGCACCTCCAGTTCAGCCTCTCCTCCTGGGAAGCCCAGTCCCATCATCATCATCAGGGAATCTCATTCCCTGGAGATATTTAAACCTGCCTGGACACATCTTGAGTGACTGCTCCAGAGAATCCTGCTGGAACAGAGGTGTGGTGACCTCTAGCTGTCCCTTCTAGCCTCTGATCATCAGCAGGGCCCCTGGCTCAATCTGCTCCAGTTGCTCACATACTGGTAGCCCAGCATCCCCCAGACAAAGGGGAGAGCTCAGACCTGTGGGCACCTGGAGGTGGTGGCCACTTTGCCACTGGCCATGGCACTGATCCGTGGCCAGCTCAGTGCTGCCAGGTTCCTGGGTTGTGCAGGGCAGGACTCGTGCACCTGGGGTGCCCAGACTGGGGGGTGTGGGGCTGCTGGACCCCAGTGGACCTGGCTGTTGCTGGGGGAGGGAGCTGAGCCTGCCTGTTACTGCTCCTGATGCAATCCCACTGCAATCTGCGGTCCAAGGCCATCGGCTCAAGGGGAGAAACTGCACTCAGCAGGGGCCCCTCTCTGGGCACAGGGGCTGCGTCAGCAGACATGAAAGTGGTCCCGTGGGGGAGCAGACCTGGCAGCAGCTTCCCCTACACAGGTGGGGAAGCTGAGGTGCGGGCAGTAGTTGCCATCACCAGGCAGCACTAGTGGTGCCTTGTGGGGCTCTGTCTGCTGAGCCATGCTTCTTCCAGGCTGATTAGCCCTTGCTGAAGCTCTGCCAGGTGTGTTCTACTGCAGGAGTGACCTGATTGTGGCCCTGGAGCTATGCCCCTTTGCCTGGTGGGCATCATGAGCTGGGTGCTGAGCTGCTCCTGCCAGCCAGAGTGGTGCAGACACAGGGTGAGGACTGTCTCCTGTCAATGGCATCTTGGGGACCCCAGACTCCAGAGAGATCTTGGAGCCTTCCAGTGCCTAGAGAGGCTCCAAGAGAGCTGGAGAGGGACTTTGGACAAGGGCCTGGAGTGATAGGACAAAGGGGAATGGTTTCCCACTGACGGGGAGCAGGGTCAGATGGGATATTGGGAATATTCGATATTGGTGACCCACAACACAGCTGTCTTCCCTGGCCAGGATGCAGCCCAGTGTCGGTTTGTGCCCTGCACCCAAAGGCTCTCCCACTGGTCCTTATGCCTGGGGACTGGTTCTCCCTGTGATCCTGCCCGGGGGAGTGGCACAGCCCCCATGACCCTGGCAAAGGTGCCAGCTTCTCCCGCAGTGGAGCTGGGAGCATCCCCGGCTTGGCAGGAAGTGGCCTCATCCCTTGCCGAGCCCATGCGTGTCGCCAGCTGTGACCCGTCCCAGTCGGAGCAGCACCCAGCGCCTTGTCCTCGGTGGAAGGAGGGGCTGAAGAAGAGGAGTTCAGTGGGAAAGCTGAAGGTCCCCTGAGACACCTGGCTGGCAGCTCACTGCTGCAGTGCCGGCAGTGCCGGGTGGCAGCACCGCGGTGCGCTGTCCCAGCCCGGCACAGCCTCGCCATAAACCCGCTGCCAGCTGGGGAGCCGATAACGGCGGGGCTGAAGTCCAACCCGGACAGGTCCTGTGGAGCAGATTCCAGCCCGGGGCTCGCGGTGTGGCCTCTCCCAGCTCCGTTTCAGTGTAGCACGGCAGGGATGGCTGCAGGCAAGCAGGCGGTGCTGGTCCTTCTGGTGCTGCTGGGTGAGCTCTGCCGACGCGGGGGTTGTGCTGTGGGCAAGGAATGAGTCTCCGTGCTGGCTGCTCTGCTCTGGTCCTGCCAGCTTGGGCTGCCATGGGGATCTCTCCTTCCCCTGGCTCTGGGGTGCTGTGGTGCTTGTGCGCGAGCCAGGGCAGGTACAGCCCAGCCAAAACCTCTGCTGGGCTCTGCTGGGGAAGGTCAGCCCGGGATTCCCGAGGTGACTGAGTGCTGGAGCTCCCAGTGCCAGGCTGAGTGTGGGACAGAAGACGCCCAGATTTCCCTGTTCCTCCCTAACTGGGGGCTGAGACTCGGAGCTGGGGTGTGATAAAGCAGGCTCAGTGCTCCGGTGGGCTCTGGCACCCCGAGGGCGCACAGGAGTGGGGCTGGCGGTGGGAGATGGCAGTGTGGGGTGCCAGGGCAGTGACAGGGTGTTCCGTCCAAGGAAGAGTTCAGTGCCCCACCCGACCCATCAGGGTCGCAAACTGGATTGCCCAGACAAATAACACCTGCAGGGCATGTGTGCCCTCTGTCACTTGCTGTGGGCAATTTGCCTGGTTTGCTGTGGGGTTTTCAGGTCCCTTGTCTCTCCCATAGCCAAGACTGTTCTCCCCAGCGGGTCCATGGTGGTCAACAGCTGCAGCAGCGCAGCTGAGCAGCTCTGCGACTTCATCTGCGACTGCAGTGACTGCTCTGATGAGAACCAGTGTGGTGGGTGCCCAGAACCCCCAGACCCACTTCCAGGCCCTGTTCCTGGTGTGACAGCAGGCCATGGAGGAGAGGGTGTCATGGGAGCTGGGGTGATGGTGGTCCCCAAGGTGGATGCAGGGCCCCCCAGGATGGGTACAGGATCCCAGAATGGGTGTAGGTCTTCCTTGCAGATGCAGGTCCTTAGTGTGGGCACACATCCCTGGGCTGGATGCAGGTTGCTTGGGTAGGTGCAGGTCCCTTGAGGTGTGCACAGGTGACCAGATTGAACGCAGGTCACCTGGGTGCATATGGATCCCCCAGGTGAGTGCAGGACCCCAGAGTGTGTGCAGGTCTCCTGGTCTGGTCACAGGTCCCCTGGGTCGGTGCAGATACCCAGGATGGGTGCAGATCCCTGGGGTGGGCACAGGTCCCCAGGGTGACCCCAAATCTGCCCTGAACCCCCATCTGCCTACCCTCAGGGTACATGCGGGGCTCAGCAGTGCTGGGCACCCCCTTCACCTGTGACTTTGAGAATGGTGACTGTGGCTGGCAGGACATGAGCACCTCGACATACAGATGGGTACGGGGCCGGGCCAGCCTGGCCCTGTGGGGCACAGGACCTTACTCAGACCACACCGTGGGCACCGACCTGGGTAAGTGGGAGCTGCTTGTCTGATAAGTGCACTCTGGGCAACCACGGCACCACTCCGCTGGGCTGTGGGTGCCTGGAGTCAGGGTGCCAGGACACTTGTAGGTTGCAGGGGGTGGAGCCGACCCATGGAGGGGCAGAAGTAGTGCTGGCAGAGCTCTTGTGCCATCCCATGGGGCTGCAGCCCCTGTTCTGCTCTCGGCCCTCCCCAGGCTGGTTTTTGGTGACTGTGTCCCCCCCTGCAAAGACCACGGCCACAGCCTGGCTCAGGTCACCGGAGATGCGGGAAGCAGCTGCCACATGTGAGATCAGAGCCTGGTACCACCTCTCAGGAAGCTGTGAGGGCACCCAAGGTGGGCACAGGTGGCATCAGGTACCAGGCACAGGGCACTGAGGATGGGAGTCAGTGGGGAAGGACAGGATGGTAGGACAGTCCTTGCCATCCTGCTTGCCTCCTTCACACTCCACACATAGAGCTGGTGGTACCCAGGGGTCCCCCCTCCAGTCCCCAGAGCTGACAGGGCCCCTGGGATGCCCAGTGCCAAGGGCAGTTTTGGGGCTCCCTGCAGGGCGCAACGAGACAGAGCAGCCAGTGCTGCGCCTGGACATGGCATATGGGGACGAGGTGGTGGGGCTGTGGCAGAGCCCCAAGCGCAGCAGCGAGGACTGGCACCAGCTGGTCACCTACCTGGGCCGGGTCACGGGGCAGTTCCAGGTGAGACAATGCTGGTACCCAGGCACTGCCCCCACAGGCTGGGGCCAGAGGAGTTGGGGGATGCTCCAGGAGCCCAGGCAGCTCATGTCATCCCTGTCCTCCCATCGCAGCTCATCTTCTCCCTGACACAACCCCCCGCCTGCGGGTCAGAGGTGGCACTCGATGACATCATCTTCAGGAACTGTGGATTGCCAGGTAAGCCCCACATCTGCTGGAATGTGAGCAGGATTTAGGGGGAATTGGGTGGGGCTTTGTACCCAGGGGAGCTCTCCCATTGTCCCCCGTGTCTTGGGGCACTGTGCCCTGACCAGGACATGGGATGGGCAGTGACAACCTGTCCCTTGAGCCACCCCAGGGAAAGATGGGACCAGCCACTTGCTGACATGTGTCTCCCTGCACCAGAGCCTGGGCAGCAGGTCTGCGGGGCTGAGGAGACCAACTGCAGCCGTGGCTCCTGCCTGGCATGGCACCGCTTCTGCGATGGCACAGACGACTGCGGGGACAGCTCAGACGAGAACGTGGCACAGTGCAGTGAGCACCCCTGGCCTCGGGGAAGGGGTCCTGCCCACCAGCCCCCTAACCACATGGATGGGCTGAGGATCTGCCTTGGAAAAAGCTATGCTGTGGGCTGGCAGGAGTCTGCCCAGCTTTGCCCCACAGCTGTGCAGCAAGGGAGGGCAAAATCACCCCAAGGGTTTGCAGAGGGGTAGCATCAGCCCAGCCCGTTACCTGTCTGTGAGAGGGCTGGGTCTCCCATCCCTGGGTCACAGCTGCCCCTTCTCTCCAGAGTCCTTCACCAACTGCTCCTTTGAGCATAATCTCTGTGGCTGGGAGGCAGAGGCTGGGCCGGCATCGTGGAGCAGGAACACGAGCCTGATCCTGGGCACCTCATACAGCATCCCCACCCGGGACCACAGCACCAACAGCAGGACTGGTATGACACAGGGCACTGGTGTCTGGGGAAACCCCCACCACAAGTCCTGGTGTGGACGTGCCCTGGGGGGACACATGCCTGGGCTCTGCTCAAAGCTGTGCCAGGACAGCAGTGTCCTGCACCCATACACCTGCCTGGCTCCACTCAGCCCCTTCCTGGTGTCTCCCACAGGTTTTTTTCTTCATGTAAGCAGTGCCTCCAATGTGGAGACCAGTGGCACAGCTCGGCTCAGCAGCCCCTCTTTCCGGGCCACCAACTCCTGCTCTGTGAGTCATGGCTGGGATCCTGTGTGGGCATGGTGGTGGAGGGAAATGGGGTCCCCAGCTGTGGGGACCCTCACATGGGACTGGGGTTGCAGTTGACTGTTACTGGGGATGGGCAACCCATTTTTGAGGGTCGTTTGGTGACATCTCCGATGCCTATTGGGAACTCTGAGCTGCTCCAGCCCTACCTCTGTGAGGATCCTGTGGGATGCAGGGGGCTGCGTGCCCCTGCCCTGAAACTCACCCCCTTTGCCAACCCCAGCTCGTGCTGTACTGCCACCTCCATGGCTCAGCCACCAGTAGCCTCAGCATCTCCTACGTGACCGACTCCAAGCACGTGGTGAAGGAGAGGACAGGGGACCTGGGCAGCTGCTGGGTCCGGGAGAGAGTGGACTTCAATGTGACACAGCCCTTCAAGGTGGGCTAGTACCATGCTGGGGGGAATGGGCTGCTTGCAGTGTGAGGGACAGGGCCAGCCCCAGTAGGCACCCATCAGACCAGGGCTGAACTGGGAGCTAGACACCAGAGCCTCTAGTACTGGCACATGCCACCCTCATGTCCCTCTGTCCACACCTTGAAATCCCCCTGCCAGCCTCCAGCCCAGTACCACCCCACTGGAAATGGAGGGTGGTTGGGGTGTCTTCATCCACACTGCCCACCCCATGCCTTTCCACTGTCCTGTCTGCTGTCCCCCACCACCTCCCACACAACCCAGCCCGCTCCCAGCTGACCCTGGAGGGCACCCTGAGGGCACTCTGATGGCACCCCAGTGGCACCCCCAGGCAGCAGCAGGCCATGGCTGTGTGCAGAGGCAGCACCATCCCCCGCAAGGCCACGTTGTGCATCCCTTTTGGCCATAGCATTGCCCTTGCTCCCACCAAGCTCTTTCCTGGGGGAAGTGTGTGTCAGCCCAAAACAGGTGCTGGCTCCCCCTATCCCACAGCTCCTGGTGTCACCCTGGTCCCCCCATATTGTGCAGGACTCCCTGCTGACATTGCTGGCATGGTGCTTCCCTGCAGGTGCTGATCGAAGGGGTGGCTGGCAGCGGGGGAACTGTGGCCATCGATGACCTGATCCTGTCACCGGACTGTGTGAAGGAGGAGGGTGAGCTGGAGGGCAGCATCCCCTACCCTGCTCCAGCGTGGGCAACCAGTCCCAGCTGTCCTGTTCCCATGGCACCATCCCTAAAGGACCCACCATGGGGTCTCCCCGTCCCTCTGCTCAGCACAGCAATCACTTGCCCTGGGGCACTGATGTCCTTGTACTGTGGCTGTGACACTCCATCCCCTGTGCCAAAACATGTCACAGCTCTCACCAGGCCCTGGATCCTCATCATCTGGTGACAGCAGGGATTGGATGGGGTGGGATGGGACAGAATGGGACAGGGTAGGGGAAAAGGAGAGCCAGGAAGGTGCCTGGGGACAGGCAACAGTGGCTTGAAGGGGGGATACCAATGCTGTTGCTGAGCCCTCTCACTGCTGCTCTCCATCCTGGATGTTTCATCATCAGGGAAGGCTCCAGTCATGCTACCAAGCCGGGTGGGTGCCAGCCGCTGCACAGCACAGCAGGTGGCCTGTGACAATGGGGACTGCATCACCGCAGAGCAGGCCTGCGACTTCGCAGACACGTGCCCCGACGGCTCCGATGAGAAGCGCTGCGGTGAGAGCCGAGGCGGGCGGCAGCACCACGGGAACCCAGCAGTGCAGGGAGCCAGGCAGGGGAGGGACACAGGCACCCCTGGGCTGGAACAGCCAGGGCAGGGAAGAAGTGCCTGCACAGCCCCCAGAAGCATGATGACCTGATGAGGCTGAGCCTGAAGTTTTGGGTTACCCAGAGAATCTGTGGCTGCCCCATCCTTCGAAGTGTTCAACACCAGGTTGGACAGGGCTTAGAACAACCTAATCTAGTGGAAAGTAGACTCCTTATGGCAGGGGGTGGAACAAGATGAACTTTAAGGTCCCTTCCAACCCAAACCAGTCTGGGATTCTGTGATTCTCTGACTTTGCAGGGGCAACAACCTTTGAGTCAGGAGCTGGGGGCTGGCACGACGTCAGTGTGGGGCGGCTGCGCTGGGGTCTGCAGAGGCTCCCTGAGCCCAACACCTTCCTCACAGGTGAGACTGTTCCCACTGCCCAGACAATGCTCTTCAGCCCACAGCACTGTGGGAGCCCTAGACCTCCTGCTCACACCCTGCCGGGATGGGTGGGTACCAGTGCATGACAGGGGGTGATGCCCAAGCAGCATGCTGGACTGGGGGTGCTACCATGGGTGTGGGACCCCAGTCCTGACCTCAGGGTGATTGTGTGCCCAGGGACTTTCCTGGCTCTCCAGGCAGGAGAAGGACAGATGGTAAGTGCTGCAAAAGCACAAACTCCTCTGCTGGGCCCCTCCAGCCCCACCTGCACCATGGAAATGAGCTACCACATTCACAGTGGCCCCCAAGGTAACCTCCTGCACATCTCCGGGATGCCCTGCCTTCTCCCTGCTGCCAGAACTTACCCCATGCAGAGCCCCCGTGCCCACCTGCCTTTGCTGCCTCTCCCAGTCCCTTTTTGCCACATCATACCAACCTGTAGCTGAGGTGTCCCTGTCCCCATCCCTGACCCCTGTAACCATGAGCCAGGGCCATGGGGAACTCCCATGGGATGGCCAGGAGTTTTGGTGCCCACAGCCTCTGCACCACCTTTCATGGTAGGCTTCCTCGCCATCAGCATTGTGGATCACAGCACTGGCACCACCCAGCTGGCCTGGCACACACAGGGTCGTGGTGGCACAGCCGGGGGACATGTCCGTGTCCCCCTGGGAGAGAGGAGCCGGCCATTCCAGGTGTGCCACGGACACAGGGACCAGCTGGGGACTTTCAGTGGGGCAATGCCAGTGCTGCTGGACACCCCAGGCTCATGGCTGCCTCCTCCAGGTCGAGCTGCTGGCTCTTGTGGATCTGCAGGGCTTGGCGAGCGTCGGCATCGACAATGTGACATTCGAGCAGTGCTACATCGATGTGGTGTCACCCGTGTCTGCAGGTGTGGGCAGGAAGAGTGACACCAGATGCCCTCCATGAGGGCTACCTGGTGGCTATCACCCTGTCCAGGGCCAGGACTGTGCTGCAGAAGCCCCAGGGCCAGGGCCAAGCACACATCCTGCCCTCGCCTGAGACACCTGCTTGTGGTGAACCTGGGGAGCGGGGCGGGGGAGCAGAGGGAATTGGACATTTGGGGGACCCATTTGCTTTTGGGGTACTTTATCCCCTTCCACCTCCCCAACACCACATCTCCCTGGCCAGAGCTGACCTGCAACTTTGAGAGGGATATGTGTGGCTGGTACCAGGATCAGTCCAGTGACTTCAAATGGGTCCACAGCATGGGACAGGGACAGGGCTCTGACCACACCACTGGCTCAGGTAAGGGGCTCGCTGCTCTTTGGGGGACCCCAGGGAACCCTGCAGCCTCCCATCCCCAGGGCCGAGACATGCCCTGTGCACTCCCAGCAGCCCCATGGCTGTGAAATGAGCTCTCCTGGAGGAAACCAGATTGGGGTTATGGGCAATGTGGGCACAGCTCAGGGCACTCACATCCATGTTCCCTCCACCCTGGCTGTCCCTAACACTCAGGATACTTCTTGTCTGTGGACCCCTCTGTTCCATGGAGCCGTGGGCAGCGGGCACAGCTCATCACATCCCGCCAGGCCCCCGCTGCTGCCCCACGCTGTCTCTCCTTCTGGTACCGCCTGGCTGGCCCACAGATTGGTACGTGCCCCATGGCATCCTCATGGGGATGCCCCGACCTGGCTCCACTCTAGAGACAGCAGGGACCCTGACAGGTGCTGGATGGCTGCTCCACACTCCTCTGTGCAGGCACCCTGAACCTCAAGCTGCAGCTGGAGGGAGAGGAGGAGGCGGTGCTGTGGACCTGCCGGGGGACCCAGGGCAGCATCTGGCACCAGGCATGGGCAACACTGCCTGCCACAGACCAAAAGCCGTACCGGGTGAGGACCAGGCCCTTCCATGTCTCCAGCACCAGTGAGGCACAGATATGTCTGACACCACTGCATGACTGGCAGGTGGCCTTCGAGGTGCTGCGGGATGGATTCCTGGGGGACGTGGGGCTGGATGACCTGGCGCTGACAGCAGGACCCTGCAGGGCTGAGCTCTCCTGCTCCTTCGAGGCAGAGGGCTGTGGGCTGGCAGCCAGTGGGCAGGGCATGTGGCAGCGCCAGAGCAACAGCACTGGCACTGCTGCTGGCCCCGCGGCC
>JAOXXN010000220.1:241124-268541 GCA_026770055.1 Myrmophylax atrothorax | reverse complement strand
GGGCAGGCCCTGGCACAGGGTGCCCAGAGAAGCTGTGGCTGCCCCATCCCTGGAAGTGTCCAAGGCCAGGTTGGACATGGCTTGGAGCAACCTGGGATAGTGGAAGGTGTCCCTGCCCATGGCAGGAAGGGGAACGAGATGAGCTCTAAGGTCCCTTCCAACCCAAACTAGGCTGAGATTCCATGGATATGCTCCCTTAGGCGTTTTATGTGGCTGTGGGATGTAGTCGCAGTGAATGAAGGTCTGAGATGCACCTTTAGATTATAACTGGTCAAAACAAAAGCATTTTATGCACTTCCTCCTTTCCAATTTGCTTGTGGCTCATTTTCCATTCCTCTGGAGAAGCCATGTGTGCCTGTTTGGCCATCACCAGTAAATCTGGGCTCCACTGTGTGCCCAGCATCCCCCAGGACCAGCTGCCTCTGGGCAGAATTTTGGTCCTTTCTGACAGGCATGAGGACAAGCATTGGTGGGCTGTGATCACCTCACTCAGTGTCCAGCAGGTTTTGGTGGACTGGGACCCTTTATTATACTTCTCATCTGCTTTAGGGCAGTTTTTTACGTAGTTTGGGGTAGAAGCCTTGATTTCTGTAAACAGGCTGCATTTCACTCAACTTGGACAGGGGTTTTATGAGGTCTGTCCACCCTGTCTCTTTCTTCTGGATTTAGTTCTAAAATCCAAGTTTCCTCCCATATTTTTAACCAGGTGAAAGCAGGCTTGTATTGTGGCTTACATCAGTGTGTTTACCTGTGTTGGTGGATTTTGGAGGCCAGTGTCATATGCTGTGATTAGCACAGTTTATATGAAAACCCCCCCATGCAGTTATAATCAAATGGGGAAAACACTTTTATTTTCAGTCTCTGGAGATACAGCCAGAACTTTTCGTTCACATGGCAGCAGCAAATTCTTCTCCACCTGGTTCCTTGGATCTAAACCAGCCTGGATTTGCAAAGGAGATCCTGGGAACTAAACTGGAGGTCAAATACCTCTGCTCTGATTGTAAGAACATCCTGAGGCGGCCGTTCCAGGCGCAGTGTGGCCATCGCTACTGTTCCTACTGCCTGAAGAAAATCATCAGGTAACTGTTGGGCCTTCAGGATGGGGACAAAACTCTTGAAATGGTATTTTCAAGAAAAAAATGAGAGAAAAGTCTCATTTTCAGGGCCCTCTCAGTGAGGGAGCTGTGTTTAATCTCTAAGGTTCAGCATCACCTCTTCTCTAAGGGAATGTCTGATTTCTGACTTACCTGTATTGTTGCTTCAGAGTTCCCTTTTCCATAATCTGGATCGTTTTGGCTGTTCAGGGGGCAATCCAAGTGTATCACACATCTCCTTCAGTCTTCATTACAGCTACTGAATGCTCCTAAAAGTCATTGTTTGGTTGTTTTGTCAAAATGGGAGAGATTTAAGCACAAGCTGGCTTTCAGAGAAATTTCCCCCTGTTCTGTCTCACTCCTGCCTTTGAGTGAGAGAGGCATAATCGAATGGTTATAAGAAATGGTAAGAAGAAAAAGAAATTGGAAATAGGCATCAAAAATATACACAAGCAAAGGCTCAGTGTGGTGTTTTAAAAATAAAAAGCACACTTTAACTTTGTAAAGTTACCAGAATTTACTTTATTGCTAAATCATAAATCAATTTCTTTTTGTTGTTGTTTCTGTCTGATAGTGCTGGACCTCAAAAGTGTGCCAGCTGTATCCAGGAAGGAATATATGAAGAAGGGATTTCTATTTTGGAAACAAGCTCGGTAAGGAAGAATGCAGTAAAAAAAAGTAATAGGTCACCGGTGTTACTAATTGCTGTTTTTGTGTAAAATGTGAGCTCTGTGAACCCCTTATGCCTAGGAACCCTTTTCTTCAGTAATGAGTGTGGTGATTGCTGTGTTGGACTCCCCAGTGCTGAAATCCAGGTCACGTGTGTGGTGGTGCCCTGCTTAGTGCTGTCACAGCAGCTGGGTTGCCACTAGCACACCTCCGAGGCTGTGATGGGGCAACTGGCCTGGGAGGAGTCTTCAGAATGAATTGGAAGTCCTGATCCAAAGTGTAACCCCTCAGAAATATTTGTGGTTTGCTCGGTTTTGCATCGCAGGCTTTCCCTGACAACGCAGCGCGGCGGGAGGTGGAGAGTCTGCCAGCCGTGTGCATCAACAGCGGCTGCACCTGGAGGGGCACCATCAAAGAGTACGAGGTAAAGGCCAAAGCAAGGCTTGCCATGTCTGCATCCTTCTTTCCTCGGTGTTTGGGGAAGGCACAGAGGGTTGTCTGTGCTCGCTGACAATGGGGTGGGAGCTGTCAAATCCCTGGACTTCACTGTAAACTGGAGAGATTCCCTGAGTGAGGGTTTGTGTGCCCTGCTGAGGCACAGGCTGCACCAAGACAATTTCAGGTTTGCTTGTTACCACAGGGAATTGCTTGTGAGCGTGTCCCTTTCATGGTGGGAACCAGTTGCTCTGTCTCCATCTCCTTTCTGCTATAAAAGACTATTGAGAAACTGTGCCATGAAATTGTTGTGAATTTCTCTGTGTTGTGTGAACCTAAACCCTCCTTCAGACCCATCAGCTCTGGGAAGGTGGCCGGGCCATAATCCCATTTCAGCTGTCCCCATTGCTGCCAAGGCAGTGGGACTGGGTGGTGGGCATTGGCTGGTCACCCATCACCTCGGGCTATTCTAGGCCACAACCTGCTAGGCAGGATGGTTTTTCCACCTCTGCTCTTCTCAAGGAGCCCACCAGCTTTTTAATCCAGGTTTTAGTTGTAGCTGTGGGTGGTTGGTCCATAGCACGTGAATGTATGAACCTATGAAGCTTTGGAGCTCCTGAAGGACAATTTTGTCATCTCTCTTGAAAAGGCAGGACCACCTCATGAAGGGCTTGAGATAAGAGGAATGCATTTTATTTCCCCCTAATACTTGCCCTGGGTAAAGAACCCTTGTGGTTCACAGAGTTCTGATAGTGACTGAGATGGGTGTCAGGAACAGGTTTAACCTTGGACTGTTCAGGCAAATGTTGGGATTCTTTCTGTGATGCCATTGCATGGTGGAAGGAAGAAGCAACAGCTTTCCATCAGGCCTGAGCTTTCTGCCCAGACTGCTGTTCCTGTTAGCAGAGAGGTGCTTCTGCAGCTCTGCTTCCTTGTCCTGGTGTGTGAACCTTCTGCTGTGTGCTCAAAGTTCAGTCCAAGAGATGGTTTTGCTGCTGTGATTTATAGATTTATGAGAGACCCATGGCGTGAATGTGGGACTGAAGAAATGTTAGGTGAAAGCTTAACGCTGCTGCAGCACAGAGAGTTTGGGGGTTGCATTTCAGGGAACAGGGTGTACCCTTGTTCCAAGGTTCAGGCTGTGCTGGTGGTGCATGCAGATTGTTTGCCCCACACTTCAGTTTCTGCTAATGTCCAGAAGCCTGATGCCTTCTGCAGTGATTATAGTGAGCTCATCTCCATTGTCTAAACCAAATCATGTCTGTCAGAAGCTTCCAGTGCTGATTGTGCTGTGGTTGATGAGCTCTGCTGAACTTTTTCTCTTGGGTTTAAAGTAAATCTTATTGTGTTCTTGCAGAGCTCAGCAAAAATCATCAGCTGCCAAAGGTCCTTCCTGTGTGGCCTGAAAGTGTTTGAGTGCTGAATCCAGCCAGAGTTCCCACTGGGAGTGCAGAGGGGCAGGGAGCTGTCCTGGCGTCAGTCTGACTTCTTGCAGGGCTGCGGGTGTGTGTGATGCCCCAAACCTTATACACAGCTGCTGAAGAGCTCCTGAGTGGATGAGGCTGTGCCTCGTATTTACTCTCTACTTGGTTTTCCTATGCCCCAATCTGGTGTTTGCTGAGACTAGGGATGTTTGATAGAGGTTGGGCCCTGCAGCTTGTGGGCTGAGGGTCTGTGGCACACGTCTCCCCTGTCAGGGGTCTGTGACTCTCCACTGTCAAGGTTTTTGTGAGTCTTAGGGCAGTCCTGTGTGGTGTGGGGGTTTGGAGCAGTGCTGGCTGGTTCCCCTTGGGGCTGAGTTGCCTCTCCTGCCTGCCCCAGTGGCATTCAGCCTAACACAGGAGGTTATTTTGTGCCATCTTGGGAAAAGCTATTTCTTTCCTGGGAACTGGTGGGAGGAGGCAAGGTCTGACCTGTGTTATCTCCTCCCAGCTGCCTGCCAAAGAGCATTTAATCAGGGCTGGCTGTCCCCGTGCTGTCAGAGCCATGTGGGTGGCTGAGGAGGGCTGGGGAAGGAGGTGTCGAATGGCCACGTTAGCCCAGAGCCTCTCAGTACTGTGGACTGATGTTAAACCCAGCCTTCAGGGCCGCAAGGTAGAGCTGCCTAGTGCAGGAGGGTTGCATTTGTAGCTACACTGTAATGTCCTGCAGCAGCTCAGCACTCTCACTATGGAAAGTCCCTCAGAGCTATTTCCGACAGGACATGGAAAGTCCCTCAGAGTGAATTCATTGTTTGCTAATTTAAAAATCATGTGTTGTACTGAGAGAGGCTGCTCCCCCCTCGCAAATCGAGATACTGTCACTTCTGGTTTGCTAATCTTATCAGGGCACGCACGAGGGAAAAATGTTCTGCAACTGGAAAGCTCAAACTTCAAAAAATTAATAAAGCTGATGTCAGTTTTGCTTTCTCTTCAGGCAGACTAAAGTTTGGGTCTGGAAGGGACATACAAAACTGAGCGAGTGCAGTCTGCTTGGGCATGACTTGCACTTCTGCTTCAGGCTCTGTGGACCGTATGAAAATTTAAGTCTGGGTTTATAAGTGCATTTTTCAGAGTTTGTAAATATTTAGCAGCATTTGGATAAAGCAGTTTGTGGTGGAGTTGAAGGGGGTTTCCTCTCTTTAGTGACCTTGTTTCCTGTATAGGTTTCCTGATGAGTCTGCCTGCATGTACACATGGAAAAGCAGGCTGTGGAGCCTCTAGATTCAGGTGGAAAGTCTGAGAAGGGATGCAGAAACTAAAACCAGCCTGTTAAAGCAAAGGAAGGAGTCCAAAATGTTCCCAGTGGTATCCAGGCAGAGGGAGTTTGTGGTTCTTCAGCTCTGGTGTGTTTCTCCTGCCTTGCAGTACCTCCAGCTGCCCACGCCCCTCTCCTGTTTTATCAACGTATCCTCAGTTATCATATATCTACTATTTATGCTTTTCATTCCACCAGCTCCCTTTCTTTGCCCTCTCCCCACGGCTGGAGTGGAGGAGAAAGCTGCAGAGGGGTGTGCATGTGGTCAGCCTTGCCGTTCCCCTTGGTTACCCCAGACAGGGGATTTAACTGTGCCCCCTTCAGCTGGGAAGAAACAGGTTTATCTGAGACATAAGGAACTTGAATTGGTCAAGTTTAGGAATAAGAACTAAGTTTGAAGCTTAATCCTGACAGCAGTATTTAAATTAAGTTTTGTGGCGCAGTTCTAGGAAAACAAATACGTCCTGAAGCAGGGTGACTGTCAGGTGTGGGGATAACTTGCCCTTATCCATGCTGAAAGGGATGTGTTTTCTTTGCGTTTGTTGTTGTCACCTTGGTTTTAGAGAGTTCACTGTAAGTGAAGCTTGGAAGGCTGTGGAAAGTGAAAGACTCAGAACCCAAGTGGATGTTATTCCAAAGCCTGTGGTGTTGGAAAGGATCTTTGCAGCCCCTTCTTGGCTTCCTGGGTCCCAGAGAACAAGGTAACTGGGCAGTTCCTTCCTGCCCAGGGAGATGCTGGAGAACCTCTACTGCACCTCACGTAGGGAAAACTGTCCTGCTTCAAAAGTGCTGCTGGGGGCCCTGAGCCAGTGGCATCTCCTACTTCATGATGCATCACTTTGTCATACCCGTCTTTCCCAACAGCACCCTGGGAATGCCCCAGCAGGTTTTGGTGGTGATTTTCAGCTGATGCTGAAACTTCAGGCTTTTGCACAGCTGCTGGTCTTTGGAGCTCGTTCACTGGGCTCCTGCTCCTCCAAAGATGCACCTCTGAGTGTTTATCAGTGTTGTCAGCGTGGGGTGCAACACTCTAGATGGTATGGCAGGCACACTTGGTGGTACTGTATCAGGGTGACCAGCCTTCTCCTTAAAACCCAGTACAGCATTTATTGTCTGTTTCTGAAGGGTTTGGCTCCAAGTTCTGGCCTGGTGGTGAAGTGCAGTTTGCAACCAGCTCCAGCCTGACCAGCAGGATCCGACCAGTTTCTGGTGGGAGAATCCCTGACTTGCGCATGCAGGTGACTAAAAGGACCTGCTGCTTTGGTAAAAGGGATCTGACACACCTGTATTTTCCAGAGCTGGAGCGGAGGCCCACAGACACAGCCCAGCCTCCCTTACAGTCCCCACAGCAGTTTGTGTAGCTGGTGCCCAGACACGAGGCGCTTTCCCGTCCAAGCCCACGGTGGGAGGTAAAGGCGCGGGGAGCGCCAGAGAGTGTGTGTGGGAGGGGGTTGGAAAGCCCCGGCTGTAGAGGGTCTGTTCTTCATTTCTAAAACCAGCTCAGTCTTCTTCTGGTGGCCCAAAAATTAACAGTTTTGGCATCTGCCCCTTGGAGAATGAAAAGCTTTCAGTCACAAGTTTGAAGTGGAGGTGAGTGCTGTGTGTCCTTTCTATGCCGTGAGGAAACCGCTCACCATGAACACAGCTGGGGGGATTGTGGGGCCAGGCAGATGTTCCTTGGGCTCCAGGTGTCTGGCAGGAGCCAAAGCCACAATCACACACAGATTCTTAAGCACTTCCAACCTTTCGGACAGGAGAGAGAAATTGGGTTTGAAATCAAGCTGCTCACCACAGGTTCAGCCTCTCCAGCATGCAAAAGACACCTCTCCCAGTTGGAATATTTGTCTCATCACCTCTTTTCTGGGTGCCAGTGGTGTCCTCAGCCTCATGCTGTAACAACCCATCTGTTCACAGCCTGCGTCTCCACAGGCAGAGAGCCCTTGCCCCTGGCCACCTTCTGCAGCTCCCAGAGCTTGGTCAATGCCAGCACCACCCTTCCTGGTGTGGAGGTCAGGCAGACCCATGGGAGCTTCATTCTGAGGCTGTCCCTTGTGATCTGAGTGATTAAGAGGAAGCTTTAAGTGCTAAGGAAAGTGCTGCTAGAAAGGAGGGTGATCTCTCCAGGAGTGTTGCCCTGGGAGCTGGTCAGCACAGGCAGTGCTTTCACAGAATCACAGGATGGGTGAGGTCAGAAGGGACCACAGTGGCTCATCTGGCCCAACCTCCCTGCTCAAGCAAGGTCATCCCAGAGCACATAGCACAGGACTGCTTCCAGATGGTTCCAGAATATCTCCACTGAGGGAGATTCCACACTCTCTCTGGGCAGCCTGTCCCAGTGCTCAGCCACCTGCACAGTGCAGAAGTTCTTCCTTAGAGCACGGCTGCCAGCCCTGCAGCATCCCCACAACCTGACAGCAAAAATACCATCAGAGGGGAATTCAAATCCTGGCTACAAACTTGCTTGTGCCTGGCACCATTAGTGTGGCTGTGTGACTGATGTCCCCTCCCTGGTGGGAGGTTGTTCTTCAGCAGTGACCTCTTTGAGTGTGAACAGCACATCCTGGGCATTTTCATGTGACTGTGACTGTTAACTGTAGCCTAGACCCGTGGAGTTATCTTTAATCAGATGTTCCCAGTTGCTTTGAACCTTCCTTATGTGTCAACCACTGTTTAAGGAGACTCAATGTAGTCCAATGCCATGATTTTTAATTTCCTTGGTAAGCATATTTAGTCCTTTTGGTTGTGCAGTGCAGGTGACCATGTCTGAGGTGGGGGACAGTGGAGCCTGGGGCTTCAGCTGACCATGGGGCCAGGGCAGGGTCAGACTCAGGCTGATCTAAAGTGCTCTGGGGGTCCAGCCCCACTGTGTTTCAGGCTAGGTTTTCCCTAGGGATATCATTCCTCTGGGATGATGGAGGGTTTTGGAAGAAGCATCCTGGATTGTGCCACCACCTCATGCTTGTGTAGTTCAAAGCAACCAGGGAATGGCAGAGTCTGTTTTAGGAAATGATGGAAAACTTGATGCTACTTCAAATGCATCTTGTACTCTTTTCTGCCTTCCGAACCCGCTCTTGCTTTCACACTTGTCTTCAGTGCCTGAAATGCTGCCTTGGTGTCCATCTGCCAACAAACCACGAAGCAAACCTCTGTCAGATCAGCCCTAAAAGCTAATAAGTAAAACATCAGTGCCAAACCCAAGAGTTCCTGCACTGCATCTGAACAGAGGCATGAGCCAGGCCCTCAGGAACCCTGACATCCCTTCTGTCCTCAGCTCAGGTGGGCACTGGGCAGCAGTGAAGGAACTTGCCAAGTGAACTTGCTTGGATCTGTCACCAGCATGTCCCAGCAAAAGGAGGAGTTTGTGTCTGGAACCAGCTTGTGTGACAGTCTCAGAAGGCTTCCATTCCTGCCTGGCACTGAGAATTACAGACTGGGTTCCTGCTTTCCAGCCTTGTGTTGCTGGTTCCACGCAGTAGCACGAGGACTGAGCACGTGGTCACCATAGGCTGGTAGGCTGGCCCAGCTATGTGGGGAAAGGTTCGAGCAAGCCTGGCATAGAACCAGCTTAGCACTCCCCTGGCAAGAGGAGCTGTAGTGTGGAAGGGCGTGGTGACTCCAGAGGAGCAGGACATCCCAAAGTATCTGCCTTATGTGGCACATTCCCATCTTGGAGGCTCTGGAGCCCCTGGGGAAGTGGCAGAGGTGCATGAAGCAACTCCTGCATCCTGGTGCAAAGGATTCAGGTACCCTCTCGTTTGCACTGGAGACCCATTTTCAGTGTTTTTATTACAATTCCGTGGGCTCATCCTTTTCCTTGTAGCCAGGCTAAGGTGCCAAAGGAGCCAAGTGCTGGACGTGGCTGTAGACTGCCCAAGCCCTGACAACCATCAGTGTGCCCTTTGCCATGGCACCTGGCTTTCCTCTGCCGTCCTGGTAGTTTTCCTTCATTTTTGCTGTTCCTTTCTGGCTGCCAAGCCCTTGAGCTGTGTCTGCTTGTGGTTGCTGTTACCACACTCAGAGCAGACTAACGGACTGACTTTGCAAGACCAGGAGACTTTGCAGGACAGCTGTGATGTGCAGCTCACTGGGAGCCTGTCCTGCTGTTCCTCATCCCTCTGCCAGCTCTGCGCTTTGCTGCAACCTTCCTGCAGACTCTGGCAGAGGTATCTCGCAGCAGCTCCGTCAAGAGTGGTCTTTCCCAGCCACCTGCCTTGTCGTTTTGCTGGAGGGGGAACCCTGTGTGTCATGCTGATGGATTCCCAATGCGGTTAGAAGAGCTCCTTAAAGCTGGACCTGTGTCGATGTGACAGGTTACAAGCAGAGCAGCTGGGCAACAGGGGCACTTCCTGCTCTGCCACCAGGGCATGGGGATAGTGATTTCCAGCAGAAGCCACTTCCATAGTTGAAGTCAACTTTAGTGACACCCTAAGAGGTGAAATGGCAATCTGATTAAACTGCAGTTTTCCTTTTGTCTGAGGCAGAGGCAGGGGAGCAGCTCATCCTGGCATTGTGATAGAACCACAGAATATCCCAAGCTGGGAGTGACCCACAGGACCATCCAGTCCAACCCCAGGCCCTGCACAGACACCCCAACAATCTTACCCTGTCCCTCAGAATGTTGTCCAAACACTGCTGGAGCTCTGGCAGCCTCGGGGCTGTGCCCACTGCCCTGGGGAGCCTGGTCAGTGCCCAAGGGAAGAACCCTTTCTGAGTATTTAACCTCACCCTGCCCTGGCACAGCTCCAGATGTTCTGTCTGGTTCTGTCCCTGGTCACAGAGAGCAGAGATTGGAGCTGCTCCTCCAGAGAATTGCCTGTCTGCTCCTGGTGGGTGATGGACAGGCCGCTGTGGGATTGTCTCGCTGTTTATTTTTAGGAAATCGATATGTGGATCAATCAGCAGTTTTGGTTTTAATTGAGTGGGAAGAGGAGATGGTGCTGACAGGCTGTTAACCCAGATTGATTTTCCTATGCCTGCAGTTTGGGTGCTGCGGGCTGGCATGTGCCTCCATGGGTGAGAATCAACACTGAGGTAACCTGAGAGTAGCACTGAAGGTCCAAACCAGACTGTTGTCTTCCAGCTCCCCTTTAATTCATCCATGGACTTCCCCTCCCTCTGACCCCTGTCTGACTTGGTTTCCACCCTGGTTCCATCTGGGAGAGTGTCTGCTCTCACCCAGCGCCACTCACAGCCATGGCTTTCCAGAGCTCCCAAAAACATTTCCTGCAAAAGCCTGGATGTCAGTGGTGCTCATCCCTGTAGCAGAGGCTCACAGATGTGGGTTTGGGAAAAGTGTAAACAGGAGGATTGCCCCATTCCTGCAGGAGTGGAGTGTGGCAGATCAGGCTTGAGTACCACCCCCTGCTCTTGTTGGCTCCGGGATGGGGTGGATTTCTTCCAGCAGTGATACCATCCATCTCTGTTCTGACACCCACGTAGGGTGGGAGGAACTGGGAATTCCAGAAGAGCCTGAAACTGTTTATACAGAAATGTTTGTCTGGAGGTTTGGATCTGTGCCGGCTGAAGCCTCTGGGTGTCTTCAACCATTTACATACAGGGCAGTTACACTGTGAGCTCAGTGGGGCTGGTTTCCTTCCCGAGCTGCTGGCAGGGCTGCCTGTTCTTGGGTGTGGTGCTGCCAGGACTCAGGATACAGGATAAATGCTGGGAGGTGCAGAGTGTGGAGGGGGTGGTAGTTTCGCAGCCAGCATGTTGGAATGGGAGACCATAAGTTTAAACTAGTCTTTTTTAAAATAGTTGTCTCTACAGTGAAGTTTCCTTCCTTCAGCCAGGCTGTCTGTTCTTCTGCCAGTGCTTCCTGGGTCTTGGGGGAGATGCTATCGGGTGGTTCTAGAACATGAGAGCAGTAGTGGGTAGAAGGCGTCTCAGCCTCTCTGAGCAAGTGGGATGAGGGCAGGCACTTGGCCTCCTTCACAGGCAGTGGTGTCTGTGTGGGGAGAGTGTCGGTGTGGGCAGAGTGGGTGTGGGCGGTGTCGGTGTGGGCAGAGTGGGTGTGGGCAGAGTCGGTGTGGGTGGTGTGGGTGTGGGCGGTGTCAGTGTGGGCAGTGTCAGTGTGGGCAGTGTCGGTGTGGGCGGTGTCGGTGTGGGTGTGGGCGGTGTGGGTGTGGGTGTGGGCGGTGTCGGTGTGGGCGGTGTCGGTGTGGGCGTAGGCGGTGTCGGTGTGGGCGGAGTCAGTGTGGGCATCAGTGCCCCTCAAACCCTTCCAGCTGCCTGGTCACCTGTCCAGGGACATGTAGTGAAGCTCTGAGCCTGATTACTCACTTAAAGCATAAAAAGGAGAGAGTAACCAAGAAGCCAAAGCTGAGCCACTGATGGTTTCACTTTCCACTTTCTGATGTGTAATGGGGTAAAGTTTGTGCATATTCCTACACACACACCCAGTCCCCACCCTGCCCCAAGACAGCACCTTCTGTCAATAGAGACTAGGTGTGAACAGGTTTTCAAACATTTGCTTTCAGATGGCTGCATTAGAAACGCTCCTGGTTGGGTTTGTTTTCTGTCCCTTCCATGGCAGAACGATTCAGTGCCCTTATCTTTGAATCTGAATTTTGATCTGCATATTCATGGTATTTCCAATGCCTTATTTCAACTGGCAGGTGAGAAGGGTTAGTCAGTGTGGAAATGACACAGAAGCAGGGGCATGTTGCAGCATTCCAAATTTAGCTGGCATTGCTGCCCAAGAGTCTGCTGGGGACAGAGGATCATGTTGCCCTGGTTGGTTGCTCAGCCCCTCTGGCCATCACTCAACCCATGAGCTCTGGCTGCAGGGGCAGGTGCTTGTGTGTGAGAACTGGTAAATGAAACAGTTTAAAAATATTTTTATTTCTGCTTGAAAAGTGGTATTCTGATTCGAATGTGAAGATACAATCAGACAGCTCAGCCTGGCATGTGATGAGCTGGCGCTGGGCCCATGCCTCGGCTGACTGATAACCTTTACAGTGGAACAATTTTCCCAATTATCCTGCTGAGGTGGTGGCTGACTTCACTGAACCTGCCCCAACGTATCTTCTCTTGGCAGAGCCATAAATGGAGCTTCCTGTTGATTTTCTTGGCCATCAAAGCAGTAATCTGATTTTTTTAAAAAGCATTATAGCGGCTCTTAAATTGAAGTTATGGCTATGTAGGCACCCAAAACTGGGGTAGCCTGGAGGCTGCAGGATGACTCAGCAGTGCAGAGTGATCAGTGTGACCACGGTCTGCCTGTAGGTTGGTAAATACAGTGCTTGCCTGTATAACCCCCCCTGTGGGATTGTGCCTGTCACAGAACCTCAGTGGAGCTTTTATTTAGAGGATAAATATCTCATGTCCATTCTTTCACAGGCTCATGACGAAGTCTGCCCTGAATTCCCACTAACTTGCGAAGGCTGTGGGAAGAAGATTCCCAGGGAGAAGGTATCCATCTGCCCCTGTGCCACACGGGTGTCCTAATGGGCTGAGCTTGGCGTTCGGGGAGCAGGGAGGAAAACTGAGTCTGTTAGGAAGTGGAGTGGGGAGAATGATTGAGTGGCAACTGCTGGTATGGATGTGTCCTTTCTGTAAGGTGGAACTACTGGATGGGTGTGAGGGAATGTGACTCAGCAGCACTGGCAGGTCTGCACTGGCGCTGCCCATACCACCTCCCTTGGAGCCATATCTGGAAGCAAAGCTTCTGTGGGAAAAGCACCCTCATAGGTCTGTCTGTCCTGTGTAAAGCAACTTAGGTCAACCACTGCTGCAGTTATGGAAAGGGAGTCCATTTCCAGCTATATTAATTGATTTCTAATTAACAATCTAATGGAATCCATATATGTAGGATCTCTAGACTGCTGGGTCCTGGGACAAGGCTCACAAGTCTGACAAATTTACGTTTTGGGAAACATCTTCAGAACGCACATTCATCTGAAACTATCCTGCCTGCTACGGACCAATATTTTTAGTAGCAGGGCAAGGGAACAAAGGCAGCAAAAAGAGGAGCAAGAGTTCTTCTAAATGGGCAGCATAAGGAGAGACTGGGGTTTTGGGGTGCAGCCCTGCTTGTCTGCAGGCTGGAGCTGAAGCCCTGCGGAGAGCTGGCTTGTGGGATCTACCCTGTGTGTTTAAATAGTAACTCCCTCGTTTATTTCTCCAAACTCTTGTTGATTATCTGCAGCCATGTTAACTCTGAGTAACCTGACTCATTACACAAACCAGATGGATCTAGAAGCCTTTAAAAAAGTGATTTAAAATCAGTGTAAATCGACATCTACTGTAAGAGATGTAGGAGTTAAGTGGGGAATATAGTGGTTGTTCAGAACAGAGCTCTGGTATCTGATGGTGAGAGGTGTATCAAACCCAAGCTGATGGTGTGCCAGTGCTTGTTGGATTAATCATGCTTTGTGGGAACTCGAACAAGTCATCTCAGTGCTGGGGTGTTAGTGGCACCTCTGCAAAAATATAATACTGAGATGGAGGTAAAAATACCAACCTGAGGCATATCCTGACCAGTGTTATGTGAAGTGCCCAAAATTAAATGTGATCCTGTTTTGTGGGGTTGTTCCCTCAGCCTCCCTTTCCTCTGCCCTCAGGGAAGCTTGTTACTCAGTATCTACAGCTTGTACCTGTGCTGTTTGCCTTTTCTCTCTTGCATGTGCAGGAGATCAGAGAGACCTCCCAGTCATCAGGAGAAGGAAGAATTAAGCTTTCTTCAGAGGTCAGGGCTGCATTTATTTAGATGCCAGCGAAAGTCACACCTTTGATGTGATGGCAGGGAGCACTGATGGCGGGCAGTGCCCAGGTTTAGGCAGGCACTGTGACAGTGCCATGGCTCTGGTGTTCCTCAACTCGGCTCAGTTTCCCAGATGTCAGTGAGATGAAAAGGGAGCACTGGGGGTGCATAAGATCTAACAGTGCCTGTCTTCCTTCCTTCCTTCTTTCCTAGTTCCGGGACCATGTGAAGACCTGTGGCAGATCCAAAGTGCCTTGCCGGTTCGAGCCTGTGGGCTGTGCAGAGGTGGTAAGGGCTCCTCTCTTGGTTTACCTTGGGGCTTTTCAGCCTCAGTGTTAGAGTTCACCTGCAAACTGCTGTTGCCCAAACTGTCCCTGGTGTTTGCGTTCAGGTAATTGAACAAAGAGAGGTTTTAAACCCTTTGCACGTGGAGCTTCATGTCATCTGCTGTGCAGAGTCTGGGTATCCCAGGAATGAACTTCCTGGGGAATGAAATCTCCTCCTGCTTGAGGAGCACTGAGTGCTTTGGGCCTCTGGTGGTCCTGCTGGTTTCAGGGGAAATAGCTTCACACTGACAGAGGGCAGGGTTAGATGAGACCTTAGCAAGAAATCCTTCCCTGTGAGGGTGAGAGGGGCCTGGCACAGATTGCCCAGAGAAGCTGTGGCTGCCCCATTTCTGGAAGTGTTCATGGCCAGGTTGGACAGGGTTTGGAGCAACCTTCTAGTGGAAGTAGAAGCAGGGGTGGGACAGGATAAGCTTTAACATCTCTTCCAACCCAAACAAGTTTGTGATTGTTCTTTAAGCAAAGAACTGGGGCCAGGCCATGTTTCTTCATGTCACTTAGTTTTCCGAGCTCCCACTGGTGATGTTCATACAAATCTCTCTTCCAGAGGGTGATGTGAGGCTTTGTCCTTTGGTGCTGTTAAGTACATCTGAGAGAGCCTTTCTGGGAGGGGGTGGAGGAAGACAGAGCCAGACCAGTGTGTACAGCTGGGGAAGCATCTAACATGCCACATTGTATGTGATTTGAAGCACTTCTGAAACAAAACAAAACCCCCCCACAAACCCCACCAAAACACGTTTTTTAACTCTTTCTTTGTTTTTTCCCCTTTATAATTTAAAACTGATGTTGTGACCTTGAGAGGTGGAATTTGTCCTGTGGATGGTGACAGTGTAAATTGTGCAGGCTGAACGGGGGATGTGTTTTTCTTTGTGTAGGTGGAAAATGAAAAGCTCTTGGAACATGAAAGCAAATGTTTGATGGAGCATCTCTACATGCTGCTGAGCTCAGTGCTCAGCCTCAAGGCTGGTGCTGGGGACCTGAAACCCCTTACTGCCCTTTCCTCATCACAAAACAACTCCCCACTGCTGGCAACAAACTCACTGTGCTCAGAGTCAGAGATCTCCCGGTCCCTGGAGCTCCTGGGAAGGTGTGAGGCCCTCGAGAGGAAAACTGTGACCTTTGAGAACATTGTCTGTGTGCTCAACCGGGAGGTGGAGAGAGTGTCCCTGACAGCCGAAGCCTACAGTCGCCAGCACCGGCTGGACCAGGAGAAAATCGAAACGCTGAGCAACAAGGTGTGTAAGCGCTGGCTGTGCCTCCCAGCACTCCCAGCAGAGGCTGTTTGTGTCTCCTTGTTATGAGCTAGCAGAACTTCACCACCTGGCACTGAAACTCCACAAATCTAAAGGGACAGCTAAAGTACCCTTTGTGCCTGTGCTCAACTCTCAGCAGCTCCCTGGAAAAGATGGGAATTTAAGTGACGTGCGTAAAGCATCAGATCTGTGTTAATTATCAAGTTGGGCAGACACCAAGAGGTTCTTCCTCATCAAAGTTTTCCAACAAGAGCCAGAGCACTCAGGATTTCACTGCATCTCCCTGAGTCTGTGGGACTGCTCACCTTCCAGACCTTTCCAAAGGAGTGCTGCCTTTGCCTAAGGAGTGCCTTCGTTGCTGCTGCCTGCAGCAGTGTGTCATGCAGTCTGGAGGTGTGAAGGAGCTGCCCACACCAGCCTACTTCAGCACAGTCCTTGCCCAGTGCTCCCAGTGTTCCTGGCAGCTGGAGATGTGCAGTTTGCAGTGAACCTGTGCTCTCTGGGCAGGGGGCCTGCCCAACTGGCATGACCCTGTGTGAACTGGCAGGGACGAATCCTCTGGAGGGTGTAGGTTCTATTCTTCCTCAGTTTTGTCATAATGCTGAGTTATTGCAGTTTTTTTGCCCATCCTCACTTCTTGTGCCACTCGCTCAGTGGAGCAGTTCCTTGGGAGGATTTTTCAGCTGGCTGTGGGAAAGCTTCCAGCTCAAGCATTAAGCTGTAGCAGTGGATCTTCTCCAGAATGTCAGGGTACAGAAGGAAGCTTCAGTGAATTGGCTTATGTTGCTTGATTTCTCCTTCCCATGATCCCTGTGTGTTCAGGAGAAGGTCTCCCTCTATGGAGCAGTCCAGGGGGACTGCCGAGGTGTGCCGGGCCGTGCCGGCGCTCAGGGGCTCATGGCCTGCCTGTTTCTAACCAGGATGCACCGTGTGTCCCACTGAGCAGGTCCGGCAGCTGGAGAGGAGCATTGGGCTCAAAGACCTGGCCATGGCTGAGATGGAGGAGAAGATCCGCAACATGGAAGCTTCCACCTACGATGGGGTCTTCATTTGGAAGATAACAGAGTTTGCCAGGAAGCGTCAGGAGGCGATAACAGGCCGCTCTCCTGCCATCTTCTCTCCAGGTGTGCAAAATCCCCCCAAACCTTTTGTATCTCAGCTTGGTGTGGTGCTTGTGGATGGTCCTTTGCTGAGGAGATGCTGCCAAGGCCAGGTTGAATGGTCCTGAACAGACGGTCCTGTGGAATGTGTCCCTGCCTGTGGCAAGGGCTTGGACCAGCTTATCTTTGTGTAACTGTTTTGTTAGAATTAAAATACTCAGAAACTATAAAACCAACAGTAAAATGGTCAAGGAAGAGAGGATATATATATTAGAGTCCCATAAATGTATTTTTAATGCCTAAAGCATAACTGTGTAAGAGCCAATGTCTAAATAAAGCCCAAACCTTACCTAGGCAAGTACTCAAGTATCTGTCAGAGGAAAGTGCTCTCCTCAGCTGCCCCAGCCCAGCACTGGGACAGTGAGCAAGCAGCACATTGGGATCTGGTTGTTTCCTTGGGAAGGCACTTTCCAGAAGTGAGCAGTAAGCTGAAACCAGCTCCTCTTGCTCAGTGGGGAGCTCCCCTTGCAGTAGAATGGCTGGGGAGAGGAGTTGGGTTTTGCTGGACAGGATTCACTCTGATCCAGGTGTGCCTGGAGAGCTTTATTGGAATGCCCAGAGCTGACACAGCCCTTGAGCATGTACCCTGCACCTGCTTCCCAGGGCTGTGGAACATAAGCTGTGGCTGGGCCACAAGAGTTAAGCAAATGAGTTTTTAAAATTATTTTAAAATCTGTTTTCTGGGTGCAAGCTGTTCTGAAAGAAAAAAGGATTCTTGTTCTTCAGGGGCAATGAACTGCTGGTGAAGCTGTGCACATGCAATTGGCATTTCCTTCTCCAAGGCAGCAGCAGTCCCTTCCCTTCCCCAAAGCCAAAAAATCCGCTTCAAATCCACTTTATTTGACTTAGGGAGGACCATAAATTCTTGCATCCTGTCGCTCTCCTGCACTGTGCCCATGAGCTGCTTGACCTAAACCTCTCCAGAGGCTGTGGTTTGGGGGCAGATGCTGGACAGAGCTGACCTGTCCCTGCCCATGGATGTCCCAGCTGACTGTGCCCAGTTTGGGGGCTCCTCAGGCTCCTTCACCAGCTAATGCCACTGTGGTCCTGGTAGGGCATGGGATTTGGTTTTGTGGGTTAGAGAATCAAGTCAGCCTGGGCAGAGAAATGAGTATGGGAATGAACCCAAGGGAGGGAAAGGAGTGAAACCTTCTTGAAGGCAGAAGGGTCTGTCCTCTGTCCAGAGCTTTGTCTGGAGCGAGCTGTGCTCTGAGAACAGCAGCTTGTGGTTTTGGTGCCTCCTGCTCCCTGCTGCTGGGCAGTGGTGGCAGGGCAGCAGTGGCAGGGACTTGGGGCTTTCATAAACTGTTTCATCAAAGGAGAAACCACTTTGTGAGCCACTAGGCTGTGTATTGTCTTGCTGATTGATCTCTGCAATCTGCTAATGATAATCTTTTCTGTGGCCATAGGGGTTGGAGGTGATGGTTGCCTCTGTCTGAAGCTGGGGCTGCTACTGGAAGAAGCAGGACTGGGGTTTTATATCTTTCAAGTGCAAAGTACAGGCTTGGTTTCCTCTAGGAGTCGAATTGTGTCCTTAGACAAGAGATCCTTATTCCTGGTGGAGTTTTGGCTGAGAAAATCAGGCTGAGAAATGTTTCTTGTGGAAATGGGTCTTTTGTCTCGGCGAGTGAAACAGAACAGTGATGTTCCGTCTGGGAAGAGGGCTGAGAGGAGAGAGGTCCAGGCTGTGGATGGGATGAAAAAGGGGAATGGCTGTAATTGCTTGGTTTGTATTAAACCTAAAGATGAGGAAATACCAGCTGAAATTCATGTTAAGGAAGAGGAGTTACTGCTCACTGTGTTGTGAGGATGCAGCAATTGCCATAGGATTTGGCAAAGGGCAGAATCTTGAGTTCAAAATGGCAAATTGCACAAACAGGGTTTGGTCAGGGCAGGGGACAGGCTGTGCTGGAGCTGCCACTGGGCATCAGATCTGGGGACACCTTGCTGGGCTCTTGCTTTGCTCCTGCTGTGCTTTGCCCTTGCTCAGGCCAGGGGGAAACAGGATGCCCAGCTGCCTGGTCCCTTTCCCTGGATATTCTCATCACTCTGGAGCCATCCTTCATCCTATTCCCGGCTGGGTTTTACATGTGCAGGGTGACAGGTGTGCTGAGAAGCCCCACGAGTGCAGTGGAGATGTGCTCCTTGGACTAGCAGATGAGTCATCTGATGTGAGAGCAGTTGGGGGAAACAGGAAGAGAGGAAGGAGCAGAGGAAGTGAGCTGGGGAGTGCCAAGAGGGATGTGGTGACAAAGCCCCTAGCTCTTGCTCCTCGTGCTGTGGAAGAGCACAATGTCTCTGCTATTCCTGGTCGGGAAATTTCCTTCTGGGGAAAGTGCCTGGGTCCCACAGTAAAATGTTGTCTGTGACCTCTGATCTTTACCTGTGGCTGCCAAGCCTGGCCAGCATCAGGCACACTGCTTTGTGCCACCGTGGGGAGAGTGGGTTGCAGCAGGTCCCCTTCCAAGCTGTGACCCCTTGTGTCCAGTGCCACACCATGGGCATTCCTGGGATTGCTGGAGAAGGAGAGTGCCCAAGATCCCATCACAGTCTTGCCCACACCATGCAGGGCAGCAGGGACCCAAACAAGAACTGAAGCTTGCTTGCTTGAGTCCCTGCCCCCACCAGAGGCACCAGCTCACAGAGTGGGCACTGGGTGCTGCGGTCAGTCTGCCCCCAGATGGGTGCTTTATGGGGTGGGGGGTTTCCTGCTCTTCAGTGTTACTGCCATGAACTAGAGCTCCTGCAGCAGTGCGGTGCAGGAGGAATGGCCCAGCTGCAGGGCAGAGCTCCAGCTTTGGGGTGCTCACACAGGCAGCAGGAAGAATACCCAGGGGGCTGGCAGTGCCTGCTCTGCCTCTGGCTGGGCCAGGGCTGCACTGCCTGGCCTTGGGCTTCCCAGGTCGCCTCTGTGATGCGGGTATTTTAAGACCCAAACCTGGCTCCTCCCTTATTCCAATCTTTAGAGTTCTCAAATTTCAGAGGGATCTTCTAGTGCCAGGCTGTGCTGGGTTGGACCCTCACTCTGCCTGTTCCGCTCCTCTCTGACAGCTTTCTACACCAGCAAGTACGGCTACAAGATGTGTCTGCGTGTGTACCTGAACGGGGATGGCACCGGGCGCGGGACCCACCTGTCCTTGTTTTTTGTGGTGATGAAGGGACCCAACGACGCGCTGCTGCGGTGGCCCTTCAACCAGAAGGTGGGTCTGAGACAGAGACTGCTATGGCCAGTCATGGGCCTCTCTGGTTTGGCATCTATTCAGGCTTCTCAACATTGTGACTCTGGCCCACTTGGCAAGGAGGAGAAAGGACTCTTGTTTTGGCTGCCCTGGGGATTCCTCAGGTGTGCTGAGAGCACCAGATGTGCTGTGGGGCAGAGGGGTGACATGCGATGTTCAGAATCCCGCAGAGCATCTGCAGGGGTTGAGGGCAAGGGAAGGTTGTGGTGACCTCAGAGCTTGGTGTCAGGACCTCCTGAGCACTGCAGGTTTGGGGAACACATGGATGCTGAGCAGACATGCATGGATGCAGGGGGAACGCTGCCTTTCACAGGGGACAGTAGCTCTGTGTACAGTGTTGGCATTGGGAGCAAGGTGTAAGTTTCAGTCAGTCCAACGGTCCATGTGCTGCCACAGGGAAGTTTCCAGTAACAGGCAGGATGTGGAAAGGTTTCTGCAGGATGTCACCAAGGTGACATTCTCTGTTGACCCCACTTGGAGGCATTTCTCTGATGTGCAGTTGTGCAGCGTGGCTGTGGCTGCTGGTGCCTGCACATGGCACACCAGATCACTGGGCTGGGCTTCCACATGCCTTTTATTCAGCTATTCCCTTATGTTTTCACCTTCCCCCACAGGTCACCCTGATGCTCCTGGACCAGAACAACCGGGAGCACATCATCGATGCCTTCCGCCCTGACGTGACATCCTCCTCCTTCCAGCGCCCTGTCACAGAGATGAACATCGCCAGTGGCTGCCCCCTCTTCTGCCCCGTCTCCGTCATGGAGGCCAAGAACTCCTACGTGCGTGATGATGCCATCTTTATTAAAGCTATCGTTGATCTCACGGGCCTCTAACCCTCCTCACCTTGGAGCAGTGAGCGTGGAGCCAGCCCTGCCCGGGGCATCCCCCGCTTGTGCTGCACTTCAGGCAGGTCTCAGAGCGAGGAGGGCGCATGGAGTGGAAGGGGGGAAAACCCTTCCCAAAAAGGGACCTTCGCTCTGAACGGAAACGAGGTGTCTGATCGGAACCCTCTTGCCTGAGGAGAGGTTTGGGTGGACATTGGCAGTCTGTGGGATATGGAAGATTTGCTGCAAGGACTTGGGTGACTGAATTGCCGCTCTCTGGGCTCCCAGTGGAAACCAGCGCAACTCTTGTGCACATCCACAGCGCTCTGTAGTAAAACAACACTTTGCCCTGTCCAAGCTCCACCTCTGTGGATTTTGGCTTGGCCATCTAGGATTTCTTTCCAAGATCTCCATGTTCCTGGAAGGTGTGTGCTGTGGGGTGCTGTGGCTCTGCACTGCGGTGCAAGAGAGACATGGACCAGTTTAATGCCGTTGCGATCTTTGGAGGGTGCTGAGCCTGGCTGTGGTGCAAGGGAGCCCAGAATCCTGCCCTTGCTGTGTGTGTGTGATGGGTGGTGTGTGCTGGGAGTGCAGAATGGGGCAGGAGGTGTCGCTGCTGAGAGGGAGCATGGGACAGCACCAGGGATACCTGTAGGAAAAGAGAAGTGAATCTGTCCTGGACACTGTCCATCCTGTGCTAGGAAACAAGAGCCACAGGGCTCAGTGGGCACCCCAAGAGCCCCAGGTCCTGCCACCGTCTGCCTGCGCTGAGCAGTGCTGGGCAGGGTGGGAGCCATGCTGTGAGACAGATGCTCTGAGCTGGCTTTCCTTCCATCATGGCAGCTGCACCAGCCTTCCCACTGCTGAGCTCCAAGCCCATCTGTCCCTGTGCTGCCATGTCTGTCTGTCTGGGCAGTCACCTCTGGCTGTGGCACTGATGGGCAGGGCACATCTCCTGTCTGCCCATGCAGCAGGTACTGCTGGCTGGCCCCTGCCTTCCCCAGGGCCTGCAGCCACCAGCAGCAGCTGTCGCTGCCCATCACTGGGCTGGCTGGTTTCTGGTCACAACACTCTGGAGCTCTTCCTCTGCTTGGCCCCGTGTTGAGCCTGCAGCCACCTGGTAGGACCTGGGGGCTGGAGAAGTCCCTCAGTGAAGTGTGCTTTTCCTTTTCTGTCCGTGGGCTCCTTCCCTCTGGACATGTTCAGCACCCAGGAGAAGGTCTCTCTCGGTGTTTGTGGGGAAGAACCAGCTGCCACAGCCCTGTGTGGTGCCAGCTGGTCCTTCTGAAACTGTTTTTGTGACCGTGAGTAACTGGACAGGCCCTGAGCCAGACTGGACTTGTGGCTTTGTTGTGTTTTCTGCCTGTGCTTCCCACACCTCTGTCAGTGGCCGAACATGCCCCAGGAGATGTTTTGTTGGTGGCAGGAACCAGCTGTGAACACCCCTGCAATGATCAGGGCCCTGGCTGGCTCTTCTGCTGCTCCTCTGGGCAGCAAGACTGGAGCATGGCCACCCTCCTCCATGGATACCATGGATTGCCCTGAAAGGGAGGGGCAGCTGTGCTGAGCTTGGGGGCTGCAAGGCTGCAGGAGAGGAATTCCCAAAGGATGGCTGCAGAGTCCACCCTGCCTGTGGTGTGCTCCCACCTTGACCCTGGCACAGCCACCCTGCCATCAGGAGAGGGGCTGTGACCCAGCAAGCATCCCTGTAGGGTCTGGCTGTATCCCTATGCACTAGCACTGCCCTGACCTGCCCCTGGGGATGTTTGAGATGTCTCTGCTGCTGCCCAGGGAGCTTGGGCGTGCCTGATGTCCTCCAGGCTGATCAGAAACTCCCGCAGCCATGGCTGCTGAGCTGGCCAGGTGCTCTCCCTGCCTTTGAACCCCCTTTGGAGTCTTTGTGTGGAACTTCTCACACTTGTGTGTGCAGGGGGTGGGGGCAAACCCAACCCCTGCTGTTGGAGCAGGAGGAGGGGGACAGGAGCCTGTACTGGGCAGAAGTCGAAGGGTGGCAGGACCCTTCCTTTGTGCAAGCCCCCTCGAGCCTGTCCCAGGGGATGGACCAAAGCCCTGTGTTGCTGCTCTCACCCCGTGCCTTAGGAGGAAACCAGCCTAGCAGAAGCTGTGCTCCCACCCACAGCAACTCCCCAGGGAGGCTGGAAAAAGCCTGAGAAGGGAGAGGAAGGTCAGCTCTGCTTATAGAGTGGTTGGGAATAGTGTGTTTTGTGGGAGGGAGGGAGTGGAACTTGTTCTGTGTCTTTGCTCTTGGGGTGCTGCCTCCAGCGGGGCCAGGGGCTCCAGCCAGGTAGTGCTAGGAGTGGCTGTGGAAACACTGGCTCATCTGAGGGGCTCTGGACTGCTTTCAGACTGGGAGATGGTCCTCCTGTCCCTGGACGTGCCTGGAAGGTCAGTGGGAGAGGCCATGCTGCGAGCAAAGCTCAGGCTGAGCCATTCCAGCCCACAGGAGGGCCACAGGGTTGCTGCTGGTGCAGGTGACATGGCCTCTCAGCCCCTGCCCGGGAGCCTTTCCTGGCCATGGAGCTGCACTGCAGGGCTGAGACCACAGCTCTGGTGCTGTTGATGCTGTCTGCCTTTTTTGTGTTTGAGCAATTCAGGCTGGCAGTGGGAATTGTGCCCATGTGCTGCAGGCACGAGTCCAGTCCCTGCCAGGGCATAGCTCTGCTTGCCTGGCTGTCACACAGACACTGGGCACGAGCCACTGCTGGATTTTTGTGGGATTTTTTCCCCTTTTCCCTTTTGACCACACCATCTCAGCCCAGCACTGTGAACTAAGTTTTGGGGGTTTTCCCTTGAGGATCTAGTATGGTCAGAACTACTAATAAAAGCTGTTTGAACAGCCTTGTTGTGTATGAGCCATGGGATGCTGGGGCAGGATCGACTTGGGGCAGGGGGGATTTCTGTGCTGGGAGCTCTCCCCAGCTTCTGCCTCCCTGCAGCCTGGGGCAGCTGCCCAGCACCAGCACTGTGACACCCAAACGGAGGCAGGGCTGGAGCAGGAAGGGAAGGATCTGGAATCTGGCTGCTGGAGCTCCACCTGGGCCAGAGTCAGTGCAGCCGTGCTGGCTCAAGTGTTAGCAGCAGCAGAACCACTGGAAGGGCATATCTAACACTCTGGGGTTGTAACAGCTCTGAGCTTCTCCAGGACAGGCTACTTTTCCTCACTGCTGTTGGGAGCCCAGTGCCTGCAGGACGCTTGGTTCCTGCCAATCCTGAGCTGCACCACCCCCCAGGGACGAAACCCATGTGGAAGCAGCATCCTGGTGGCCTCTACACTGTGCAGGAGAAGCAAACAGAAGGGACACCCATGGGGGTCTGTCCCCTCCTGGCAACCCCCAGACCTGCTTAATACCACAGCTGCTGCTGCACCAGGAAGATGCAAAGGCTGTGAGGTGGCAGTGGCCTTGCAGTTCAGGATGCTGCTGGGGCACAGGAACGCCAACCAGCAATAACAGGGCTCTCCTGTTTACCTGCTCCATGCCTGTTAGTGCTTGGATAAATCCAGGAGGGATCCAGCTCCTGGCCTGTCCTGGAGCCTGCAGCGCTCAGCTCTGGCAACGAAGGGCATTCCCAAGGCTGCCAGGGACTGCTGCTGCCCTTCCCCCAGGCTGTCCCATCCTCCCTGAGGGCAGAGGTTTGGGCAATTCCCTGCCTCTTGCCCGTTGCTCACATCTCTCTGCCCACACTCCCCTGCCAAGGGCAGGTAACCACAAGCTGGGCAGCAGCTCCTGCAGTCCTGTGAGAGTCCTGGCCTCAGTTCTGCCTCAGCGAGCAGCACTCTGAAAAACAAGCTCACATTGCAGAGATGCTTTAGCAGAGTATTTATTCAATACCAGAGTGAAGAGCAAAACTCGGTACAAACAAGCCCTTGGTGCCTCACTCACTGCTGCACCGAGCCACAGGTGGAGAGTTCACAGTTGGGAGAGAAGAGAGGTGCTGTTCCTTTGCTGTGTGACTGGACAGAGCAGGCAGGATGTGGAGTCTGTGCATACGCACACGCACAGAGGAAGGAACCCCTCCTTTCATGACAGAAAACCTGAGTACAGGGGTTTTGGATGAAGTTGGGGCACAGCAGAACATGGGTGCTGACCCTCCTGCTGCGGGGGCTGCTAAAGCCATCAGTGCCAGCATGACAGGAACTGCCACTTCTGTCAGGTCTATCTGTAACCCCAGGCTGGCCTGGGGCTCCCAAGGGAGCCCGGAAACACCTCCCCGTGCCTGGGCTGTAGATCCTTCTCAGCCCCACTCTCAGGAGTGACAGCAGGTCCTGGTGGCCCTGGCTAGGCCAGGTCAAGATGAGCTTAATTTTACTCTGACATTTGGGTACCTGCTGCAGGGAGAGAAGTTTCAGGGACCAGCAGTGAACACCACTGGGTGCATAATCACTCAAAGTGACCAGCCCCACCAATCGCGGGGTCCTGGTGGAGCTGTCCCCACACCCACAGGGGGTCAGCCCAAGGGAGCGGGAGCTTATTCAGCTGTCACTGCAGGTAGGAGGACTCCATCCCCAACACCTGCAAGAGAATACCTGCAGCACCCATGGGTGCCTACACCTATTCACAGAGAACAGACCAAGAGAACTTAAAGTGCCATGACTTGGGTAGCATGGGAGGGAGGTGATCAATCCTCACTCATGGGTGCCCCAGGGTGGGACAGCAGATCTCCCAGAATAAATACGTTCCCGATCCGTAGCTTATCGAAGTGCTGCTCAGCATAGGAAGGGGGAGGCAAAACCAGCACCATGATACCACCAGCCCTCCCCACTCCTGAGTTTGGAAACTGGCAATATAAACATGTAGTTGCCAACAAGGCAACGAGACCTCCTCCCCCTGCACCCTTACTGCCCTCCAGTTCCTGCAGCCCTCCTGGGCAGAGGTGCCATGGGGAGGAGGCCTTCAGCATTCCTCAGCAGTCAGATGAGTTGCCCATGGAGGTTTTGGACAAACACACATTAATAAAATGCCTATGTTAAGAGTCCTGCAGTCAGGCACTGCAGCTGCACCACGGCTCCTGCCAAGTGCTCTGCAGCTGGCGGCTCCCTGTGGGGCCGGCCACATCCCAGCCTCATACAGACCCACACTGGACGTGCCTCAGTGTCTTCTGAGCCCAGAGCTCACCCAGAGAGCTGTGCCCAAGCAGCAGTGTTGGTGAGAAGCTGTGGGGAGCCCAACCTGCAGTGATCAGCTCAGTGCTGCCAGATGGTCCCAGAATAGGCCCTTCGGCTCTTACATCCTGTCTTTGAAGCAGATGCTCCGAGGAGGAGGTGATTCCTGCTGCTGGGGTTCCTCCTGGCTCAGCCATGGGATTTGTGTGCCCAGAGCTCATCTCTGTGCAGGGCTCAGGGCTCTGCGAGCTCCGTAGGAGGTGCTGCAGTGCGGAAGCTGCAGGAGCAGGTGTACCTGGGTTCAGCTTTTCTGGTTCATAAGCCAAGAGAAGAGCAGCTTCCTGGGCCGGGGCCTCCTGGCCTGGCGGACGCGCACAGCCCGCGGGGACCGCCACACCTTGATGGTGGTGTCATCGCTGGCTGTCAGCAGCAGCTCCTGCTCCACTGGGCTGAACGCCACCGAGTTCACCACGTTGTCGTGCTGCAGCTTGGCCAAGCAGATGTTGTAGTGCCGATCCCAGATGTAGCCATGTCGATCCTCTGCCCCACTATGGCAGAGACCCCAGTCAGAACAGTGCACCAGTCAGGGCGTCAGCCCAGCAGCACCACCATCCTGCCACTGCCATCCCTATCCTTCTGTCAGGATGGGGACAGAAGGTGCCCCAGCCCCCACCTCCATGAGCTTCACTCTGCACAGGCAGCTCCCTCTGGGATCCAGGGACCCCCACACCACCTGCAGGCCCTGAGAAGGACAATTGCCACCCACCCCCAAACAATCCATAGCCCCAGATTTACTCTTTCTTCACAGATTTACAGCAGCAGCAGGGGAGACAGCCTTTATCAGCATCCTCCAATTCAGTCCCTCTGCTCTTTCCAACCCCACTGCCCTGCTCCCAACACACAGGAGTGTCCTGCTCACTCCAGCAGCTCTGCAGCAACCGCCCCAGGCCCTTGCAGCTGCAGGGTCAGGATCCTGCCCACCCCCTCACCACACACCTGGCCACAAAGTCCCTGCTGACGTCCAGGAAGATGAAGAAGCACTCCTCGTTGGGTGTGTAGGCACGGTGTGCACGCAGGGCTCGCTTCACCTCCTTCATCGTCTTCAGGTCGAACACGTGCAGGTCGATCTCCTCGGCGATGGGAGGCGGTTGCATCGGGTCAGAGATGACGCAGTCCCGCGGCCAGGCCCGGCTGTTCACGTACAGGTACCTTGGGAAGGGAGGGAGGGGTCACCTGCACCGCGCCACAGCAGAGCTCACAGAGCCCCCAGGCGTGGTGGGGACTGAGCCTGCAGCCCAGCTTGCTGCAATCCAGGCTGAAACGGGGTAACAGGCTGCTGAAACACTCCTGGCCATGTCTGGAAAGGACAACCACACACGGGAGGTGGCTCTGGAGGTCAGGTCACACCTCTCTAATCCCACTAAAACCATCTTTAAGGATGGATGGGGGTGTCTTGTGGGCAGGTGAGGGGGTTATTCTGCCCCTCTGCTCCGCTCAGGTGAGACCCTGCGTGCAGTGCTGCCTCCAGCTCTGGGGCTCCCCAACAAAAGAAGGACATGAACCTGATGGAGCAAGTCCACAGGCGGCCATGGAGATGCTCGAAGGACTGGAGCATCTTTGCCATGAAGACAGGATGGGAGAGCTAGGGGTGTTCAGCCTGGAGAAGAATAGGCTCCAGGGAGAACTCAGAACCCCTTCCAGTGCCTAAAGGAGCTTCAGGAGAGCTGGGGAAGGAATTGGACAAGGATCTGGAGGGACAGGACAAGGGGGAATGGCTTCCCACTGCCAGAGGGCAGGGTTAGATGGGATGTTGGGAAGAAACTCTTCCCTGTGAGGG
>JAOXXN010000220.1:205155-229235 GCA_026770055.1 Myrmophylax atrothorax | reverse complement strand
GCCTCGCAGGGCCCCCTGTGCTCTCTCAGCCGGACCCGGCGGTGGGGCCGGGGCAGCCGCCTCGCTCTGCGGCTCGGGGTGAGCTGGAGGGGCCGAGCTGGGGATGCAGCATCAAATAACAGCACGCACCCGGGGGGACGGAGGTGCGCGCAGCCCTGTGGGCAGTGGGAGCCATGGGCAGGTGCCTCAGGCACCCCACACACAGCCCCCAGCCTTTCTCCATGCCAGGCTTCTCCCTGCCCTTCCATCCCACCCACCTGCTCACAAACGGCAGTCATGTGCTGTGGGCACCCCAAGGGACAGGCTGTGGGCAGAGGAGCCAAGTGAGGGGGTAGTGGGTGCTTGGGGCGAGTGGTGGCAACCTGGGCTGGTGGCCCAGTAGCTGGTGCCACCCCTGTGCTATGCAGCTTGCAGGGAGGTGGTTCCTGGTCGGCGTGGGCTCCCGCTGCAGCTACCTGGCAGAGCACAGCCACCAGCTGGAGGCCACAACAGTGACGGTGACTGTCCTGGATGAGCAAAGCCTCGCCATCAGCACGTTCAGGAAGCTGTGAGTAACAGCGGGCATTGGAGCCACAGGCAGGAACAGGGATGCTGTAGGCAGATCACAGCAGGACTGGTGCCCTGGGGGTTGCTGGGGGGCATGGGAATTCTGCAGGCAGGTCAGAGCAGTGCCAGTGCCCTGGCCACAGGCCCCAAGGACGACAGAGCTGCCCCAGAGCAAAGTGTGGGTGGGATCCCCTCTGTGAAGCTTTGTGGTGGAAGCCCTGGCCACAATGGGCACCCTGCCACCTGCATGGCCACCAGCCTGCAGTGGGCTCTGGGTGCCCAGGGTGGGCTCTGCGTGCCTGAGATGGGCAGGGTGAAAGGACAGCCAGGCTGGTGAAACTGAGGCACATGGTGGCTCCATGGCCCAGTCTGGGACTGGCTCTTGGGGCCACCCCAGGGGCAACATGGATAAAGGTGGGGATCTTCACATCTTTGGGTGCTTCCCCCTGGCCTGGTGGGCCCTGAGGGGCTGACCAGGCTCAGTGCTACAGGGAGGGGGCAGGGACTCCCTCAGGCTCAGCAGGTTTTGGGTGCAGCATCTCTCACAATGTCCACGGGGCTCTGGGTCACCTTTCCCTGAGGAGAAGACAAAGTTTCAAGGAAACAGACAGCCTGTGTGCCCTGGCAGGCAGGGTGAGCAGCAGCCAGGAGGGATCCTTCCCAGACTTTGCTGACATCTCCTCATCTCCCTGTGCAGGGACGGGATGTGCTGGGAAATCAGGCAGCTCTACCTCCCTGCCCAGGCCCCCGGACGCTTCCTGCTGAAGGGTGAGGGACACTGGGCTGGGGTGGCAGGGGGGCTGCTGGAGCCCCCCATTGCTGTTCTTGGCAGGGCTTTGGTACCAGTGTCTCTCTTCCCAGTGCCCTCCCAGCATCTTACCGCTGCGATCTCTGAGTGCCAGATGCCATCACGAGTGATGCCATGGGCTCATGCCTCCTGGGGAGCCATGATGCCTGTGGGGCTGCCCTGCTCTGGCCCTGATTTTCACCACTTGTACACCTGGCTCGTGATGAAACAAGGTCCCTGGATGGTGCCAGGGCTAACCAGGCTGTCCTCTGTCCCTCCCAGGCCATGGGCATGGCAGCAAGGTGGATGTGGTGGTGGGTGAGGCAGACCCCAGCAGCTTTGCCATCCTCTATTACCAGAAGGGCCGGAGTGTCTCCGTCAAGCTCTACGGTGGGTCAGGGGTTGGGGGCTTGTGGCAGGTGAAGGACAGGGGTGGGAAATGCATGCAGGCCTCAGGGTATGCCAGTTGAAGCTTTGGAGGACCCAAACACAGGAATGGAGTGTTCTGAGGGTGACTCCCCACCTGGAGAATTGTTCCGAAAGGCTGCAGGGGAGCTGGTAAGAGGGGGACCAGAAACTCACTTCTCTGAGCTGAAAGACCCCTGGGGGCCCCAAGCCTTGTGCAGAGACACAGGGGGGCGTTCAGGACAAGGCCAGGCAGAGCCGAAGGCCACTGACAGCATCTCCCACTGTGCAGGACGGACCAGCCAGGTCAGTGACACTGTCACAGACAAATTTGAGCAGCACGGCAGGTCCGTGGGTCTGAGTGACGATGTGACCTACTACTTCCCCACCTATGGTGAGTGGCAGCTGGTCCCTGGGAAACAGGAGACCCTGCAGCAGTGGCTGCACCCAGGGGCAGGGCCCAGCATCAGGGGCTGGGGTCCAGCCCCTCCACCGTGGAGAGGGGGAGGTACACCCCCAGGGGTCTGAGCAGCTTGTGGTCCCATGTCACCCACAGCAGGGTCACATGTGGGGTCTGCCCTCATGCTGTGGCTACCCCAGGGACAAAGATGCAAGGACTGGGGCTGTGCCCCACAGTGTCCTGGGCGTGCAGGGCTGGGGGGTGCCGGGTCCCAGACAGGGTGACCCCACAGGCTCTGTCTCTCACAGGGTTTTGCGACTCTGCAGACGAGTTTCACATCCTTGATGGTGAGCTGGGGATCCTGGGTGATGTGTTGGGCCCCCCCATGTGCCAGGCTTGGTCCCATGCTGGGCACCAATGGGGTGTGCCTGGCCTGGCTGTAGGCTGGGCACTCTGAGCCAGACCCACACTGCACCACAGCCATGTGGTTCTGCCCCAGCAGCGTGGTGGGGCTGGCCTGGTTGGGGGGACTATGCCAGACCATCCCTCTACACTTTGGCGTGAGGAGGTACCAGTCACCCAGGATAGGCATGAAGTGCATCCTGGCAAAACAAACCCTGTTCACCCCCTACATGGGTCAGACTGGGCTTGATGGTCTATATTGGTGTTTCTTGGCATAGTCTGGGATGGGGTGTCCTGGCACAGGGAGACCCTGGGGTGAGGGTTGGGGTCCCTGGAGATGGCTCTGTCACTTGTCATTGGTGCTTGGGGAGACAGAGGTGGGTCTCCAGCCCTGGTGCTGGGCTTGGACAACCCCAGCCCTCAGCACTTCTCTTCCTTCCAGAAACGAAGCCATAGGTGCAGATGGAGTTGCAAGGGGTTCACCAGAGCTCAGCCCTCACCTCATCCCACTGCCCACAGCCATGCAGGTCTGAGCTGCGCTTTGGTCAGCCCCCACTGCTGCTCCACAGCCCTGGAGCCAGCTCTGGGGCTCCCAGCGCCTCCAGCTGTGCTGGCAGCCATGTCTGTCCTGGTCCTGTGCCCTCCCAGCTTGCATCACCCCTCTGCTCTATGCACCACTGTCCTGCAGCAGCCAGCAACACCCAATAAACACCTCAGAGAAGAGCCTGTGTCCAGGCCAGTCACCTCTTGGTCTGCCCCAGCCAGGCCAGCACTGCTTCCGTCCTGGGCTGCCAGTGCCCTGGAATCACAGAACTGCAGAATATTCTAAGTTGGAAACATGCTCCCAGCTGGTGGAGTGCCAGCCCCCTTCCATACAGCCCCCTGAGCCCTGCCCCAGCCATGGGACAGCCAGGCACTAGTTGTGGTGGTTCCTGGGACATGGGGCATATGGGTCCAGCTGGGTGGGGGAGAGGGAGCACTCAGCACTGGGGGGAACAGCGCCATGCCTGGGGCTATGAGGGGCATGGACTTGGGGGGCACTGGGGACCAGTACAGCATCTGCTTTTTCCCCCCTAACAAGCTGCGATATTCCTCAGAGGAGGAAATCTCAGCTCTGCAGTGTTTCTGCTCCCCATCCCCAGGGCCTCCTGAGCAGGGAAGAAACACCCCATTCCCCTGCTCCAGCCCAGTGGAGCTCATTGCCTGAGGGGAACCCAGGTCCACACAGCCAGCACCTCCTGGAGAGCCAGGCTAGGGGGGCTGTGCGGGTTTGTACCAGCGTGCAATTAGGGGAAGCCCCAGGGTTAATTGTGCAGCCCCTCGAGGAACCTCTTTTCCCTGCCTGTGGAGCCTGGCTGAGCCTGTCCTGCCACACGTTCCAGACAAGCAGTGCCCATTGCCACTGGCTTGGTGAGGGGACCGGGAGTAGCCCTTGCAGCAGGCAGGAAGGCGGCTCTGCCCTCCCCCCACAGCCCCCCACACCCCCCCCAGCAGCCCTCTGTTCCCAGCACTGGTATTTTGCAATCGGAGCGGGTAACACATGTTGTTTATCAAGGAATTATGTAAGGGACACCACGTGATGTGCCTAGAGCCAGCCCTGTTCCCACCACCCATGTGGAGGTCAGCTGTGCCCGACCATGCTCTTGGACCCCCAGGCCAACACCTGAGCCTGACAGAGCTTGGTGTGGTGGATCCAGCTCACTTTCTGCCCTGTGCTTGCCCGCACCTCAAAGTGGCTGCACTGTGGCAGGGCGGTGGGAGGCAAGGGTAGAGCCGTTGGAGCTGGGCTGGCTCCCAAGGACCCCACACATCCTGTGCCCATTGCCCCATCTCAGCCCATCCATGGCAGGGGTTAAACCATTTCTGGGTGCAAACACCCAGGTTGTGCTTAAGGGTCTGTGTCCAGCTGCCATGGGGACCCATAGCCTGGATACCTCCTCTTGCCCCCCAGCTCCTCTTATCCTTCTTATCCTATGTTGCTCTCGGTGCCCCGTTTGCCCCCACATGGCCCCACGTGCCCCCATGTTCCTCAATTTGCACCCAGCTGTGCCACCCTGGTCCTTGGGCTGGCTCCCTGCTTTGACACACTCAGGAGAGCTGGGAGAGTGGGCACCACCCGGGTATCCATCAGCCACACTCTTCTGCCACCTGGGCAGGGAGCTAGGGGTACCCAGGCAGCCGGGAGGAGCCTCTGTGCCCGGTGGAGAGAGCCCCCACCGGGAGGCTGAGCCCTAGCCCAGCGTGCGGGGTCCCAGCCAGGCTCTCGTGATGCTCGATCCTGCCTGGCTCAGCTTTTGTTTTGTTTTCGTAAATCCGCGGGGCTGGGCAGACGCGGGGGTGCGCAGGGCAGGGCGGCCTCACGGCGGGGTGTGGGGAAGGGAATGTGCAGGGGGGGCTGCCACGGGAAAACCAGCTTTTGTGAAAACGCACTCCTTACGTAAAGCACCTTGGCAGGGCCATGCCACAGGGCTGGGGTTCTGCCCAGCACCTGGAGACCTCCCCCAACCCTGCCAGACCCGTAGGTGCTGCTGCTGACACCCAGCATATATCCCTTGCCTTCACTGTGCCGGGGGATCCCCAGATTACGGGGGTAGCATCTCAGCACCTGCCAGTGACCCCAAAGCAAGGGGGAGGGAGAGTGTCTTCAGCCCCTCTTGGCAGGGTGCAGGGTGGTGGGATGAGTTGGATGTGAAACTCTGGGGTCCATCTGGCTGCATTCTGTTCCCTAGGGAGCTCAGCGTCGGGGCTCCTCAGCTTGCCAGGGGAATGAGCTGGAGCTGCACCTTGGTGGGACACATCCCGAGGGTCCTGGGGCCAGCCAAGATGCTTCCTTGGGTGATGCAGGGACTTGGATCAGGGCAAAGCAGGGACTCCTGAAGAAGGACACGCAGGTGTCCCCAAGTCCCATGGATCTGGCTGGGACCTGGCAGGCACTGGACATTCGCTCCACCTCACTGGAGCCCTTCTCTGAGTCCAAGTGAGGCAATCCTGTGCAGACGGGGCAGCCCCCACTGTGTGCCCCGGCCCCGCGGCGCTGGGGGCAGGGACGGCTGTTTTCATTGCGGAGCAGTTTGGCACCCCGGAGCAAACATGTCGTATCAACAGGAGGGAAGCATTTGCAGGATCCCCTGCCTGCCCTTTGGCTTCGGCGCTCAGTCCTGCTCCAGCTTGCATAACGGCACGGGGGGGAGGCAGGGCTGGCCCCCCGGGGGCCCACGCACCGCCTGCCCATAAATAGGGGCTCGACGGACTCTCCAGCACTGCAGCGTTGCCTCCAGCTCTCGCTCAGTTCGGCTCAGCTCGGCTCAGCTCGACCATGCAGGCCACGCTGCTCAGCGTCCTGGGGCTGGCCCTGCTCGGGGCACTGCATGCCCAGGACAGCATTCCCATCCAAGCTGACTTCCAGCAGGACAAGGTGACCCCTCCCAGCCGGCATCACCTGAGTGGAGGTTTGGGGTGTTTTGAGGGATTCTTGCCCTGAAAATGTGTGGAGAGGGAGGTGCAGATGGATATGGGGCCAGGCTGGCACTGGCAGGGTAGGGCACTGGTGCACACACAGCCCCCCCATCGTGGGGACCTCCCAGCACCTGAGTTTGGTGGCTCTGGAGAGGATCCAGCACCCAGGCTCCAGCCTGTGTGGGGCAGGACCATTGGTTAGATGTGAATCCAAGCTGCTGCTGTGCTGTGGAATGGGTGCAGATATTCAGGGATTTTACAGAGGACCCTAATTAAAGCAATCTCAGTCTGAGAGTCAGCATGGAGATGGGCCATGGAAACCCCTCCCCGACAGACACCGCAGCCAAGGGCCCTGAAAAAACAAGGGCTGCTCTGCTGGGGTCTCCTACACACCCCTCTGTCCCTGGAAAGGTCCTGAGGGACACAGCCCCCCAAGGGAGGAGATGGGAATGGAAGCAGTTCCTCCAAGGATGGGGGTCTGGGATGACTGCAAGGGTGATCCCAGCACAGCCCCTCCCCAAGGCTGGCAGTTCCCCTTGGAGGGCACCACACTGCTGGCTCCAGGGACTGGGCTGGGGTGAGCCATGCTGGACCCAGCATCCTGATCCCTGCTCAAAACCTGAGATGGATGACAGTCCTGTCACCCTCCCCAGGCTGGGAGCAAAGAGGAAGAAAACACCCAAGTGCTGGGCAGTGAAGGGCATGTCATGAAACAGGGATTTCCTGGCCCTTGGGTTTTGTGGCTGCCAAGAGCTGTAGCAGCTCCCTAGGGACAAGGACCCCAGGTCATCATCCTGCTGGGGGGAATGGACTGCCAGGGGAGAGGGACATGGCCTGGGCTGGGACTGGTGGTGGGCTGAGGGGCAAAACAGGCTGAGTGGAGGTTGTGTGCAGCTCACGGGGAGATGGTACAGCATTGGCCTGGCCTCCAACTCCAACTGGTTCAAGGAGAAGAGGCACCTAATGAAGATGTGCACCACCATCATCTCCACCACCACAGATGGGAACCTGGAAGTCACCTCCACCTACCCCAAGTACGTGCATGGGGAGGGCATGAGCGGGGAGGGGGTGCTGGGGCTGGGCACTCGTACATCCCCCCACCACTCTGACGTCCTCATGCTATGCTTGTGCTGTGTGTGGTCACAGGGGTGACCAGTGCGTGACGAGAAACAGCCTTTACACTAAGATGGAGCAGCCGGGGCGGTTCAGCTACACCAGCCCACGTGAGTGCCTGGCTCCCACGAGGCAGCCCCTGACATGCTCACAGCCCTGCTGTCACTGTCCCTGCTCCTGCCTTGGGGCTGATTTGGAGCCTGGGGCTGAGCTGTGCTCCCCTGTCCCCCACAGGCTGGGGCAGCAAGCATGACATCCGTGTGGTGGAGACCAACTATGAGGAGTACGCCTTGGTGGCCACCCAGATCTCCAAGAGCACCGGCCCCTCCACCATGGTGCTGCTCTACAGTATGTCTGCCCTGGCTCCCCCATGCTGTCCATCCCCCAGGACCTCCTAGGATGTCTAGCTCTCCCATGGGAGAAGGGCAGCACCATCTCCCAAGCTGGGGTGGTGTCCTGTGGGATAATGGCTGGGTCGGGACTCCCTTGCTGTGCTGCCTGTGCCCCCGTGCTGGTGGGGACAGCTGGGCTGCCTCTCACCCTGCTCTTGGCTGCAGGCCGCACAAAGGAGCTGAGTCCTGAGCGCCTGGAGAGGTTCACCCAGTTCTCCAGGGAGCAAGGCCTGACAGATGACGAGATCCTCATCCTGCCCCAGACAGGTGAGGCTGGAGGCACAGGGAGGGCAGTGGGAAGCAGGGCATGAGATATCCTGGGGGGGCGCTGAGAGGAAGGAGACCCTCCTGGCTTGTTCCTGTCTCAGTGTGGGGCCAGCCATGGGTTGCGCCCATATGTGGTCCCTCAGTGAAGGCTGAAGGTGATCTCTCCTTTTCTTCCTCCCACAGACAAATGCATGGCAGATGCTGCCTAGGTAAGTCCTGCCTTCACTGAAGGTCAGACCAGCCCTGGAGGAGGGTGTGTGGGTGCTCAGAGCCACTGCACCCCACAGAGCCCACAGCCCCTTGCCAGCCCTTCCCCAGGCTGATCCCAGTAGCAATCCCCCACCCTGGACCTGCGGGGTGCCCCAGGCCCTGGGGGGTGGGTACCCACCCACTCAGTGGGGGGCTGACCAGGCGTGGGGCTGACCAGGCCAATGTCTCCCTGTGTGTCACCCTGTCTACCCCAGCTCAGCTGTGCTCACCCTCCCATCTCTTCCAGGGGATCCCACCAGCTGCTGCTGGCCAGAGCCCTGACGGTGACCACCCTGTCCCATCCCAACCTGAGTGCACCCCACACCACTGCAGCAGCCTTTGTTCCCTGGCTTCACACCCTGCACCTGTACCCCCATCCCCATTAAAGTCTGCGTAAAACCAGCTGTTGCCTACTGGGTTGTTGTGGTGGAGCCCCAGTGGGGTGATAGGGAGAGGGAAGTATGGCTGCTGGGGCTGGGGCTGGGGCTGGACATCACAGCCAACCCCAGCTTCTGGCCAGGAGTTCACCAGGCTGGGACCCTCTGTCCACTCACAGCCCCACCTCACAGTGCTGCCTGACCACTGAAGGTGCTCCATCCCAGGAAAAGGGGTCCCTGTGGCTAGGACCCACTGGGGAGATCTGCTCCCCTCTGCCTCCTTGGGCACCCTGGGCTCTCCCCAGATTCCCTGCCTTGGTTTCCGTGCTGGAGATCAGGCTGGCAGCATGGGAGTGGAGCAATCATTGGGGGATCTCCAAATATTTGGGGAAGCATGGACATGAAGCAGAGGGACATCTATGAATGCTGGATGTGGCTCAGCTCTGGCCACCCCTCTGGGCTCCATCCTATGAGTCTGGACCCACTCTGACAGTGGGGTCTGAGCCTTCTGCCACCGGCCTGGGGAATCACCACCCCTTCTGGGGGCAATCTGGGCGAAAACACCAGCACAACCATCTTCTAGCACTGAGGATCCTGAGGCAGGATCTGTCCCATCACTGCCAGACCTGGGGATCAGGGGGAACAGCCAGGAGGGGGGCCCTGGGGACAACTCATTCCCCCCCTCCCCAGACACAGCAGCAGGCATGGGGCAGCACCCAGTCCTAGCATACTCTGGGCTGGGTCTCACACAAGGCTGCATTCATTCAGGACCAGGCAACTGGGGGGGACTGTCACCTAACCCGGGTACAGGTTATCCCTGCTCTTGTGTAACCTGTTGCATGAAGCAGGGGCGGGCAGGGGTGCCGCCAGCAGTGGGGGCTATAAAGGTGGGTGCAGCCTCTCCTGCCCACATCTATCCCCCAGAGCAAGGATGACTGTGGCACTGTTCAGACTGGCACTGTCCCTGCTCTGCCTGCTCCAGGCAGGGGCCGAGTTCCCCGTGCAGCCAGACTTTGATGCCGAGAAGGTAACAGCACAGGGTGCTTCCCAGCATGTCCTGTCTGGGCTGGTGGGGCTGGGTGGGGAAGGGGGGGCTTTGCTGCACCCCCAGGCACCCCATGGTCCCATCCCTGAGCCAACACCAGGGCAGCTTCCAGGAGAGCTCATGAAAAAATGGGTTAGTTAGGGCTGCTGTGTCCAGTGCCAGCAGTGGCCCTGCTGCAGGGACACCAGCACCCAAGGATGTGACATCCCTGAGCATGTGGCACTTCCCCAGTGGACCAGATGTTGCACCTGCCCTCCTGGCATGGGGCAGGGCAGGGTGTTCTGCATGCAGGAAAGTGGCAGGTTGCCATGTTTGGCTGGCTGGTCACCACAGACACTGGCAGGTCCCCCACTGCAGGTTGGCAGATTCCTACAACAGGCTGCCAGATTACCCATGGTGGGGGACAGATCTTCCTGGCAGGTTGCAAGTCCCCACAGCTTTCCCAAACCCCACTGGTGATGTCTTGCTGCAGTTTGCAGGGATGTGGCATGTCACAGCCATTGCTTCCAACTGCTCCATCTTCCTGAAGATGAAGGATGGGATGAAGTCGCCCATCACCACCATCAGCTTCAGGCCAGAGGGGGACCTGGCCATGAAGCTGGGCTGGCCCCTGCGAGTGTCTGTCCTGCTCGCTGCATTCTCCGTGGGGGGGGGACTCCCCTCCCTGTCACAGCAGCTCCCCCAGACTCACTGCCCCAGGGTGCCCAGTCCTGCCTGTGCCCCAGCGCATCACCCAGGCAGGCTGGGCTCCCCCATGCACTGCCTTCCCATGGGGCATCCAGCTGCGTTTTTCATTTCCGTGTTCCTTTTTCAGGATGGAAAAATGCCAAAATTTTGAGCTGCTCTTCCAGCAGAGTGGGCAGGCGGGGCACTACATGGGTACGTGTGGGCAGGTGGATCAGAGCCATGGGTACCCTGAAACAGAGGGTGGGCATCCCTGGCCTGCCCATGCCTGGGGAGCAGTGGGAGGTGGGTTGGCTCCTCTGCCTTCACTGCTAAGCAGGCGGTCATGCTGTGGATGGGCACCCAGCTCCACCACATTGCACAGGTGTTCCCTCCTCATACCCCCTTCAGGCAAATTTGGGGCTCAAGCACTGAGGCATGGGCTCCAACGGGGCCCAGGAGGGCTCAGACTGTGCCACATTGCCTGACTGGGCACCTCTGGGGTTCTTTAGCAGCACAAGAGAAGAGGGACCTGCTTGTGATGGAGACAGACTACAGCCACTATGCCATCCTGCACGAGGCCGATCAGAGCATGACAGAGCCCAGCACCGGGCTGCAGCTCCTCAGTGGGTGTCAGGAGTGAGGACGGGCACCCACAGCACCCGAGGAGGGATGGGGGCACCAATGAGGGGCAGGGGCTGGGCTCACCACCACCCCCCAGGACAACTGACATCAATACCCAATGTCCAGCACCTAGGGAATTAATTTTGGGGTGAATGAAACTTTTCACCAAAGACGCCTCCTGTTGGTTACGGGTTGAACCAGACTCCCCCTGCATTGTGACAGTGCAGCTGTAGCCCCCAGCCCTGCCAGCCACCCCATACCACCCCAGGTGGATGGGTCACTCATCCCAAAGGGCTTGTGCCTCCTTGCTGCCAGGGCACCGTGGGTTGCCTGATGTCCACTCTGAACCTTCATGGCTTCACCTTAGCCCTCCCCTGGGGTCCAGTTGCTGCCCTGCAGTAGCTGGACCCCTGGTGTGGGGTTGGCTGCCAGGACCCCCACACTCACCAGTCCCCACTTTGGGTGTCTGGCTGCAGCAAGGGAGCAGGATGTGAGCCCCCAGCTTCTTCAGAAGTTCATGGAGCTCCTCCCCACCATGGGCCTGACCAAGGACATGCTGGCTGTCCTGCCCAAGTCAGGTGAGTGCCCTGAGGGCACTGAGTGATATGTGTGGCCCCTCTGTATGGGGACACTGTACAGGGGCTCAGTGTGCTGCCCATCGCACTCTCACTCCTCTCTTTGGTTTCCAACAGACCAGTGCGCCAAGGCCATCAGGTGAGTGAGTCCAGGGGAAGCCGGGATTCCCTCCCAGCACGGCCAAGGCTGAGCAGGGACTTGCAGCCCCCTGGGGGCGCCCCACCTGCCTCAAGGCTCTGCTTCGGCTTTGCCCTGCTCTGACAACTCATCTGTCTGTCCTGCCTCCGCAGCTGAAGGATTGTGTGTCCTCCAGACCTGGTGGACACTGGGCTCTGCTCCCCACTCTGTGGTGTCCCCTTCCCGTTCTTCCCAGCTGGGCTCTGCTGGATCCTCTGCTCCACTCAAGGATCACCCCTCAACCTCCTAAATAAATAGATGCAGAAGCTGCCCCAGAGCTCAGCGCTTTGTTGGTGGGAGCAGGGGTGCTGCCAGGGTCCCCAGGCACCCTGAGCCCAGTGGTCCTGGAGCTGACCCTTCCCGTCAGCTCCCCAGGGGTGTTGGGGGGCTCCTTTGCTGAGATGTTTCCTGTGCCCAGCATGGGGAGGATGGGGAGCAGGAGATTGGAAGGGTGCAACTGCCAGGGCAGGGGAGAATGGAGTTGGGGTGACCAGGGTCTGGCACAGCTAGGCTGGGTGGGCAGCAGCTCTGGGCAGGCAGTTAAGCTGCTAGGCTGTCCAGTGCTGCCTGCAGGGACACACCCAGGACAGCCCATTCCCTGCTCATTTTCCCCCAGGCCACTCAGCTGAGAGTGGGGCTGCACCATGGCTGCTCATAGCAGGACTGGGCCCCCCATGCCTGTCTGCCACCCTCTTTGGTCCTCCTTTTGCCCACTGACCAAAATAGGACCATGCTGCCATGAGCCCCACGGTTTCCATCCCACTCCACTTCCTGCGAAGTGGAAGCAACCCCTGGTCCACCCCACTGCCCTCCCTGCCTCAGAGTGGGGGTCCCTCAATGCCCAGGTAGGCGTGGGCTGTGACTCCAAGAGAGCCTGACAGAGCCGGAGCACAGGGGATATCACACTGTGGGAAAGAGGAACACACTCTCACAGTGACATGAACCCCTTCTTCTGCTTGCCCCGCTCTGGGTGCGCCCTGCTTTGCAGGCCCTGAGTACTGCAGGGCAGGTGGGAAAGCCCGCGCGGGCACCGCGGGTCAGGTTGTGCCAGCAGCACGTGGGTGGCTGGCTTTGTGTGGATCCTGCGGCTGCCTCGGGCCGGGTTCCAACCCGGCCAGAAGGAGAGGTCACCGAGCCCCTTGGTGAGCGCTGGCTGGGTAGTGGTGCTGCCCCCGGAGCCTGTGACGGGAAGAACTTTCCACTCCTGCCAGCAGCCCTCCGACAGCCAGTTGGAAAACAACAGCTCGCTTTGTTCTTTCATAATCAACTAAAGAAACAGGGAAAATCCCAAATTTCAGCGGTGGTGCAACAGTTCCTGTAACTCCGTTTTGGGGAGGGTAGGCAACTTCCCCTGTGCCCCAAGGGTTTGTTCACCCCTGGCTGACTCCTTGCCCTTCCAAACCCCACCTTGCCCAAGCCAACCCCAACGGCGCTCCCGCAGCTCCGCACGCAGCAGCGGGGGAGGAGGCGGAGGGAAGCACGGAGCTATAAATCTGGCAGCCCCGGCACCACTCCTCATCCCACTGGTGGAGCCAGAGGAGCTGAGGCAAGATGAGGACCTTGGGACTGAGCCTGGGGCTGGCCCTGCTCTGCTTGCTGCGCGTGGAGGCTCAGGACCTCGGGGCTGCAGAGCTGGACGTCAGCAAGGTGATCCGCAACATCCCGGGAAGGGAAGGGGGAAGGGTGCCCTCTGGTCAGCAGCAGCCGGGGGTGACTGTAGAGATGTTTTGTTACTGGGGACAGCTGGGGACACTACAGCCACCATTGCTTTGCTGTCACACCCAGGTGAGGGAAGTCACCCAGCTCCAGCATAGGTGTCCCTGAGGAGATTTTGTTACCTGGAGGGGATGTGGGTGTTCCATGCAATGAGGGTGTCCTGGCTTGGTCCCTGAGGAGGGGATGCTCCCAACTGCTCCTATGGACTCACAGTCTGCTCTTGCTGATAGATTGCAGGGAAATGGCACATCACTGCTATGGCCTCCGACTCTGAGAGTTACCTCCAAAAGAAGGACCAGCTGAAGATGGCAATGGCCAACATCGAGGTCCTGGGCGAGGGAGACCTGAAGGTCTCCTTTGCAATTCCCACGTAAGTCCCACATGCTTTACTCCACAGGTTTCACTGACCAACCTCCTCTCTGGACCTTCATTGGTGGGTCTCCACCTGAGTGCACCCACCTGGGCATGGGGTGAGGCAGGAGCACCAGGGGCTTGTGACAGCTGTGGGCACTCCTTCTTCAGGGCAGGCTTCAGTGCCACCTCAGAGCATGGGGTGCTCTGCTGCTGAGGGATGTAGCAGGGTGATGAAGGACCTTAGGGTTAAAACCTTCCTGGCAGGACCAGCCTTATCACAGAAGCTCAGAGCATGAGCAAGGGCATGGATGATCTCCAGGTGCCAGCATTGTCCCCTGGCAGCCCAGGCACCCATTGCTCCAAAGGTGGTGGTATCTGTCCCCTCCTGCCCCCCTCCACACCACCTCATCCCTGAATAGCAAGTCCCATGTTTGGGTTAGTGACCCCAAAGCAGGGGGTCACTTCAGCCCAGCTGGAGCATCCTTTACTGTTTTGCAGCCCTGGGAGATGTATGAAGTTTGAGTCGATCTACAAGCCAACAGGCATCCCGGGTGAATACTACAGCTCTGGTGAGTGGGGGGACCCTGGCTCTTGGGGCGAGTGGGAGGCACATCCCATCATCCCTGTCTGAAGCAGCTGGTTGTCCCTGGTGACATAGCCCTCAGAACTGCCTTTCCCTCCCGGGGGGGACATCCCTCTGTGTCTGGGAGCCAGTTGCACCCCAGGGCTGCTCAGTGTCAGGGCTGGTGACACAGCAGTCTGCCCTCTCGGTTAAACACATTCACACCAAGCTTAAACCCAGGGGAAAAGCAGGTTCATTCTGCAAAGGAGATGTGGGTCGGTGTTCCCAGAGGATGAAGAAAGGGGTGGTTTCCCACCATTCCCAGCTCAAGGGTCAGTCTGACACTGGCCAGCAGCCCACAGCCCGCATCCTCAGCCCTTGCTGCCCTCACCTCCCCATGCTCTACTGCGGTCTGTGGGCTCCCCCAGGCTTTCAGAGGAGCCTTAGCAAGAGGGAAAAGCAGGATAGCGAGACAAGAAGGAACGACAGGCTGGGTGCACATTACACTTTTACAGCCCTTTTGCAGCATGGGGGTTTTCAGGAGGAGGTAATTAACTTTTCTCCATGTCCTTTTGCAGACAGAGGCAATAAGACGGCACAGCTGGTGGATACCGATGGCAGGACCTATGTGGTTATCTTTGCCACCAGAGAGAAGGAGGGGAAGATCTTGCACATGCTCAGACTCTACAGTACGTAGCCTGCAGTGCTGCGACAAGGGTGAACAGCTTGGAGGTGTCATGGTGCTTCCCAGAGTCCTGAGAGGCCAGGAGTCAGGAGACAGATCCCCTCCTCACTCCTGCCCTGGGTAGGGTACAGAAGTGGGGCTGAGGCTGCTGTGTGTTCCCCATGTGGCGGGGAAGGGACAGTGATTTTGGGTGCAGGCAAGACTGGAGGGAGCCTCCTACACTGTCCTGGGAGTCCATGGCCTTGAGTGAGTTGTGTGGTGAAACAGAGTGAAGAGTGGTGGCCTTGCTGCAAGGTGGAGCAGAAACAGTGGGGACAGGAACCAAGAGAAGAGTCACTGTGCTGGTGCCAGGACCTCTGCCTTGCCTTGTCCCCTGGATGGGGTGTCTTATGCGTCTGTCCACCACTGCTCTCTAGGACCTCTCTACCAGTGCTTCCAGCCTTCTCCCAGGGACTGCCATCCATCCCAGTGTCACCTGGATGCACTCACCCCAGCTGCCCAGGAGATGCAGGGACAGGCACAGCCTGTCCAGATAGCTAATTCATCTATCTGTCTTTAGGCAGAACCCGGTGGGTGAGACCCAGAATCACAGAACTGTTCAAGAAGTTTGCCAAGGCGAAGGGCTTCAGCGATGAGATGATCTGGATACTACCCAGGCAGGGTAAGCAGTGTCCAGGGGTGACAGGGACACGTGGGCTGGGACCAGCTCAGCCCATCAATGCCACCGCTTTACGGCCTGAGCTGGCAGGAGAGAGTGCTGGCAGCCAGAGGTGCCCTGGCTTGGCACATCATGGCTTTCTCCCTGCTCAAGTTCATTCTGGGTTGTCTATTTTGGGTGCTAAATGAGGCTAATCAGACCACAGCACCAGACTCAGGCTTTCTCTTTACTTTCACAGAGGAATGCAGCCTTGATCAACCGTAGGTGAGTTGCTGCAGTGCAACACGGTGTTTGCAATGTCCTCTGCTGGAAACTGTCCCTCTTGGTGCCCCAGCAAGGGCCACCAAGAACTCTTTGAATTCCTCTGGGTTTGAGCTGTTTGATCCTGTGCTGGAGCTTGTACCCAGGTAGGACCATTCCCTTGGATGTTGCTCTGCAGTGGGAACCCCCAGGGAGGAGTGGCCAGAGCTGAACAAGGGCAAATGAGCCAAAACCACTGTACCGGTGGGTAAACCAGTTGCACAGCCCCTCCAGCAGAGAGGGCCAGGACACCAGCTCCTGCCAAGGGGATCTTGAGCTCATGGACCAGCAAACCTAGTCAGAGTGGGTTGTGTCTCACCACACAAGTGTTTGCCTTTGGCCCACCCTAGCATGTACTCTACCACCACACCAATACACACACAGCTGTAGGGGTTAACTAGAAATCCATTGCTGGATGTGGGTCACCCTACAGAGCTGGGGAGAACTGGAGAAGAACACGCTGATCCCAGTGGAGAGCCCCCTTGGCTGCTCTGCTGGCCTTGCCTTACTCAGCCTGCCTCTCCTGGATGTTTTCCAGGAAGCGCAGGCTGGCTCATGGATGCTTCTCTCAAGCAATGCAAAACCCACACTCTGAAGCTCCAGGCTGCTGCTCCACCATCCCTCTTCCGAGCTCCGTGGGCAAGGCTCTGGCACAACCATTGCTCCTCCAGCTCACAGTCCCTGCTTTTTGCCAAATAAAGAGAAACTTAATCAAGATCTTGGTGCAGCTGTCTGGGAAAAACCCAGGGTGCTGGGGTGTGTGGTCCTCTCCTGTTGTCCTCCCAGGGGCTGTGAATGGTCAGAAGGCAGGAGTGATCCTAGGCTGATCTCACCCAATTGAGGGCAGTTTCAGAGCCCACAGGATTTTCCCTCCTGGGTGCCTCCCATGAGGCAGGACCAGGCCAGGCAGAGGTTAGGCAGCAGGTGCCATGAGGCTGGGAATCCCATGGGCATGAGGGACTGCATGGAGAAAGGCCATAGAGAGTGAGATTGGAGTTTGGAAGGCTGCACCCACCACCACCACCCATCACCTCCCCTCCTCTAGCTCTGCCGTGGCTGCAACCCTCTGCTCCCTAGGAACGCCAGGAATGTGTCCACCAGCTCAGGCTGAGCCAAGGCAGGGCAAGACTCAGATTTGGGATCTCTCAGCCCTGCGGTGCTGCAGGTTGCTTTGGAATGTGGGTGTCTGAATCTTTCAGACCCAAACCTGGAAAACTGCACATGGTTTCTGCCCCTGGTCACAGAGAAAACCCCACTGGAGTTGGAGTACCTGGTGGTGGTGGACACGGTTACCCAGAGAAACTGTGTCTGCCCCATCCTTGGAAGTGTTCAAGGTCTGGTTTGACAGGGCTTGGAGCAACCAGATTTAGTAGAAGCTGTCCCTGCTGATCCATGGCTGTGGAGTGGAATGACATGAGTGTTAAGGTCCCTTCCAATCCAAACTGTTTTATGATTTCTCCTCCCATGGACCAGGAAAATACATTTTGGAAATTGTCCCTCCTGACTCTGAGGATCACAAGAGCGGGATGCATCCCAGCAGCAGCAAGGCAAGGGACCTCACTGGGACTTCCCAACCTAGTGCAATCTCTTTCCTCTGAGGAAGGAGCCCAACGTTTACTGCAGGAATTCTCCCCAGCAGTTTGTACTGAAACAGTTCAGCATTTACTGTGCTCCCAGAAGTGCCCAGCCCATATGCAGCTTTGCCTCCAGGCTTGTTTTTGGTCCATGTATTGATGCAGATGAAAACATCCTGCTGCCAGCAACGCCCTTCATCAGAGACTCTGTGTGACAGGGAGTCCCAGTGTCTCCACATCATGTTCCAGTCAAACATTTCCTTCCTGCCACGTGCAGACATCACCCTGATAGACAGCAGTAAGATAATTGCTCTTTGCCACCGGCACTTTCTATCCCTCCTTTTGTCTGTCTGTTTTCTTCCCATGTCCCAGAGCACACAGGGGTTCAGATATTTTCTGGGTGTGAGTTCCCTCCGTGCAGAGCAGGTGGTGGATTCCCATACAGCCCTGCACAGTCCCTCAAGCTTGTCCCTGTCTCCATTGCTCATCTAACACTCCTTTACTCCCTAGCAAACCTGGCCAGGCCAGATGTCATCATATATCTGATAACAAGGGACTTTTCTTATCCTGAATGTTTCTGAGGGCTTCCTGGAATGAGGCACATATTCGGCATTGGTGGCATCCCGCAGCAAGGAGCTTCCCTGCCCACCTCTGCTCTCCCTTTGGCTTGTTGTGGTGGTTCCATGTTCAGATCCTCAGCCAGGGGCTGTGGGAGCATACCAGGGGGAAGGTTGGCAGTGACCAGGTTTTTGCAGTGGGGATCAGCCCAAGCACCAGGGCCCCAGACACTGGTGGAGAGAGCAAAGGGGTGCTGAGGCAAGGGAGGTGTTGGGCCAGCCTTTGATGTCTGAGGAGCAGTTTGAGAGTCGCAGCTCACGGCTACTGGTGATGCAAGACCATCTGCTCTACTCATGATCCTCATGCTGTTCCGATCTTAAATCTTTGACAAGCCTCCTTGTCCTCCCAGCTGCTCCTCTAACCCTTCTCTCTCCTTCCCCTGTTCAGACCACGTTCCAGCTTGAGCTGCATGTCTAGACCTGGGCCTCCACCTTACCGAAATGCGGGAGTACAGCTGACATTTACATGATGCCTTGTCCTGTTCCCTGATCTTCTCCTAACATCCCCTCATGCTGCCCACTTTGGCACCTGCTGCACATAGATAAGATGTTTTACAAGAGATCTGTCAGTCAGCACAGTGACCTCCCTGAGTGACCCGTCCTAGTTACAGCGGTCGGGACCAGCTTATCACTGTGTGGGTGTAACCAAAACTGTGTATTCTACACCCTCTATGGCATTTCCTATGAACTGTTAATAATAGACTATTGGCAGGAGCTGCCCAGGGGGCACCTGACTCTGAGCCCTCATGCTACAAGTTGGGTGTTAGAGAACCCTGTGAGACAGAGCAGTACTAACTCTCCCTGGGGAGGCATCAGTACCTTCCCACCCAGCCTGAGGGGTCATGTCTGCTAATGGTTCATCAAAGATTCCCAAAATATCCCATGATTCACAGAGTTAAATCACCCATTGGGAAACTCACCACCCTGGGGGTGGTACCGGGCATTCCCACCTGAACCTGAGCATAGATAATCTTGGGGTCTGGGGACTTCTGGTACCACTCATTGGATCCAGAGGAGGACCAGAACCTCAACGGGACTGGGACTGCCACTCTCAACCAGACTGTGACATCCTCCTCACCAAGTTTTCCTTTCTTTTTACTTTGTACTCAGGGGACAACGTGGGGCTCAGCACAGGAGCCAATGAGCACTGCTCTGTTTGTGCCCCAGGGTGCTGGGTTATACCTCTGGTTTTTCTGGGTTAAAACCAGTTTTTCTCTGTATCATGGTATTTGTTGTAATCTTTTTAGTAAATTGTAACTCTGACTTGTAATCTCTCAAGTCGGGTTCATCTCTCCCACCGGTTTACCTTTAAACCAGCACATCTTCCTTTCTCTCAGCCACTTTTTATTTTATCGTGTGGGTGACCAAGCACTGTGACAGGCTGGCCTGAGAAGTTGTGGAGTCTCCTCTGAGGATACTCAAAACCCATCTGGACACAATCCTGAGTGATGGGTCCAGAGGACTCTTCTTGAGGAGGGAGGTTGGACTGGATGGCCTCCAGTGGTTCCTTCCAGCCTGAACCATTCTGTGATTTATCCCAGTGTGATCTTCCTCTCTAGCCATGGCAACTTTTCACCTGCGAGCTTTGATAAAGATCTTTCCCAGCTGACCAGAGAATGTCCAAGACTCATGTTTTGTTGACTCCTCCAGAGAGGAAGTGTATTTCTGGGGTGTGATTTTCCTGTGCAAAAGTTGAATTTAGTCTGTCCTGTGACATGGTTTGCCCAGACATCAACCAAGTCTGGCATTAATTACAGCTTTTATATCTCCCACACTGCATAGGAGTCCTAGTCATCTGTCATCCTTTACCTCTGACCATCTCTGCAGAGGCTGGCACGTTTGCTTCTTCTCTTTTGGTGAAAACTAGACGTATCAAAGGGAAGTGTAAGCAGCAGGTGGCATGCTGCAGTCATGTCCAGGTTTCATATCTGACTTGCTTTGACTGGAAATGTCATCTCCTCAGTCTCACTACTCACTTGCCCTTCTGCATTGGTAGGACAGAGCTTTTCAAGCATTTTCAGAGGATATAGTCCATCCTGGGGATCCACCAAAGCTCCTCCTTGGCCAAGGTGGATACAGAGCTTCTTCACTTTCTTATCAGCTTATTTTCTTTAAATACTCACTCTGAAATTAACTGGCTATCTTTAAACATTTTCTAGGGTTAAATTCCTGCTGCCAAAACCTTTGAAGAAATGCAGAGGAGAAAGGCACCAAATTCTGATGTCTTCATTTTTTGTTATACATTGTTGTCTTCAGCTGCCTTCAGTAAGTTAAAGAAGATTTATGCTATTTCTGATCAGCTTCATTCAATTGATGTAATCGTGCTGGCTTCCATTTAGGCCTCCCAATATTGTTTAGGGTTTGTATTTGCTAATATCAGCTTAAGTGCTCAAAGGGAAGATAAGCCGGTCTTTCCAGACAATCTCTGTGCCATGTGTGATAGTTAATCCTCTTGACTTTTCATTTTTTCCCCTTTTAAATATGAAATGTGACTGTATGGGATCATCTCTGGTTCTAAGAGCAGCACTAGTTCACACAAGAATGACGCTTTGATTTTGGCCCCTGAACCAGTTGCTACTCAGGACCTGTGGGCTCTTGGCCATCCCAAAAGAACCTGAACCCACGGGTGCCCAACCAACCTGCCTGGAGCAGTCATGTGTTCAAGCCTCCTGGGTGTCCCTTTTCCTGTGTCAGGTGCCAGCACCACTGTCACCAGCTGGTGGGATGGTCACCAGAGCAGGAGTCACTCCAACAATATACAGACATCAGGCCTTGTCCATCTGCTTTGGATGGTGCAGAGCCCAGAATAGCCTTTCCCCTTTCAAAATACACCCAGGACTATATCAAAATCACCCCAGTTTCCCAAGGCACTGGTGCTGCCAGACACACTTGTCTTGAAGAGAGGAAGCATCTTGTCAAGCTGTGCAGGCACTGAGTCACCAGTGTCCCCAACAGCTGTAAGAGGTGAGTGCTTGAGGGCAGAAGAGACGTAGGAAGGAGGAGGGAAGGAGTCAGCCCTATGCTGGGGTCTCTGCCCTGCTCTGCTTCCTGCCCCTCTCCCATGACCAGCAGTTGTGGGTGTTCTGGCTGTCCCTCTCATGGCCCAGCAGCCAGATGAGCACTGGGGTGCCTGGCATGTGTCTCAAAGTACACAGCCTCACAGCTCACCTGTAAGAAGCATGGCAGGAGTCCTGCCCCTACCACAAACATGGCACTGCCCACCTACAGACATGCCCCTAATCCACCTGCTCCCAGCAGTGTTCCCAGGATGTGGCTATCCATGCACAGCTGTGGAGCTGGTCTGTGCTTCACTTGAGCCTACCTCAAACTCACCTGACTCATTAGATTTGATTGCAAATCAAATGCAATTTAATTAGCAGAAAGGCAAACAGCCCCTGCCAATGACTGGCTGATCATTCCCTAATGACTACCAGATCAGCAGATGCAATTGCAAAGTCCTACAGTTATCGGAAAATGAAATGAAGATGCCACTTGCATCCTGCTCAGATAGTGCCTCCGACATCTCCTCCTGCCATGGCTTGCAGGCTGGGGAGTTTTGCTGAGTGGGGGGCACATGGTCTGCTGTGCCTCATCCCTCTACACCCTCCACCTCCCAGTGGAGCAACTGGTGCCAGAGAAGCCAACCTGTTTTTTTGGTAGCCCAGACTGTGGTGGTGTCCTGGGGACACCAGCTCTTTGGAATGCCCATGGTTCTGGAGAGGTCACGGGGCACAGCGAGGGAGCTGGGAGTGGGTGCCCTACCCAGGGGTCTTGTGCTGGTTGTGTGTGTGTGACATCTTCCCAGTGAGCCAGCCATGTAGTTTTCTACCTCTGCTTCATTAAACCAACTCAATACCAATTTATATTTTCAGCTGGGTTTTGTACCTTTTTTTCTCTTTTCTGTTTGCATGTTCAACTTCCCAAACCTGCTCATCTGCAGGAACCAGCTCACCACACTTCCTCCGACTGGTGTTTGTCCACAGCCACAGCCACCAACCTGACCCTATTGATCTTCTCATACACACCAAATGGCATTGACTCACCCCTACTCAAGCTGAAGTTATTTTCCCAGATAGCTCTCCTAGAAACAACCTGTTTTTCAGGACCAGGTCCAAAATCCCACCCCATCAGTTCACTTCATGCCGGTGGAAAGTTGTGTTGTCCTCATATCCAAAGATGACTGAAATGATTGTTGCTGACAAGGCTGTGATTATAATACTTCCACCCCCTCCAAAGAATTACTCTTCCTGGAAGGATTTCTGTCCCAGGGCTTTGTCTTCATCCCAAGCTGGCTGGGGGATCTGTGACAGGCTCCCAACACCATCCAGGCAGACATCCCTTTCTTTCCTTCCCAATGCAGGTTAGGTCCAGTGAGATCTTAAGATGGTGTTTTTCAACACCTTTTGCTGTGCTGCCTGCCCTCTTCACCTCACTCTCCTACTCCCTCCTCCTCATTTACTGCTAGGGCTTGGCTGCTGCTCCGCCAGCTGTTATCAGGTGAATCAGAGGTGTGGCTTGTTCGTTAGCAGGGGTTTGAGAAGGCTTTAAAAACATCTCTGGGGGCCGTGAGCGACCTGGAGCGTGGTGAACAGGGGCGTGGCACGGCAGTTCACACAGGCAGGGCGAGCAGGCAGGGCACAAGCCTATAGGTGTGTTGTGGGCTCTTTTTTTGGGGGTTGTTTTTTTTTTCTTCCTTTCCCCACAACTCAAGGCAGTCATGCCTTCCAAAAAAATGAATACTGTTGCTCCTGTTACCAGTAGAGGTGTGTCAACACAGACAGAACCCTCTGAAAAGGATGCAGCCACTCAGGCCTCTGGAACTGCTAGCAGAGGACAGTGTGAGAAGCACCTGCATACGATGTGAGCAGGTGAACTATTTGCTGTGTCTGGTGGCAGAGCTAAAGGAAGAAGTGGAAAGGCTCAGAAGCATAAGGGAGAGTGAAAGGGAAATTGACTGGTGGAGTCACACCCTTTCGACTCCTAAGGAAGCCCAGCAGGAGGTGGTGAACCCCAACCCCTCCTGCCATCAGGCAGATAGAACAGACCATATGGATAGGGAGTAATGGAAACAGGTGCCTGGTCGTAAAGGCAAAAACACCCCCTCTCGACCCCTTTCACCTACCGGGGTGCCCCTTAAAAAACAGGTATATGGCCCTGGACTCAGTGTGAAAGAGGACAGTCAGGAGGAAGATCTGTCTACAAGGTCTTCTGGTTACCCTCAGACAGATTACAACTACAGATACGAGGAAAAACAGAAGGGTTGTTGTAATCGGTAACTCCCTTTTGAGGGGGAACTGAGGGCCCTATATGTCCGTCCAGACCCATCCCACAGGGAGGTTTGCTGCCTTCCCGGGGGCAGGGTGAGGGATACTACTAAGAGACTTTCTAAGCTAATTCAACCCTCAGACTATTACCTGCTGTTGGTTGTCCAGGTTGGAAGTGATGACATCTATAAAAGAAGTACCAGGGTAATTTAAAAAGATTTTAAGGCACTGGCCCAATGACTTCATGGGACAGGAGCACAGGTAGTAATTGCCTCAGTTCCTTTGCTAGCCGGGATAAATAAAGAGATAAATGAAGAGAGGTATAGGAAAGCCCAGCTTACCAATAGGTGGCTTAGGGGCTGGTGCTACCATCAAAATTTTGGGGGTTTTGACCATGGGGCAAACTCCATGTTGCCTAGTCTTCTCAAACCATATGGGTTTCATCTATCTAGGAAGGGCAAAAGAACTGTAGCCCATAAGTTGGCAGGGTTGGTTAGAAGAGCTTTAAACTAGGTTTGAAGGGGGAAGGTGTGGCAACTGGGCTCTCCAGAGACAAGCCTAAGGGTGCAGAGCCTGACTTGAGAGTAAAATCAATGGCCCAGCTGAAGTGCATGTACACCAATGCACGTAGTATGGGAAACAAACAAGAGGAGCTGGAAGCCATAGTGCAGCATGAAAATTATGATGTAGTTACTCTCACAGAAACATGGTGGGATGACTCACGCGACTGAAGTGCTGCTATGGGGGGCTACAAGCCCTTCAGAAAGGACAAGCAAGGTAGGAGAGGTGGAGGCGTGGCTTTATATGTTAGAGAGTCTCTTGACTCTGTTGAACTTGAGGTCAGCAGTGACAAGGTTGAGTGCCTGTGGAC
>JAOXXN010000220.1:179517-200832 GCA_026770055.1 Myrmophylax atrothorax | reverse complement strand
TCAACCCCATCCCCACGAGGGATCAGCATGCATGGGTGCTGGGTGGAAGCAAGGTGGGAAGTGCCCCCTACGCAGAGAAACCCCTGGGGTTTCTCACGCCCCGCAGCGCTCCCCGGGGACGGGCAGCGCCGCACCGTCCCCTCCTGCCCCGGCGCAGAGCTGGTCCCCAGCAGCTGTTTGCGGGGACTGGAAGCACCCAGAGGTGTTGGGTGGGGGGCAGGAGAGAATCACAGATGTGGATCCTGGAGCGGGGAGACAGCATGGAGTCAGGGGAGTGGCCCACAGGAAGCACCTTTATTAGCAGGAAAAAAGCTAAAAAACCACGAGCCCCCATCAAAACAAATTAAAAATAAACAAATAAAAAACCCAAATAAAGGTGCCGCTGTGACTGAGCCACCCAGGGGAGCCACCGAGGGGGCTGCGCAGGGGGGAGGCCTGTTTGCCCACCTGCCCCATCGCCCTGGAGCGGCTGCAGCATCGCCCTGCGGAGCCGCCCCGGTGACGGGGACATTTCTGCTCTTTACTGGGGCAGAAGGAACGGGTGGCCTTCACTCCCTCCCCGCAGCACCACCCTCAGCCGCCCTGCTTGTCTGCTGAAGGGCTTTTTTGGGCGTTCACGTTTGATTTGTTTGAGTTTCAGGCTCTGAGTTAGGGCATTTTCCCTCCCCGCGCGGTCTGGCACTGGCCATGCTCCATGCCCACTGCGGGGGTGTGCGGGGCTGCGATGGGCACAAACACTGCCCTGAAAACCCCAACCCTGAGCATTTGCTGCCTGCGGGTGAGGCTGGGGCTGCCCAGCGCTGCCCACACCGCTGCCCGCGCCGGGAGCTGTGCTGTCCCGGCCGTGGTACGGCCTGTCTCAGGCAGGTGCTTTCCGCCTCGCTGGCGCAGGAGCTGGGAAGGGCCTCCTGACTCCCAGCATTGTTTGCGGATCCGATATTGTTTCCCTGTGGCGGCTCCCGGCGGGGCAGACGCCGGGCAGGCGGGTGCTGGGCAGGCAGCCCGCTGTCAGCGCGGGGCCCAGGCAGCCTCACCGTATTCCCGCCTGCTCGGAAGGTCAGCAGGAAGGTGCAAGAATTTTAAACCTCCCAGTGGATCCAAACATCCGGATGCTTCCGTGCTCGGGTGTTGGAGGTGGAGGTGGGGATGCTCCTGCACTCCCCCTCTTCCCATGAGCCAAGGCTGGGGTGGCCCAGTCAGAGGTACAGCTGACGCAGGCTGTGATGGCAGGAGGGAGACCCGGGTGGCTCCAGTGCAATCACCAGTGATCTGGTATAGTCTCTGCTGCTCCTGAATTTAAGGGGTTGGCATGGGATCATCTGGCCTGGCAGTGCTGCTGGGGCAGAGTCCCTCAGAGGCTGGTGGGGTGGCTGTGCCTAGGGGCTGTCTAGGCAGGTGGTTTCCCCTCCTCTCCCTTTCCAGCCCTGCAGGTGCAGCTGGAAGTGCGGTGTGAGGGGCCTGGCTCTGCAGCAGCAACCTGCTCCAGTGCTGGGATATCTCACACTCTCACCACATGTGGAGGTGGGATTTTCGTCTCTACCTGTTTGTCCCATGGGATGCTGGGGAAGGTGTCTTTGAGCTGGTGCTGACAGCAGCACCCCATTGCCGGGAGGTTGAGGTTGTGCAGCATATGGCAGTGGGGAGCTCCAGCCAGGTTTCTCCTGGGGGTGGCTGGAGAAATGTCCCTGGGATGCTGGGCAGGGAAAGGAGCCACTGTCCTGACCCCACCGCCTTCCTTGCTGAGCGCAGTGGGGCACAAGAAGCATTGACTGTTTCTTCCCACTTTATAATTGCCCTTCCTGGGTGGATGGGGCAGAGCTCGGCTTTCGCTGGGGATGACAGCGAGGTGGAGCTGGCACGGCCTGGGGCAGCTCCCGCCTGTGGCATCCTGATGAAGCTGGCTCATGAAGGGCAAGGAGAGAGCAGAGGAGAAAGTCCTGGGCCACCATACCTGTGTCCTCCTGTCTCTGTGGATTTATTAAAGCTTTTTCAGATGAGGGTTGGCATCTCCTCCTTGTCAACTTCTCGTCCAGCACTGTCCCCCAGAGCCCATGTAGCAGATGACATCTCCCAGGATACAGCTGCATATGGCACAGTGATATCCTTGTCTTGCTGTGGGCCTGATCTAAGCTGCAGGAAGGGCAGCAGTGTTTTGGAGGTGCTGCAGAGTGGTTTAGGTTTGCTTGCTGCTCCTCAGATGGTTTCTTTCCCCCCTTGTGTCTCTTTCCAGTGCACTTGGTTTTGGGCAGGGCCCCTGCCTTGCCTCGTTTCCTGGCTTCATTCTGGCCTGGAACTTGAGTGAGAGACAGACTTCTACGCCCTTCTTGAGTATTTAGGTTGCCAAATTTCATCTATTATCATCATTATTATTAACAAAAAATGTTTTACAAATGTGATGACAGGCTAGAACCACTTCTTTTAATAATCCTGAACCCTTTGGCCCCACTGCCACGGTCAGCACTTCACATCCTAAACATCCAGAGTAGCTGCTCAGCAAAACATGAGTGGTTCTTTCCAGTCCAAGTGACCCATTTGGCCACATGTGACCTGCCAGCTCCACATTGCTGCTCCTCCTTGTGCTGCTCCTCTGAGATGGGAGCATGGATGCTGGTGCTGATACTGGCTGCCCCAAGAGTGTGGTGGTTCAGGGACTGCTCAAAGTCCCCAGATGGGCACAGCAAGGCAGGAGCCATCCCCGGGGAAGTTCCCGTGGCTCAACCTGTGGTGAGATTGTCCATCTCTTGGGTTTTCCTTTGCCTGCTTGGCCATTGCTATGCTGGTGATGCGTGAGCGGCACAGTGGGTGCAGTGGGTCCAGAGACCCCCATGCTGACCACTGAAGCTGGGACAGCTGTTGGGAGCAAGGCAGCAGGGCCTGTGGTGCTTGCAAAGGCCTGGCTGCCCTGCTGAGCTCCCTGGGACAATACCCAGGTGAGCAAGGGTTGGTCTGCTGGAAGCAGCCCCAGCTCTTTCTTGAGGCACAGGAAAGGTTGTCAGAGTCCCCCCTGGGAGCAGTGGCAGTGGTGGACAATGGTCCTGCTCAGCCACCCCATCCCTTTGAACCTCCCCCAGCTGCATGTCAGGGTGTCCTCTGCCATGCTAGTTCAGACCAAGTGTTGCCCCATGCTGCAGCTGGGGTGCTGCTCCCCTGAGAACTGTGTGCTGCTCCTGAGTTTAATTTTCCATGCAGTTTTATTCTTGGAGATGATGTCCCCACCTTGTTCTCTGAGGTTACTTTGCAGCTGGCTCCCACCATGGGAAAGGAGCTCTCATGGGAGTGAAGTGTGGGGGAGCTGGAACATGTGGCACAGGCATCCCATGGGGCTCTGTGGGCCAGTACCCAATGCAGGGACTTGGGCAGGGCTCCATCCACAGGTCTGAGGAGGGGGAATGTGTGGAAAGAGGCTCACGGTGTCCGTGATCCCAATTGCAGAATCAGCATCAAGGAAGAGTTTATGGAAGAGATGGGGTGAAAGTCCCTCCTCTCTTTCAGTGCAGCTGGCTGGTGACCCACACACCCATGCACACCTCACTTATGTCCTGTGGGTGCTGGTGCAGGCAGAACTGGAGATTGTGACAGGGAGACCATGGCCCTGGAGCCTGGGGCGTATGTAGGGTCACATCCTTTGGATCTGCATTTTCCCTGGCAGCTCTGGAGATGGGTCCCCCACCCCAAGGACCGCCCCAGTCCACAAGGGTGCCCAGGTTCTTCTCACAGCACAGGGGGAAGATGTGTTGGGGATGTTTGCCTGAAAAGTCTCTTCTGGGCCATGGGGGTATTAAGGGAGGTAATCGGCTTATCCCTGACGGGCACTTCCAGGGGAGCTTGGGGACAGGGGGGTGACAGTGTGGTCCGGACACTGGGGACAGGGAGGTTGGTGGCAGTTGCTGGACAGTAGAGGGGTGATGGGGATGTTTGGGATAGGAGGAGTGCTGGAGTTATCAGGGGTGACAGTGTGGCAGGGGCAATGGGAACAGGAAGGGTCACAGGATGGACAGTGTGCTGGGGACAAGAGATGTGTGGCTACACTGGGTGCAGGAGGGATCACAGCGTGGTAGGGACACTAGGAATGGGAAAGTTGATGGGGGCTGCTGGGGACAATAGTGTCGGTGTGGTGATGGGGATGTTGTGGACAGGGTGAGTGTTGGGGATGCTCAGGGACAGGAAGGGTGATGGGATGGCCTCTCCTCGAGTACAAGGTGCTGGATCCCTGGACACAGGGTACAGTACCTGCCATCAGTCTCATCCCTGCATTAATTCCATAAACACAGTGCTGCAGTACCTGGTCCCCACAGGAAGCTCTGAGTCTGCTCAGAGGAACAGCAGGTCCCTCAGCCAGCTGCCCCTCAAAACCCCGGGCCTGGCCCTAACGCCACTGCCAATGCTGGGGCATCTCCCTCCCATGCCTGGGTGTTGCCCAGTGCCACAGAGTGACCAGCGCTCCAAATGGCAGCTGCAGGCCTATAATTAGCCCCTTTGTGAGCTAATTAGAATTGCAACGGGAAGAAACTGGCCGTTAAGTGCCTGGAGCAATTTTGAATTGGAGGAAGGAAACACAGCTGGAGCAGGTCCAGGTCCCTGCCTTATCCTGTCCTGGAGGGTGGGAGCTGCCCATCCTAACCTGTACACACTGTGGCGAATGCTGGGGTCCCTCCTGCATGGACGGAGGATGGCAAAGCCTTTATCGGGGGTGATTTGCTCTGAGGGTGGGAACCCATCACTCTAGGTGGGTGACATGTCACCTGAGGGTTGGCAGGGACCATGGCTCATCGTGGCAGAGGAGTCCCATGGGATCCTGGCCTCTATTCCCTTCCTATAGAAAGGAGACTGTGCTGGAGGTGGAGGCAGGAGGTATGGAAATTACTGCTCTCCAGTGCACCCACAGTACCTGTGGATGCTTCCTGGGCTCGGCTGGGGAGCACTCCTGGGAAGCCTGCAGCTCTCATGTGCAGGAGGAGCAGCTCTGCCTCAGGGATTTCATCATCTCGCATCTGTTGGGGATTATTTCCCAGCCACTTGCTAAATCGGGCTAGAGGGTGGCCCCCGCTGAGCTGCTGTAGTGTGACCCATGCTGTGGCCATCATTCCTGGCTTCCTGACTAGGAAGCAGAGGGTTTCCCTGAGCTGGCTCTTCCTATGGGGCATAAACTCCAAAATCTCTGGGTCTAGCTCTTTCAGCACCATCTGCAGCCCTTTTCTAGGAGCCCCTGGCATGCTGCATTCACCCACACCCCTGTGGTGCCTCTGTGCTTCCCATGGGCCCCCAGTTTCTGGGCTCATGGGGGCTCCCCAGATTCTGGGTTGATGGGGCCTCTCAGTTTCTGGGCTCTGCTCCATGGGTCATGATGACCCCACAGGTCTTTATCACTGGCAGTGGCTGAGTCAGCGTGGGTGCAGCCACAGGTGCAGCCCCAGCGGGGTGGGGAGCTGCAGCCCCTGCGTTTCCGCCTGCCTCTAGCCTTTTGTGTCCACCTGCACGTGGTGCCTGCCCAGGGTTCCCTTCCCAGCCCTTATTCCAAAGGCTATTGTTCCAATGGCTGTTCCAACAGCCATAAAGGTCAGTCCCTATCACTCTAGTACCCGTGGGCTGTGTCCCCAGACACCTGTTTCAGGATGATGGGCTGGTGGGAGCACCCGGGCTGATGCCGGACAAGGAGTGGACAAGAGAAGCTGACAGGGAGACTCCTCACCCTGTACAAAGCTGCCTCAAATCTCTCCAAGGGGGTTTCATCAGCAAAATCATGCCAGTGCCTCTTTCTCAAAGGCTGCAGGATGTCTCCAGTGGTGACATCGCCGTAGCAGAGGGGTAGGATGGCTTTGGCTTTGCTAAAGAGCATCTGGCCTTGGTAGACACAGCAGTGCTGCCCACTCTGGGTGGGTATTTCCAGACCAGCAGTGGGAGCACATGGGAGCCTGTGGCTGCTAACAGATGGCTGAGCTGTGCTGGCCCCTGGCCTGGCAGCTCCTTGTGTGCTGGGCTGGGAGGGAGGGTGGGCTCCCTCTCCCACCTCCCTGCCATCAGCAGTGGCTCCACAGGGAGAGCTCACCTGAGGCTGTGGCTCTGCTGCAGCTCACCAGGCAGGTGAGCACCCTTGGGATGCTGTCCTGCTGCTGGGCCAGTGCCCAGGAGTGCCAGGAGGAAAGAGCTGGACCCCAGCCCTTCTCTCCAGACTGCTCAACGCTTTAGGTGGGTCCATGGTTCCAGAGCTGTCCATTCCCTGCAATGTCAGCACAGCAAGGGTCCAGCACTGTGCTGTGCTGCCCGTTGTAGTGTCTCAGAGCACCCCAGGGATGCAAGGAGGGTTCCCTTGCCAGTGCTTGCTCTGCACCATGGCCCTGGCCACCAGGTGCTTCACCTGTGGTGTGGTGCCAAACCTGCCCAATAAAAAAACGAATTAAGGAACCCCACCCCTGCCCCAGCCCCTGTCCTATCAGTCTCAGGACAGGTATGAAGCCCGTTGGTATTTACTTCAGCAAAACCTGATAAACAAGACCTAAAGTGGGTTGTTTGAAGAGCAGCTGGGTGTGTTTTGGGCTGAGGTGGCATCGGGGACAGCCCAGGTCCCCCGTACGGGTAGGTGTGCAGTCAGCAAAGTGGAGCCAGCGGCAGGTTTGGACGGGTAGCCCCAGGCAAAAGGCATGGGGCACTTGGTTTGCCTTTTGCTCTTTTTTTTAATTATTTTTCCCCTTCCTGAATATCTGAAGCCGCTTGTGGCTAGAGTCACCCTGGCACGGTAGGGGCACAGTGAGGATGCAACGGTGCACATCCTGGATGCAACACAGCCTTTGAGGGGCTGGAGGTGGGGCTGGCAGCATCTGGGGATGTTGGGGCTGAGGTACCAGGAGGATCTCACTTGGCTCAATGTCCCCCTCACCTGCCACAGGCAAGGAGAGCCACGTCCTCTGCTGCCTCCTGGCTCTGCCCAGTCCCTGGTGAAGTCTGAATCCATGGTTTGCTGGAGCTGTTTCCATCCATCCAGGTGCCATCTCCCCTTCCCCCAGTCCTGCCACTCCAGCTCTTCCCCTTGCACAGCAGGCAGGCTGCCAGGGCAGGGAACAGGGATTTTTCTGGCTCTTTAGGGGATTTGAGTAGTGATGACACAAAATCACACTCCCTCAGCCTTGTGGAGACTGCCTGATGCTGCCCCAGCCTGGGATCACAGGAGCAACTTTGGATTTCAGGGTGCTTGTAGATGGGGTCTCCTCTAGAGCAGGGACAGGCTCAGGGAGAACACTGGTGGTTGGGAGTTGATGTTCTTGGGGATGCCAAGGGTTTGGCGTCTCCCCAACTCTGCAGAAGGCTCACCCAGCTCCTCCTAGCCCTCCCTTTCCCCCTTGGCATTGAACCTGGAGCAGGACAAGGCTCTAGAAGCCCATTGTGATGCCCTCAGGGCTGCGGAAGGATGCACACCACACTGCCCATGCTGCCTGTAGCCCAGGGCATCAGGCTGGTGGCCCCAAAGCAGATGTGGCAGTGTCTCCCCACTCCCAGCTTGTAGGGTCTGCATTGCAGAAAGCCCTGCTTGGATGGGGGCTTGACTGCTGCATTTTCAGGGGCTGGAGCACAGTGGTGACGTGACCAGCTGCTGGCAGTGGCAGGGTTCCCATGGGTTCTGCCCAAGCTGTGGTGCCACCTGTGCCCAGGAGTGGGGATTGCTCCTGGCCCCCTCACTGCCTGCATTCTGATGCAAGAAGCAGCAGGGCGGGGGGATGCTTCTGGTTTGGGACACCCACCAGGTCTTGGCCGTGAGTGTGGTGTCTGTCTTGCAGTCACCCTGTGTCACCTGTGGTCAAGATGTGTCACCTGTGGCCTCTGTGTGCAGAAGGAGCCATGCCAGGGCTGAAGTACCCCAAGCATCCAGCCTGCCATTGGGTGTGTTACTGTGGCTGTTGACAGGTCTACTGTGACCACCTGGCTTACCTTGGGAGCAACGTCCCTGGGCACAGGCAGTGGAGCTGGGGCATTTGGGTGCCTCAGCACCCCTGTTCCTGCCTGCTCCTGGACAGCAGCACTGCCCTTGCCCGGGGAGGCTGTGGGCAGGGGGAAGTGAGACCTTGAGGGTTGGAATGTGGTAGAGGGCATCACGTCAGCCTGCCTGCCCAGTGCCTGCCTGTCTGCCTGCCCTGAGCCTGCTCCAGAGTACTCCTTCAGAGCCAGGAGCAATTTGCAGAGCCAGGAGGGAGCCCCAAACGCTGCCAGCTGGCAGAGGAAGTGCTGGGAGGGCAGGCGGACTGCAGACAGGCCCCGCAGCATCTCCTACATCACCTGGCTGGAGGAGGAGAAGGAAGAGGAGGATGAGGAAGAGGAGAAGTGGCCTTGAAGTGAAGCTAGCAGACACCACAGCACTGCAAGCTCCATGGAGGCTGTTGCTGCTGCTTCCAGGACTCTATCATGCCTTTGCCATGGTCTTTTCTCAGCCACATTCATGTGCCAGTGTGCAGGGCCTCAATGTGGGATCAAGATCTGCCCCCCTGCTTCCCAGACACCCTGATGCATCCCCATGCCCTGGCTCAGTGCCCATGTGCCACCAGGGACAATGTCATGCTGCCATAGTTCTGCTGAACCCCAGCGGTCCCTGGCAGGCTGCTCCGGTGGGCAGGCTGATCCATGCCCACGTGGCATGCAGCCAGTGCCCAGTGCGCCCTGCCAGCTCATGCTGCTGGCACTGGTGCTGGCATCAGAGAGGGAAGCTGGATGCTGGTGTTGCTGGTGCAGGGATTGTAAGTACTCCCACCAATGCTCGGCACTAATTAATTATCTTCCTACGTTCACTTTTATCTTTCTATCTGTGGCAGTGACGCAGTGAGGGCAGTCCCTGCCTCGGCCACCCAGATGTCCTCCTTGGGTTTATTTTTGTTTCTTTTTCACCTGTATGTTTTGGCACGACTGTGGAAGACCCAGGCTGTGACTGTCAGCAGCTCCATGCTCTGCCTGGGCACCCCCCTGTCTCCAGCATTCTGCTGACCCCAAGTCCCACCCTGGGTGCCCAGCACAGCTCTCCCCACGGTGGGTCGTTGGGGATGGGGGATTGTGCTCAGCTTTACCCCATGGATAATTCATCCAGGGGCCATGCACACACCTCACAGTTCACACACCCATGTTTCCTCCTGGGCATGGGTCTGTTCCTGTTTACATGTGTCCCCAGCTTGTGCCCACCAGCTGTGCTGGCTGCAGGGTGTCCTGGGCACCTGCTGGCCTTGAGTTTGGTTCCTGCCTGGGGTCCTGCCTGCCTGGAGCCACTCACCCTCTCCAGCACTGGCAACTCAGCACAGCCCTAAGCTCGATTTAAGGGCTTACCCCAATTGTTCTGGGCTGAGCTCACTGCCCACCTGCACAGGACCTGTGTGCCATGGCAGGGCAATGACAGCAACTGGAGCATCCCCCTCTTCCCAATGCCTCTGCCATATCTGGAGAGCAGCATCCTGGCTGTGTCATGTCCGGCACTGGCCTTGCTCTCCATGTCACTGCTCACTCCTGGAATCTGTACTGTCCTGCCGGCAGGTCCGTGCTGCTTGTGCATCTCTGTACCTCAGGATCCCAGCCTGAGTCCCTCCTGACCATCCCACCTGTGGCCTGGCCTTGCTGGGCTGCACTGATGCCAAGCAGGGGGCATGGTTGGAGGAGGGGGATCCCAAATTCTCCCAGATTCAACAGCAGCCCCCCACAGGTGCAGAGGCAAGACCGGGTAGCTGCAGTGGGCATGCTGGCACTGGTACAGGTGGGTGGCATAGTGGTGACACAGCCACAGCTGGGTGGAATGGGCTCCCAATTGCTGTGCCAGTCCCAGTACCTGCCTTCGAGTGAGTGTTCAGGACTGCGAATCCATGGCCAGAGCACTGGGGAGCCAAGGGTGGTGGGAAGGGTCACCTCAATATGGGAGCTGGACGCCCCCACCTACCTGCTTGAGCATGGATAGGTGGTACTTACCCCCCTGGGCATGTGTGGGTGTGTAGAGCTGCTGCAGCATTGCAGGGGTGTGGTGTGACAGCCCCCAGGGTGGCGGTGGTCAGGGTTGGAGATGCCCCCACAATGCCTGGGTGCTGGCACATGCAGGACAGTCCCTGTCACCTAGCATGCACTGAGGTGCCTGCTCCCACCAGCACAGGGCTCTCACTGCTGGTCTTGGAGGTGGGCTCAGAGAGTGGCAAAGCTCCATGAGCGTCCTCAGCCCACAGGGTGCCCACGCAGTGATGCCAGCTCAACCATCCACTGACTTGGTGACACATGGGGAGCTCTGAATCGCAGCCAGTGACAGCTGGGCAAGCACAGCTCGTTCCTCAAACAGAGATAACAGGCTTCACTGGGATCCAGCCTGGGCTTTATTTGTTTACCTTGTTGCTGGACTCTGGCTTGGGGCTGTGCCCCCGTCGCCCCTCCCATTCCCCAAGGTGGCTCTGAGGGTGTTGTCAGGGTCTGACACTGGGGGGTGACCCACACTGGGGTGGCTTCCTCCTCCAGTCATCAGCTTTTGGTAGCACCTGTTTTGGGGGAAAGAGTTTCCATGAGCCTGTGGCACTGGCAGAGGCACTCTGGTGTCTCCCCACAGTGACCCCCTGGGCTGTGGCATGTCCCCAGCCTGAGGCTGTGCAGTGCCACAACCTCCTTCTGCCCCTGATTTTTAAACAGAGTGGCCTTGAGAGTAACCCCAGGGAGGTGCAGCAGGCAGCCGAGTCCCATTTCTGTGCTTAAACACCTGATTATTTTTCCATTAAGCACTAATTGCCCCACAGCCACCTGTCTGAGCCCCACACCATCACCAGGGAGCAAACCCAGCTCCCATGGGCATGGTGGGCTCTGCCCTCCACCCCAAGTGAACACCCTCCAGGCTGCTGTGCCTGGTGTGGGGTTCAGCCAGCCCTAAAATTGCAGCTGCTGCAGGAGAAACCTCTGCAGTGAGCACAGCTCTGCCCCAACACTGCCAGGCAGAAGGGGAAGGTGATGAGTGCCCCATGGGGTACACTGGGGAGCAGGCTGGGTACAGGCAGGGGCCTGTTAGCAGCAGTTGCATCCTCTGATGAGCGGTTCGATGGTGAAATATGGCCATGCAGAGGGAGGGGTTGCTGTGGGGGAGCATATCCCACTTTTGTGGCTTTGGGGTGTCATTCCTCCTGTGCCCTTGCTGGGGGAGCAAAGCTGTCATGATTCCTGTCCTAGCAGTTTCATCTTGTTCCAGGACTCTGCACTGCGCACAGGGTGCTGTCTCCCTTGGCTCTGGTGTGCTGCAGGGATGGGGATGCTCAGGACAGTCCCCACAGTTGGGGTGCCCCTTCTCGTGGGGTGCTCGGTGCCAGGGCTGTCCCCTGGTGTTGCTGTCCCCAGAGTGCAGGGACAGCAGATGCCAGTGTGGGCGGCGAGGGCTGGCAAGCGATGGCTCAGGACGCGTGGGCCCATGCTGGGAGGCGGCTCCTGCCGTGACTCATCACTAGGCTGGGGGAGGCCAGCCTGGCCCTGCTCCCGGTGCGGCCCCACAGCCCTGCTCCCTGTCCAGTGCTGCCTTCGGGAACGCTGTGGGCATGGCCATGTGTGGCAAGGTGAGGGGCAGGCTAGAGCAGCTCTGTGCTGTGCCCCCATTCAGCTGCTCAACCCCATCCAGCTCCACCTCACATCCAAATGTACTCCCCATTCAGCTGTACCTCTTGGTCAGCTGCACCTGCCTCTAGCTGTACCTCATCCAGGTGTGCCCCCTCCTACTGCACACCCCCATCCATCTGTGCCTCACATCCAGCTGTGCTCCCTATTCAGTTGTGTCCCATCCAGCTCTGCCTCTGACCCAGCTGTGCCCAGCCTGAATGCAGGGCATACTCAGGGGCCTCTGGTTCTGCACTGCCACCAGCCCATGATGGAGGGACACATGCTCATGCTGTGGCAGGACCAGCAGTGTGACCATCAAAGCCAGAACCCCAGCGTGTCCCTGCAGCCCTGCACTGCCGGCGACACCTGAATCCTGGCCCTGCTTTTCACTGTCCTGTCTAGTCACAGTTCCTCTCTCCAGCTCTGCACATGGTTTGTCATCATCACCCAGTCCTGGACTCAGCTTTGTATAGGACATGGGTACTCTGTGTCCCCCGATAAAGTCCCGCTGGCCTGAGCCTGGCTGAGGTGATGAACCAGGGTGCTCCCGGCCATGACGGCACTGCCATGAGATGATGGGTTGGGTGAGGTGGAGCATGGGGGGCTCATGCCTGTTCCCAGGGAGTGGAGACACCCTGGGGCTGACATGGACATGAGATGCCCCAGGAAACTGTGAGAGAGGTTTGGGGTGCAGTGCTGGGAAGGGCTGGCTCCCACTGCTTCCTCTGGGCAATGCCAAAGGCATGGGATCCTAGCTGCTGGTGCCAGCGCTGACCTGTCACAACCCCACTGAGGCTTTGGGGGGATTGATCTGAGACTTCTGGTTTGACAGTCACCACACGAGCATCCGTCTGTGCTGATTGGATTTCAGGTCCCTGTGCGGAACAGGCTGGGGTGGGAGATCCTGGTCACCGCCAGCTCTGTGGGGCTCAGAGTGTCCTGCAGCATATCCTGTCATGGGATAGTGGCAACCTTGGGGCTGGGGACCTCTGCGGGAGGATGGGCACTGCCTGCTCCTCCCTGTACAGGTCATGGAATCACAGGCTATCTCAAATTGAAAGGGACCCATAAAGATCATCAAGTCCAGCTCCTCAGTCATTAAGCTTGTGGTTAATTGCAGGTGGTAACGCCTTTCTGGAGGCAAAGCAGGGCCAAAGGACGGCTCTGGTGAAGCCTGTCCTACCTGGGAGCGGTAGCAGGAGCATCCCGGGGCAGCTGGATCCCAATCCAAGAGGCTATGGGCAGACCTGTAGGCACGTTTGACCCCTCTCCTCCTTACGAGTTCTTTTCTCCTGTCTTCATAGCAGTGCCGTGTCCCCGGAGCCTGGACTGTGCCCTGCAGCGCCGAGAGTTCTGCCCGCCAGGGTCAGGTGCCTGTGGGCCCTGTCTGCCCCACTTCCAGGAGGACGACCACGGGCACTGTGTCCAGAAGCAGTTCTCACCCAGTGGTAGGTACACCCACCCCACAGCAGCCCCTTCACCCCCTGCCTGCACACCTGCCCCACACCTCTGCAGCTCTGGAAGGTTCAATGCCTCAGGGCAGCACCCTGCCCTGCCCCAGCAGCACCCCATCCTCTGCTCTCTCCTGTGGGGATGGCTGCTCTCCTCCTTCTCACCCCACTCACTGCAGCTGGGGGGTGATTTTGGAGTTGGCAAGGAGCATGTGGGCCCCACCCTGCTCCACATGCATCCTCCTCGAGTGACCATGTGTGGCCTTGCCAGCACCCCAGGGGGCTTAGGACAGCCAGGGACAGGAGGGAGCCAGACGGCTTCCAGGGCTCTCTGGGTTCTGCCTGTCTGTTCCAGGGCACAGGCTTTGCAGGACCAGGGTAGCAGTTCTTGTCACACAGAGCTGTGACATGTGCTGACCCTGTGGCTGAGGCAAATGGGGTTTTGTTACAGGATCAATGCGCAGGTGAATTAAGACCGTGATTACAGCTCTACACAATTACTTTTCCTATAACTAAAGTGGAGTGGCCTCTGTGTCTGGGGAAGAGGCCAGGACTGGCCATGCCCTTGGACTGCTCCTGTTGGGTTCTGCTGGGGACCACCTGGATGCAGGGTGGCAGCTCTGGAGCACCTCTGAATCACCTCCTGAAGCAGCGCATGTTAGCCTCTCCCCTCAGCCTGTCCTTCTCCACCTGCTCCTACTGTCCCTGAAAGCCTCCTGCTAAGGGGTTCCCAAGTCCTGGGGAGCTTCCAAAAACATGTGGAGTGCCTTGTCCTGAGCCACTCAGGATAGACAAGCGCTGGTCACTGACCCAGAGAGGCAGCTCCCCTAGCATCTGTGTTCAGTGCAGACATGGAGGGGTCCTCTGGGTTTTCGGGGATTGCTTTGTTCTTGAGCACATTCAGGGTCCCATCAGGGGGCAGCCAGAGCTTCCCTTTGCCCATGGCTCAGCCTGGGTGGGCACATGGGGGATGGCAGAGCTCAGCGTACCTTTGGTGCCATTCCTCTTGGCAGGAGGATCACCCTGTAAATCAGAAGGGAGTCCCCAAAGGGAGGCCCTGTGGCTGAAATGGGAGTGATGGCTGGAGGGGATGAGAGAGGATGGCACAGGGATGGGGTCCAAACTTTGCATTTGACAGCAGTCAAGGGTCCATACCCCCTGCCATGGCCTCCTTATCCACAAAGTACGGAATGGCTTTAGCAGTTGTTTATAGTTCATTTTTTAATGTGAGGTCTTGGGAGCAGATTTCTCCTCTCAGAACGGCTGCACATGCACTGGCATCTCCATAGCAACCCAGCTCCTTTCCAAAGGATGCGGCCAGTTGCATCCTCACCCAGAGAGATGCAGGACCATGGTACCATTCTCTGAGGCCCCACCCTGGGAGGATGGCGAACATCAAGGTCTCTCCCAGCCCCAACCTGTTGTCCCAAGCAATGCCATTAGCTTGTGGCAGCTAAAGTGTGGGTACTGGAGTAAATGAAAAAGGGAAATCCCTCCCAAATCCTCTGTTTTAGCATCCTGAGGATGCCCAGCTCCTCTTCACAGGGAGGCACCAATTCTTTTTTCATGGGGCTTTTGCATTCTGCCTGTAACTTAGTCTAGCAGCAGGAGCAGAGAAGGCTGCAAGGATGAGGAGGGGCTGCAATAGCCTTATTTTGAGGGGGGTGCAAGGCAAACAGAGGAGACTGCTGTGGCTCAAGGATGCCTAACCCTTTGAAGGGGCTACCCACCCACCTCTTTGCTGCATGAGCAGCCCCTTTAAGTGGTTAGGCATCCTTGAGCCACTTGTGATTGCTGCTGACGCTGATCCTGGGATCCCAGCTGCTGCCAGATCCCTGGCAGGAGCTGGGGGTTCTCTCCCAAGAGCAGCTTTTTGGGGTGAAAAGCATTATTTGGGGTTTCAAGAGGGCAATGCATATGAGTGGCACGTTCCTGCCATTGGTGACAGCAGGAGTGGGGCTCTCGGCATACCCAGCACAGAATCAGCACAGAGGTGAGATGGGATGAACAGAATGTCGGTGCAGTGCATCCTAATAGCTGCCTGCACATGGCTGATGCTGCCTTGCAGAGAGGTCTGAGCCCCTCAAAATCCCATGCACACCATAATGCTACATGTGTCTGTGCTCTGATTGGTTTGAGTGGTGTGCTTTGGGCTGCTGCTGCTTGACCAGGATGGAGACCCACCAGGCTGCAGGAAGCACTTTGGGAAAAGGCAGAAAAGAGGATCTCAGCTCACAGACGTAGGGGTTCCCCTTCCCCAGTTGCTGTGCTGCTGGCACCAAGGAGGGCATCAGCCATTCTGGGGCAGGACTATAGAAATCAGTGGATTTGTAGGAATTTTGTGCCCTCCTGTGGACACTGTCAACCTCAAGTTTCCTCTGCCCAGGGCAGAGGTCACACTTGTCTCTCCTTGGTTCCTGCTGTCCCCAAATCATCACCACGGTAACTGGTGAGACCTCGCCGTGTGTCCCCGGGTTGAGCTCTGAGGAGAGGAAAGCCCTGAGGAGGGGCCAGGGGCAGAGCAGAGGGGCTGCAGGGCTTTGTGCCATCCTGGCTGTGCCATCCTGCTGCAGACAGTGGTGGGACCTACCATGAGAGGGCACCCGTGCCCTGCACAAGCCCTACCTGCACCTGTGAGTGTCCTGTGCATGTCCTGTGTGTCCTGAGAATCCCCTGTGCAGGCCCTGTGCATAGCCTGTGTGCCACATCTCTGCCCTCTGTGTTCCATGTGCTCTGGCTGTACCTTGCCTCTCCTCTTCCTCCCCAGTATGCTCAATGCACTACAGCATCCCTGCTCCTGGGACAGTTAGGCAGGAATTGGGGCTCACCCTGGCCCCCTTTTTCTTGGAGCAGCCTAGGGCCAGTGTTTCACCACAAGCTGCTGGTACCATCTTGCCTTTGTATGTCTGGGTTTACCCTCCAGAGCTTTCCACAGGGGATAGCCTGAATACGGGTAGAGGGAGCAGGCATAGGGTTGGGGATTGGAATGGGGTCAGGGATAGGACAGGAGTGTCTCCTGCCCTTGAAGATGAGTTTAATCCTGTTAAAAGCAGTGGTGAGTGTCAGAGCTGGACTCTGCTCAGTGAGTCTGAGAGGAGCAGCTCCACTCCTGCTCCACGCTGTCACCCTGCAGGTGGGCATTCCCTGGCTAGCAAGGGGCTCTGCCCATGCCTGATGCCACACAAGCCCTCTGCACGGTGGATGTCCCTGGATGTCACTGTGTGTGAGATGCTGGGCCAGCCCCTGGGGATACAGGATGCTCCTCGCTGCACGGAGCTGCATGGACTCCCTCCCCAAAGGGGCTACATCCTACCGGGCAGGACCCAGCCCCTCTGCTGGAGCGAGGGCTCCCGCGCTCTGTTGGACAGTCCAGCTGAGTCCAGCTGAGCTCTGCTCTGGAGTAGCTCCAGGGTCCCTGGGCTGTAAGGGACAATTTGGAGCAAAACCCAGTGTTGAAGTGTCCCCTGCCTGTGACTCAACCTGCTGGAGCTGCCCTTCATCCCTATGGCAGTGGGGCAGTGGTGGGTTGTCTGTCCTGGTTCAGCTCCCATCTCTCCTCACTCAAGGCTACTGTGTAGCCCCAGGGGCAGGGACATGGAGCAGGTCATGTGCAGCAGCTGCTGGCAGCACCCTGCCCACTACCACGGGGTCTGCAGGGCCTGCTGCCTCTGGCACAGGGGCAGGCACTGTTGCTCCTGCAGCCTCCAGTACTTAGGAGTACCCCCCCTTAGGGGGGTAAAAATCCCTCCAAATGCAACGGACACGTGTGGGTCCAAGTCCAAGCTTTGGGAAGGCTGCATCCAAGGTGGCTCGGACTCACCACCACCTGCATCTGCTAGAGCTGGGATGTGAGGGGGCCTGGGGGTGGGCACAAAGCTGCACCCTGCAATACCCACTTCATGCCCGTATTCTCCTGCAGGACAGACCTCCATTCCCAGCTTGGAGGCAGAAATTGATTTACTGGCAGATGTGCTGGCCAGGCAAGAGGCTCCTCATCACCACCTGCTACAGGATGGCAGACCCAGGAGTAAGTGCTTGCTCCCTACTCCCTGTGGTGCCAGGGACCACATGGCAGGGCACCTCAGGCTGGTTTCACCTCCAGAGCTGCCCGGCAGCGGCTCACAGCTCTGCCTTCTCCTGCAGCCACCCTGGTGCCTGAAGGCAGCAGACAGCGAGTGGCCAGCAGGCTGAGAGACGGGCAACTGCAGCGGGGCCCTGCTGGCACCACAGCAGCTGCCACCCTCCCCACCACTGCCACAGTCCAGAAGTACCCAGTGGAGGCATCCCCCATCCCTGCAAATGACAACATGGTGCTTGGTGAGACCCTGGGGGCTCCTGGGAAGGGGTTTCACACCCTCCCCAGGAAAGTGTCATCTGGTGGCACTGTGCTGCTGGCTTACCTGCTGTCCCTCGGTGTCCCCTCTGCCTCCACAGGGCTGATCGTGGTGTGCACAGTAGCCGGGATCTCAGCGCTAATTGTGGCAGCTGTCTGCTGGTGCAGGTGAGATAGGGCTGCTGATGCCAGCTAGTCCCTTGGTGTCCCTGTGCCCCGGGCAGTGTATTCCTGTGCTTCCCAGGCAGGAAGGGTTGGAGGAGAGGCAATAGCTGCCCCTGCCAGTCTCCTCCAGCCATGGTGTCTTCTGGCCAGGGTGGGAGCACAGTGGTGAGATACCCCCATGCCAGGTGCAGACTCCTGGGCGTGGGTGGCACCTGGTATGAGCATCACTGTGGCGCTGGGTGCTGACACTCCCAGCACATCAATACCTTGTGCCCTGGCCGTGTGGGATGGAGGTGGCTATGCAGGGGGGTGCCACCTGTCGTGGATGCCATCACAGGGAACAGGGATGTGGGTGGAAAGACTGAACCCCTCTGAGCCTTGCTGGCCCATGAATGTTGTCTGCTCCCATAGCTCCCAAAATCCACTAGGATGGACTAGAGAAGCAATTGTCCACTGCACTGGACACCTTGAATCCTGGGGTCAGTTTTAGGTCCCTCACAACAAGACATTGAGGGTCTGGAGCATGTCCAGAGAAGGACAGTGGAGCCAGGGAAGGGTCTGGAGCACAAGTCTCATGAGGAGCAGGTGAGGGAGCTGGAGTTCTTAGCCTGCAGAAAAGGAGGGGGACCTTCTTGCTCTCTACAACTCTGTGACAAGGGAGCCAGGTGGCGTTCAGGCTCTTCTGCCAGGTAACAAGTGACAGGACAAGTTCTGTTGGGGAGGTTTAGGTTGGATATTAGAAAGGATGGTCAGGCACTGGAACAGGCCTGCCCAAGGAGGTAGTAGAGTAACCATCCCTGAAAATGTTCAAAAAACATGAATGCAGTGCCTGGGAACATGGTTTAGAGGGGAGCTTGCCAGTGCCGAGTTTCTGATGGACTTTATGATCTTAGACGGCTTTTCCAAACTTAGTGATTCCATGGTTCTGATTCCCCTCCCTGGCAGGCTGCAGAAGGAGGTCAGGCTGGCACAGAAAGCAGACTACTCAACCCAGCGAGTGGCCAGCCCCCTGCCCTACGACAAGATCTCGGTAAGGCGCCCACGTCCCTCCCTTTGGGGTGTTTGATGCTCTCCTGGAGGGATTCCCACACGGTGGAGGACCCCCACCAGCCAGGCTGGGGCACTCCAAAGCCCAGCGTCCACAGCTGTTCCTGCTCTCTTTGCAGCCCGGGGACAAGACACTGGCTCAGAGCGCCCAGATGTACCACTACCAACACCAAAAACAGCAGATGCTTTCCCTGGAGAAGTAAGCAGCCCATCATCAGACAGCCACTGACTGGGGTTCCCCTAATCGCCCCCCTGGGCTTCACCCCCTCTCTACACCCTCTCCCCACAGGCATAAAGAGGAGCCAAAGCTGCCGGACTCTGCGTCGTCTGATGAGGAAAACGAGGATGGAGACTTCACCGTGTATGAGTGCCCCGGGCTGGCTCCGGTATGTGGGCACAGGGGAGCTGGGGATCCCTGTGCATCCGGGGGGGGGGGGTCCATCATATGCCTGGGATGTGCAGTTCCTTGTCAGGAGCTTTTTCCGCATGTTCTTCATCAAACCTTGAGGTAGTCCAACCCTTCAAAGCCAGGAACGTCCTCCCTGGCTGGCAGGGGACCCCAGGGAAAGATACCTCCTAACAGCCCTGGGTACAAAGAGCACAAAGGGCTGGCGAGGAGCCTTTCACATGGTAATAGCTGCGGAGCCCGGCCATCAGGGCCGAGATCGAGGGTCATCATTGGGTCTTTACAGGCCCATTAAAGAGCACTTGATGGCAGGCAGGCAGTCTGGGCAATGCACCCCATTCCTGCTGGGAGGCCTGTCCTGGAGTTCCCAGTCTGAGCAAGGAACCCTATTCCTGCCAGTCAGGCTGGGGATGTTGTCCTGCGATCCTCAGCCCAGCTATGGGGTCCCATTCCACCCGGGACCTTGGGTTTTACACATCACCCCAGCACTCCTGGCCCCACCGGGCAGGAAAACAGTACCTTTCCAGGAGTGATGAAGGTCGTGCTTTGTGTCACCCCATCACAGTCCACTAGGTCATTCCCCTCCTCCTTCCTCCCTGCCGGGATGGGGTTCAGACCCAAACCCCTTGGGATGGGGCAGCTGAACTCCAACTGTTTTCTGACGTGCCTTTTCCTTCCCCCATCCCACTCTCTCTACCACGACAGACTGGAGAAATGGAAGTGAGGAACCCTCTGTTTGACGACTCTTCCTTACACCCCTCCAACCCCAAGTCGCACCAGTAACATTCCCCCCGACTCCTGCACCCGAGCTCGCTACAGACTGTGCCCGCAGCCGGGGCCCAGCGAGGCGGCCGTGCCGGAGGGGCACCCACAGCCGGGCCAAGGGCCGCAGACCCCGCGCTGCCAGACTGTTCGACGCCTGCCCAATAAACACCCGCTAACAGCTATGGGGGCGGGGATCGCCCCCATTTCCAGCGTCCTTGTTCTCTTTACTGCTGTGATCGCGTCCCTGCTTTGCCCTTTGCTCACTGCCCTCGGGAACATGCCAGCCCCACGGGGGGGTGGCTGCTGATTTGGCACGGAAATTGGAGGGGCTGCTGCACTATCTCTTTGCAGTTGGCGTTGAGGAGGGGGCTGCTGCCCTGGCTGCAGCTAGGCTGATGTGCAGCAGCTGGGAAAGGGCTGGAGAGAGGGTTAGAAATCAGGAGATGCCAGAAGGGCTGGGCATGCTCATGCCTGGCCATCAGGGCTGCCAGCCTGCCCAGAGCCCGTCTGCCAGAGCAGTCTTTCCCTGGAGCAGGTGGCATCACTAAGGGCTGTGGTGCCCATTCTGCCCCCTCTTCTCCAGCCTGGGCAGCCCCTGGCAGCAGGATAGTAGGAGCCAGTGGCAGGAGCAGGAGCAGCTTGAGCAGGTGCTTGCATCGCTCCCTGGGATACTCCTTCAGATGCTGCCCTGTGCCCTGTCCTCTTTAGGAGTTGCGGGGCCTCGGGGGCTCTGGGGTGCAGTCAGTTGCAGTTCCACTGTGGCCTGGCAGCCCGTGTCATGCTGTGCTGGCAGAGGATGGGCTCTTCCTTACCCCAGGTCTTGGTGGGGTGAAAGCTCAGAAAAAGGGTTCTGTGTTTGGTTTTTAAGCTATATGGCCCTGGGGGAGGAAAAAGCAGAACTGGAGGGAGCTGGGGTGTCTGGTAGGGGTAGCCAAGGCACAGGGGCTTTGCTGTGCTGCATCAAATCTCATGGAGCCCACACCTTGGCAGCATCCCTGTGGAGTCTGATACCACGTGCTCTCCAGGCATCCCTCCATGGCAGGAGACAGTCTCCACTGCTCCATTCCAGGCACCTCCTGGGCCTCAGACACCCTCTGTACCCCTCTCTTCCCTGTGTCTGGGCTCACCAGCCCTCACCAACACATCCCTGCAAAGAGCCCAGTGCTGCTCCCCAAGGCCTGCTGCGTGCATTGGCCATGACCCCTCCAGTGGAAGGCCCAGGACAGGGTTTGAGTTACTTTGTACAGATGTGGTTTCATGTCCAGACCATGTTGTGGACTGTCACAGCCACAGGTGATCTGTTGCATGGGGGTGACCTCTTGCACTCCTGGAAGCCATGGCACACTCAGGCAGGCACAGGCAGGACAGGCACTGGTGTCAGGGATGTGCCAGTGAGTGGTGGTGGCATGGGACCCTTCCTATCCCTGGCAGAGTGGCTGACAGAGGCTGTCACAGCACAGATTCTGTCCCCATGTCCTGCGCTCCCCCTCCCCATGGGCTGCGGCCCCTCTCCTCACATCTCTTGTCGTTGTTGTATGAACTGTAGTTCTTTTAAAAGATTTTATTAAACGACCACG
>JAOXXN010000220.1:137355-160855 GCA_026770055.1 Myrmophylax atrothorax | reverse complement strand
GGCTGCTCCGCCCCGCTCCATCCCGTGTCCGTGAGACCGCCCGGGCCCGGAGGCCGCAGCAGGAGCCCGAGACCGGAGTTTGGATGTCGGCCCCCTGGGTGGGATCCCTCCCCCAGGCCCGGTACCCTCCGGCTGTAAATAGATGCCCAACCCATATGTGGGTCGGAGCCGCCTCTCTGGAGAAGAGCTGCCCGTCGTGGGGCTGGGTGTCGGGGGACTGGTGTGTCTTCCCCGAGGGTGGACAGAAGGGGCGAAGTGGCACCGGCCGTGCTGGGGTCGCGGAGCTGCTGTCCCTGCCGTGGACTCACTGTGCGGGGTCACCCGCCAGCCCCCCGAGGCACCTCCGGGTCCAGTCAGGGGGTGGGTACGCGGCTGGAGGGAGCCGGTTATTTTTAGCGGCTGGGGGAGGGAAGTGGCTGCTGCTCCCAGGCTGGCATCGCTCTCCTCCTCCCCTCCCAAGTATCCCGCAGGCCCAATCCTGATCTCCCTCTCCGGCAGCCTCCTGCACCAGACCTCCTGTGTCCCGGTGGCCGAAGCAGTAGAGACCCGCGAGGCAGGAGCAGGACCGGGGCTGGGCCTGCAGGCAGGTTCCCCTGCACGAGCAGCCCTCATGCCCCCAAAATGGATGAGGGGGATGATGCTCTTTGGCTGAGTCATCTCCACTCACCCTGAGCAGAGCTACGTGGCCACAGTAGGAGGCTGCCAGACCCCTGCCCTCGAGGGCGAGCAGCCTGGCACAGCTGAGCCCTGGCATGTGCTGGCTAACCCAGCTCTGGCTGCCATATCCATTGGAGATTACAGATTGGGGGTGCACATAGCTTTTGGGGACCCTTTTGTCTGTGACTTGCCTCAGCCCTGTGGGCAAGCATAGGGGTGCAGTGCAGGAAGCTGTGGCTGGAGGAGGAGGAGGAGCCCAGGCCCTGTCACCCCCATGTGCACGGACTATCACTGGAGTGCCAGTGCTGCAGACAGGGTGACAGGGTAAGGAGCAGCCCCTCCTTGCCTACCCAGTGATGCCATGTGTGGATGGGGGTGTGCAAGGGACCAGCTGTGTGCTGGGGTGAGAGCTGGCCCCAGTGCTGAGGGTGCTCATGAATGGATTTGGTGCAGCTCCTGGAACAGTTGTGCCCTGTGCATGCCACCTCCTTCCTCTTGCTCCTGTGCATGTGAGTCCTAGAGTCCCCTGGTGTCCCTGGTCTGTGCAGGAGCCATCATCCAGCTCGCTCCTGGCGTAGCTGTGCCCTCTCCCAGAAGCCCTGAGCCAAGCTGCCAGCTCTGGGTAGCCAGGGCAGAGCCAGGCCCTGTGGCAGAGTTTGGTGGCAGCTGCACCTGGAGCTCAGAAGTGAGTTTCCCAGTGCAGGTCTGCCCTGGCACCGGCCAGAGACAGGTGTCTCATGGAGAACCAGCTCTGTATCACACTGGGATGATCTTATTGCAGCAGCCACAGGGTGGGGGATAGGAGAAGGGGAGGAGGAATGCATGAGCCCCGTCTCCTGCTGGGGGTTCAGCCGGTGGGGATTGCTAGGTTTCTCCCAGCCTCACAGAGGGAATGTGTTGTGTGCCAGCAGCTGCCCCTTGGCACAGCCTGGTGCTGCCCAGGGGTTTGTGCCTTGCCACCATGGACTTCCCTCCCGGCAGCATGCAGAGCAGTAGCCCTGGTGCTGCGGACTGGAGTGAGTGGGAAGCAGAGACCCTATGTTTGGCTGAGGGCTCTGGGCTGGGACTTGAGAGCTAGGGCAGTTCCCAGCACTGTCTGTGAGTGTTGGTGGCCCAGAGGAGTCCCCATTGTCCCTGGTGCCAGGGGCTATTCAGGAGCAGGATTGCAGCAAGGTGCAGCTGTGGTTTTAGGACAGACTGCAAGTATTTGGTAAGGGCTTGGCCAGGCAGCTTGCAGATGCAGCATGGCCAGGTGCTGTCCTGTGGCACTTCTGTAAGGTCTTATGTCCAGCCTGTGGGAGCTTTGGACCTTGCCCGGTGTGGCTGAGCTGTTCTGGGCACTGCTCTGGGGTTTGGCACCAATTTTATTCTTCTCAGAGCAGAAATTCAGGCAGGAGCCCTGGAGTAATGAAGGTCTGAGCAGAACAGCATCAGCAACTCTTGATGGAGGGAAGCCAGGGCTGTGGGGTCCCCTAGGATACCAAAGGCAGCCCTGGTGAGTATCATCTCTGTGTTGGTTCTGCTGGAATGGGAATGTGTTGAGGGATGGGCTCTCCCATGACTTTGGTATCTGGTTTAAACCTACCTTGGATGTAAAATTACCAGGTGCTCTATCAAAAGTCACCAGAGGTGCAATTCAGGATGTTCACCCACCTGTCCTCTGCCTGCTCTCTGTGCCCATGCATTTGGAGTAGGCAGGCAGCTGCAGCTGGAGCTCCCAGTGATGGAAGTGTGTTGCTGGGTTTGCTCTGCCCTGGGGAACCATTGGTGGGTGGAGGCTCTTTGGAGGAACGGCGGGAGCTGAGGCTCTGGGTGCTGCGTTGGTGCTGCAGCACATTGGTGGGGCTCCCTGTGGCCTGGGCTGTGGGGTGGGGGGGATGCAGGGAGAGCTGGACAGCAGCGTGGTTGCTCTAGCCTGGTCAAAATCTGTGCCTTCTGCTCCTTGGCCCAGAGCGGGAAAGCTCCCTCCACACAGAGGATCTGGCCTGGCAAATCTGTCCCTTTCCCTGGAGCTGGGGGGAGACTGATGCCTCCAGAAAAGGAAAGGCTGAAACTTGGGGTGCTGGGGTGCTGTAACAGTGCCTCTGCTAGGGCACAGCACCCCTAGGGGACAGTGTACTGTGTGCCCGTGGCACTGCCAGCTCCAGCTGCTGGGGCTGGGAGGGGTGTGGTGCCGGATCCTGCAGTAGGAATCGGTCGGGTGCTGCCCTGACTCTGGGTGCTCTTTGCCCCCTTGCTGTTTGCGACGGATGTGGGGAGGGGAAATACAGGTTTGGCAGGGACATGCCATCCCTGTGAGTCCCTGCTGTCCAGGCAACTGGGGGGCACCTGTTGCAGAGCACCTTCCTCTATGCTGTGTCTGCTGGCACGATGCTGTGCTGGGGCCTGGCATCTTGTGCTGACAGGAGGGTGGCCGTGTCCCAGCGCCTTATGTCCCGTTCAGCCCAGCAAACTGGTGTCCAGCTGAGATGGGGAGAACTATAGTGGGTGTTCCGTGGGCTCCCAGCTCAGGAGAGGTGTTGGCAAACCCCAGCAAGGATTTTCTCCTTCTCCAGCTTCCCCAAGGCAGGACCCCAGGCTGCCATCCCAGGGCTGCCAGCAGGGTGTGAGGGGTGGGCATGTGCCCATGCTGGAGTCAGGGGCTAGTGGGACAGGAGGTGATAGACACAACTTGCAGTGACCAGAGGCAGAGGTGAGGGCTTCCAGGCCCTGGCAGGAGAGGAGTTGACAGCCCCTAGGCCTTGCCTTGTCTATTGCTATGGGGCAGATGACCTCAGGGAGCCCTGTCATGGGTACCACTGGGTGGTGACCATCGGTGGTTGTCCATGGTCAGTTAACCCCTGGAATGAGGGAGCTTCATGCAGCCTCATGGGTCTGCCTGGCCCGGCGTGCCTGGCTGCCCCCTGCCTTCAGTGACTGTGGCTTCACCTGTCTGTGCTTCCTGGCTCTGGGCAGAAGTGGGTATTTAATGCTGATTTAAGTCTGGAGCCGTCAAAAAGTTTAAGGTATTTCTTCTGCCAGCCTTAAAATGCTGTTGGAAGATTTGGATCCTGCAGGATGTGAGCCCTATCCCTTGGGGTTCCTGGAGTCTGGCACTACAAAGAGTACTGGCATGGGCAGAGAGGCTGGCAGGGAGCAGGCAGCAGCTTCGTCCTCCCAGGAGGAGTGCAGGCAGACTCTGCCCTGGCAGACCTCTGTCCTCTGGTGGGTATGTGTGGGTCTTTTGGATGCTGAGTTTGCCCCAGGCTGTGTGTGCTGCTGCTTCACCTGTGCTGGGCCAATAAACACTCTCCTACCTGCAGGCTGTGGGAGAGGGGGTTTGGCATGGCAGGTTTGGTGTGCAGGAGTTGCCAGCTTGAAGGTCTTAGGGTGGGGCTGCACAGCCCCTGGCTGCCCCTTTGCTGTCTGGAGGCCATGGCTGTGGGCTTCAAGCATTGCTGGGAGCCAGCAGGGAATTGAGCAGACTTCTGGGTGGCAGCAATGGACCAGAGAGCTATCTCTGCCTGGCCAGGCTGACCCCACAAGGTCTGCCCGCTGGGCCAGTGGGATATGTGAGTGCTGCCACATCCTGGGGACACCTGTGGAGTTGACCATGACCCAGCACTCACGTCCATTCTGACCTTGGCTCTAGCACATGTTCTGGCTGGAGGGTGAACATGGTGGCACCATTTTCCCAGGCTGGGCTGTTCGTTCTCCCACTGTCCTGTGGTGCTTTTCTGGCCTTTTAACTTGACTTTGTGGGAGCTGTGGATCTTGGTGGGCACCACTGCCTCATCCTTGGCCTCCTTGTAGCCCCTCACTCCCATCTGACAGCATGGCAGAGGATGGGTGCAGGTGTTAAGCTGCTGTCCCAGTGCTCAGGGAGAGATGTGTCCCCCTCCCAGGGGCCAGCACCCTGCTGTGGCACCTACTCATCTCTGCCTCCCCGCCAGGGGCAAGTCTGAACATGGAGCCCAGCAGGCATAGATTATCCCACTGTCCCTAGGGTGGCAGGTGGTCACTCAGCGCTTGTGCAAACCCAGACAGCACTCATGGCCGCATCCTGCTCATGTCCAGGAAGACTGAGGTGAACATGTGCCAGGGCAGGTGGATGGGGTGCAGACGGGAGTTGCCCACAGCTGTTGTCACCTGGGCACAAAGGCCCTCAGGACCAGTGTCCCACCCGGGGTCCTGCACCTGTGTCCTTGCCAAGAGAGGGGGGAGGCAGAGGATGGATGAGAGGGCAAGGCACGCTGTGCGGTGCAGGGCATGACCAGCTACTGGCAGGCACCAGCCTCTCTCCTCTCCCTAACGTTTCCTGCTGGGAAGCATTTTCTTCCCAGCTGCCTCTCCCCACCTCCTTGCTTCCTCACATCATCCCAAAATGTCCTCCATTGTCCTAGGCCTGTGGGTCGGGACCCCACCATCCCCAGGCTGTGCTAGTGCTGGGTGTCCCTGCTGTGTGCCTCTCTGAGGCTCCCTTAGGGCCCTCCCTTAGGGCTGTGTGCTGGTGCCTCTGCCCCACTGTGGGTGTGGGGCAGCCCTGGCCTTGCCACCCCTGGGAAGCCCCCAGGAGTGAAACCCTGGGGACCAGGTGGGCAGGATCAGTCCCAGAGCTGCTGGCTGGGGAGTACCCCTCTTCTGCTACATCTGCCCATCGTCCTGTCAGTCTGGGTGCTAAAGGTGGGGGACAGTCTGCCCTGGCACTGGAGTATGTGGGGAAAAGGGACATCTCTGAGGATGGACATGAGCAAAAGGTCAATGATCCCCATCAAAAAAATAAGTAACGACAAGCAGGTTCCTGCTGTTGCCACCAAGGACAGTCCTCATGGGAGCCTGGTACAGCCCAGCATGGGTGTGGGGGGATGGTTCCCCTAGTGCTTGGGCACAGAGGCCCCATGGTGTGCCTGGTAAACAGGCAGGGAGTGGGGGCAGGCAGCCAGGAGGACAGAGCAGGGGCCACAGGACAGCAGCATGGGTTAGAGTGTCCCCTGCTACTCCACCTTGTACAGGAACAGTAATACCAGGGACTGTCCCTGGGACTAGTGGTACCAAAAAGGTGGGGATCCCCTGGCACTGCTCCTGATGTATCCTCCAACCCTTCTTCCTCTGGTCTCTGCCTCCCCCAAAACTGGGAGCTCTGGAGTGGCAAGGGCAGTATGGGGGGGACACCCATGTGTGCAGTCATGCTCATCCCACAGCAGCAGCACTGTGGTCATATATGCCAGCAGGGACCCAGGTGTGAGGTTCCCTCTGCTTACCATTGTTTGGGGCTGCTCTGACTTTCTTGGCAGTGTTGGCAGCCCCTGGGTGAGCATGGAGATGACACTGGAGACAGAGGAGCCTGACCCTGTCACATGTTGCCAGCTACATCCAGGCTGCTCCTGCCATGTTAAAGCCCACTCTGCCCGCCTCACTGGCTTGCTCCTTGGCACTGGGTCACTGGTGGGAGCCCAGTGGAGGTGTGGGTGCTGTAGTGAGCACCTTCCTGGCAGTGGAGCTGGGCAGGGGCCCATGGTGGCAGCAAGTTTCATGGTCTCAGTACCTGCCTTGTCTGATCTGGCCCTGGAGCGAGCCAAAGCTGGCTCACCTCTCATTTTCTCAACCTCCCCACCTGCAGTAATTCCCCCACACTGGGCAGCAGGACCATGATGTTCCAGGCACTCCTAGTGCAAAGTGGCAGCAGCTGCACTGGCAGCATGCCTGGTGCCCACTCCTGCTGGTGACTGAAGGCTGTGATGTTCATGCCCAGGGCCTCTGGGCAGGGAGCCCAGACTAGGCTTCCTGAACCACTGTGGCCAGGGATTCCTGAGGATCCGCTATGACTTACTATATGCCACCAGTGGAAATCCTGTGCAGCTGGAGCCTTTTATGAGGGTGCCAGGGCACCCCAGTTGCTCCTAGAGCTCATGCCAGGGCCTGGCTGAATCAAAGGTCTGCCTCCTGCTATGGGACTCACCTATGGGACCTGGTGGAACCCAGTGATGGCCAAGTGGCAGGGGGTCATCATGCCAGGCACCTCCAGGCTGTGCACAGGCTTTTCAGGACTTGGGTTCATCTCCCTGGGCAGCCCCCAGCTGCAGTGGCCTGTCAAGGCTGGGCTCGAGCCTCAGCGTGCTGTTTGCACTGCTGGTGGAGGTATCCATCCCTCTGTGCATCCTCCCTTGTCCTGTGCTGCCTCAGGCAGAATGGAGCAGGCAGGGTGCAGGCAGGAGACCACGGAGTGCCCAGGAACCTGTTTGCCTCTGGCTGAGCTGTGGCAGTGCCACCAGCCACCTGCAACATGTGGGCACAGTGCCACATGGCACCAGGGTATGGGGACCCCTGTCCTGCCCACCCTCCTGCCTGGCAGCTGAGTTCTATTCCTAAGTGTCATGATCCCTCTGCTCTGTGTCATCCCCAGTGGGTGCTGGCTTTTGAGATCTTCATCCCCCTGGTGCTATTCTTCATCCTCTTGGGGCTGCGGCAGAAGAAGCCAACCATCCCTGTGAAAGAAGGTGAGTGCCAGTGAGGTGATGCCTGAGGCCCTCTTGCATTTGGAGGCACCTTGAGGCACTGGGAAGGTGCTCCAGCCCTCTGGTGACAGCCTGGGGGTGGGAGGGAGGACCCAGAATGGCCTTTGGGGGACATAGCACTGGGCTGGGGCTGCAGCCAAGGCATGGTAGGGCAGACATGGCATGTGGGAGTGGCAGAGTCTGTCCCAGCCTGGGGGGCTCCCCTGGGGGTGGCAGCACCAACCAGCCTGTGGCTGCCATCATCAAGGAAGTTTTGTGGGGGGAAGAGTGAGCTGGGTGGTGCTGGGACAGCCATTGTCCCCCCAGGTATTTGAGGGGCAGCCAGAGTCTCTCTGGGAAGGGCTCCCCAGCAGCAGAGCTGTTGTCCCATGAGACTGGAGCTGGGGACTCCTGGAGATGTCCAGCCAGAGCGCCAGCCAGGACTCTGGTCTCCAGTACTTGCGGGCTGTGCTGCTGGGAGGAGGTGGCAGAATGGAGCTGCCAGCTCTCCAGGGCCCGTGGAATGTCCATCTTTGTGAGCACCTTGGCACAGGTGACACAGCAGGGCTAGGGGAGATGCTGGGCAATGGAGGTGACCCCACATAATGATGGTTCAAGCCTGTGTTTCAGCGTGTCCTGGCAAGGGAGAACCCAGCTGCCAGCATGATCCCGCTGTGGCAGGCACTGCCTGGATTCCTGCCCTGGCACTGATGTGCGCTCTGTGTTGTGTATTTTTTTGGTTTGGTTTTTCGTTCTTTTTGCTCATGTTTTCTTTTTCTTTCCCACCATCTACCCTGCCCGCCTGCCCTTCATGCCTCTACTGCATGCACCAGTCTGTAAGTTGGTGGGGTGGGTGGATGCTTCTCCCTCTTCCCTTGCCTGTGCCAGCCTTATAGTCTGGGGAGAAAGATCCTGATTTAGATCAACTCACTGTGGCCTAATTCACACCTCTGTAACCCCCTTGCCTTCCTCTGCAGCTGGTGAAGATGAGCTTGGGCAGCACAGCATGGCCTGCTCCTCCCTGGGGACTGAGCAGGCATGGTGGTGTCCCTGCTGTGTTGATGATGCTGGGTTCCCCAGGTGCTGGGGCCACTGGTGGCCATGTCCCCAGCCTCCTGGGCTGCAGAGGGCTCTCCAGGCCAGGTGAAGGCTAGTCCTACCCCTTGTTCTTGCCTCCTTCCTGAGGCAGAGTCTGCTGGGTGCTGTCACCCATGTGATCACCGAATCTTGCCGGATCACCAAGACTTCCACCCTGGCACCATCACCAGGTCCCCATCTTGGTCCCTTGTGGCTAGGACAAGCCAGGATGTGGCACTGCTGGGAGTCTGGAGGCCAGCAAGATGCCACCTGTGCACTGACTTTGTCACCAAACTGTGGCATGGCCACCAGTGTGGGTCCCACTACGCCAGCAGGCTGTTGGCCCATCCCGTGCTGTACCTGTCCCTGCCCTGGGCTGTCCCTTGTCCCTGCCAGAAGCCCATCTTTACCAGCCTTTGCCCATCGCGGCCATGCTAACACCACTGACCTGCCTCTAACCACAGGCTGGGGTGGTGAGAGTGGGGTCCCTGCCCGGCACTACCTGGTGTCACATGCTGGTCCCCGCCATTGGACAGGGCCATTCTGGGCCTGCCCTGTCCCAGGGAAGGACACAGGAAGGTCCCAGCAGGGACAATGACTCAGTGCCAGCAGAGGGGGGAAGGTTTGCCAGTCCCTTGCTGCTCCTTGTTTCTTCCATCTTCGCCCAGCATGTCTCCACTTCCACCTACCTCCAGTTGCTGCACATCAGGGCAGCTGGGTTGGGGATAGGCTGGGGGCTCTGGGAGCTGCAGGTGACAACTCTTATTTTCCCTGTCGTATTCTTCCTATTGCTCTGGATATCTGGCAGTGCCTCTGAGGTTACTAACAGGAGGGGCCGGGAGCCCAGAGGAGGTTGGTGGCCATTCTGAGGGCAAACAGCAGAAGTTGGCAACATCCTGGGACCCATCACCCAGGGCAGAGTGGGTGGGAACAAGAGGGCTGGAACCAGGGTGGCAGGAGTTGCCTGCAACCCCTTGGGGCACCCAGCCAGGACAGCTCTGGTGGGAAAGCTGCCCACTTCCGACCATGGCCGCCAGCCTCCCATGGACTCTCAGACCCTGATGCGCGCTTCTCTGAATTGAGTATCTGTTTCTCTGGTGGCCCCTTCCCTCTCCCCACTTCTCCTCCCCTCACTCCCACCTTCCCTGGCCTCTTTTGCACTCTTACTGGCTCCAGCTTTCTATACGGCGGCCCCACTCACCTCAGCTGGGATCCTGCCCGTCATGCAGTCCCTGTGCCCTGACGGCCAGCGCGATGAGTTTGGCTTCTTGCAGTACTCCAACTCCACGTGAGTCCTGCCCTTGCCACGTGGTTCCCCTCCCACCGTGCACGGTACTGCACGCTCCCATGCATAGCCTGCCCCTTCCCATGTTGGCACTGCAGCCCTGGGGATGAGGCACAAGCTGGTGTCCCCTGAAGTGTTTGGGTATAGACCACCATGTGCTTGGGGTGCAAGGGACACCTCAGCCCATTCCACTGTGGGCTTCTAAGTGCTCGGTGCCGGGAGGAGGATGGAGGTGACCTCCGTGGACACCTCGAGGCATTGGGGTTCCACTGTGCTCTAGCACACTGGATTCAGTGTGCAGGTGAGAGTAGTGGTGTCCCATTTCAGGCGGTACTGCTGCCCTGCGCCTTCAAGAGGCTCGTCCCCCTAGAGCTCTGGGGAAGGTGTCCCCATCCCTCTGTCCCTAAAGCCAGCATGGTGCTGGACTTTCACAGGGTGACACAGCTCCTGGAGCACCTCAGTGAGGCAGTAGAGCAAAGCAGCCTCTTTGACCCATGGCACCCGGGGCTGGAGGAGGAGCTGGAGTCACTGCGCCGGCACCTGGAGGCCCTCAGCAGCTCTGAGCCCAGCTCCATGGAGACCCACTTCAGCAGCCAAGGAGGTGGGCCTTGCCCTGCCTGCCCCTGTTGCCTGCCTGGGCAGGGACAGAGGTGCAAATTTACCTGGCATCCAGCAGTGTGATGTGTGGCAGTGCCCTGCCACTGTCCTGCATCGCTGTGTTGGGCAGGGCCAGCTGTGGGGCCACACCAGGTCCCTGCTGCTTGTCGACTGCTTTTGACCCCCCACCTTCCTCTTTCCCAGGGTCTGGCTTCACACTGGCATGGGCAGCCAAGGACCAGAGTGAGCTGCAGCGCTTCCTGATGCAGAACATGTCGCTCCCCAACAGCACAGCCGAGCTGCTCTTGGGCTCCAGCATTGACCTGCAGGAGGTGAGTGACAGCCCATGGGAGGTGGGTGACCGCTAGGCTTTGCAAAGGTCTGTGCTGCCCTGTGAATGGTCATATCCTGACCCAGACTGAACCCTGACCATCAGACCCACAGGGCAGGGGCCGGCTGGCACCCAGCTGAGTTGTATCCTGCCCTACCACCCCATGCCAGGGCCTTGCTGGGCAAGTGGGTGCCTCCTGTACCAGCACAGCTGGCAGCCTCGCTCCTGTCTTGGTGCAGGTGTACCGCCTGTTTTTTGGTTCGTTTCCTTTGGTACCTGATGAGACCCATGAGCGAGACCTGTGGGATGGGTTTGGCTTCGGTGAGAAGATGACATGGCTGGAGGTGAGGAGTGGTGCCTCATACAGGGAAAGTGGTAGGGCAGAGCCCATCCTCTTGTCCCCTCTGTATCCAACCACAGGGATATCTGCGTGTCTGTCCTGATAGAGGGGCTGTGACAGGACCTTGTCAGGGGACAGAGCAGCATCAGGGATGTCTGGGGTCCATCCTGGTGCTGCCACTAGTTCCCTCAGTGCTGTGAGGCACGCTAGTGCCTGTGCCTGGGTTTACCATTGTATTGGGGGATGGCACTGCCTGGGCAGTGACTGTGGAGGGAGCAAGGGGAAATTGTTCTCTCCTTGTGGCTGGGGTGCAGGGGATCCCTGCTCTTTGCATCTGCACAACCCTGTTCTTCCCCTCCCCATGGAGACCATAGGTTCTGTGGGGCTCTTCACATATGCTTGGGGACACACATGTAGGGAGACTTAGGGCCCTCTCACCCCACCAGCCATCCCTGTTCTTCCTCTTGCAGAAGAACCTCCCCAGTGGCTGGACGAGTCTGCGGGAAGGGCTGGTTCCCAGGGTGCTGCGGGATCCTGTGGCAGCCCCACACCAGCCAGCACTGCTCCGCATGCTCTCCCAGGCCCTGGGCCTTGCCAGTGCTGCCATGGCACCCACTGCCTCCAACAGCCCCCAGGCCTTTGTCACTGAGATGGAGGTGAGCACCTTGTGGGGCAACCTGGACTGCTCTGCCAGGGCAGGCACTGCAGCACTGTCCCCACAACTTGTGCCCTGTAGGGTGTCCTCTTCACTGGGCCAGTGCTGGAGCAGCTGACATGTGAGCAGAGCCAGGGGGAGCTGCGCCGTCTTTTGCATGTGACCCCCAGGCAGCAGCCACTGCTGGCGATGTACCGGGCACTGGCCTGCAATGGCAGCCGGGCCACCCGCCAGGAACGCTTTGCCCAGCTGGCCACTGAGCTCCGGGAGCAGCTGGACACACCCAAGATTGTCAGCAGGGTGAGAGCTGCGCAGGTGGGGTGGCCTGGGGGCAGGGATGAGTTCTGCGCAGGGTTCCTACTCACCCAGTGATGTGTTGGGATGGGGGACTCTGTTACATGGCCTGGTCACTCCTTTCCATGACATGAACACTCCACACCCAGCTCCGTGGTAGGATCCCAGATGATTCCCCCTCTAGCACTCACTTAGACACTTCCTGTAGGGTGGGACTGCATGTCCCTAGCATCCTTCAAGGTGTGTCTGCAGGCTTTTCTCCCTAGCACCGGCAATATCCTTGGTGGCACAAGTCAAGGTTCCCCACCTCATCCCACCCAAGCCTCATGCGTCCTTTGCAGTCACAGAGGACCACTTTCCTGTCTTGAGTGACATCTCATGTCCCACAACACGTCCCTGCCAGCATTTGCCACTAATCCCCCTGCCTGATAGCCACAGATGCACAGCGATCAGTCTTGGGCTCCATCTGGGCGCAACTCCAACCTTTTAACCAAGAAAGTCAAGTTGCCACTGCTTGAGGTCCCCATTGTTCCCCTCCTGCTGCACCCTGTTGCCCCAACAGTAGGTGACTCCTTGTCCACTCATCCTTGCAGCTGAAGCTGGATGAGGTAAACAGCACAGCTGCCCAGCACCGCCTCCGTGCCCTCCTCGAGGACCTGGTAGAGATGGAGAAGGTTCTCCGGGACATGGACATCCTCTCGGCACTGGCCAAGCTGCTGCCCAGGGGAGCCTGTGCCAGCAAAACCCCACCACCCACTGCCAACAGCACCAGCTGGGCCAGCACCAATGCCACAGGTGGCAATGCCACAGCAGAGGAGGAGGAGGGTGCTGAGGAGGGCCCATCTGGCAGTGACAACTCCCAGGGACAGTTCTCAGCGTTTGTGCAGCTCTGGGCTGGGCTGCAGCCCATCCTCTGTGGCAATAACCGGTAGGAGGGCTGGGGGATGGCTCCGAGTGCTCCCTCGTCAGACCAGGGGCGTCACTGCTTGCTGAGCAGGCAGGATGGGTGCTGTACTGCAGCCAGGGATGCTCCCTGGGTTGAGCAGCACTGTGTGGGCACGGCAGCCAGTGTGGAGTCCCCTCACAGGCAGGGTTGGGGACTGCCTCCAGCAAGGGGTGCTGGGGCTGGAACAGAGTGGACAACTTGAGCCCCTTTTGCAGGACCATCGAGCCTGAGGCACTGAAGCAGGGCAACATGAGCTCACTGGGCTTCACCAGCAAGGAGCAGCGGAACTTGGGCCTCCTGGTGCATCTTATGACCAGCAACCCCAAAATCCTCTACGCACCCATGGGTACTGAAGTGGACAAGGTTATCCTGAAGGTGAGGGTGCATAGGCTGGAACCTCCACCCTTCTTCTCCCATCATTTGCCATCTGCAGACTGGCTGAGCGGCAGGGAAGAGGCTGACTGCCAGACAGAGGCAGCCATGGCCCTTGCTGGGGTAGTAGTGCCCTTGCGGGATGGGCAGGTACCTCTGTGGTCGCTAGCCATCCCAGAGAGCAGGAGGCTCCCGCCTCTGCCTGCTGTGTGACTTTCCCTCTGGCCCACAGGCCAATGAGACCTTTGCCTTTGTGGGAAACGTCACCCACTATGCCAAGGCATGGCTGAACATCTCCCCTGAGATTCGAGCCTACCTGGAGGAGGGCAGGCTGCAGAGACGCATCCGCTGGCTCCAGCAGGTAGGACAGCATGGTGGGGACTGAGCCTGCCTGGGATTTACTGCTCTGCCAGTGGAGAAGGGGGCGTCCTGCCCCCAGGTACCCTGTGACTTTTTAATGGGGTACCCTGGTACCCACCTTCCTCCTGTGGGGACTAGTCTGGATCCCTGCATAGTGTGCATGCTGTCCCCCATCCCCAGGAAGAGTTTTGGTTCCCACCTGTGTCCATGGGAAGGACAGTCACCTGAGAGGCAGGGTCGTAAGCCCAGCTTCTCCCTCCTGTGTCTGTCTCAGTTCACCGCTGACCTCCACAAGCACCCAGAGATCCTGAATGTTTCTGACAGTGATGTTCTCCACAACTTCCTCAATGGCAACTTCTCCCTACCCAATGCCAGCATCCTGCTGCAGCAGCTGGACACTATTGACAATGCTGCCTGCGGCTGGGTCCGCTTCATGGCCAAGGTGAGGTGGTGCCCACCTGTGGGAATGTGGAACCACCCACAGACAGGCTCTGTGGGATGAAATGAGTGAGATCTGTTCAGACCTCTGTAAGAGCATGGGACAGAGCCCATGGGGGTATGGAGAGATGGTGGCTTCTGTGGTGTCAAGGGTGGAGGTGCCCACACACTGTTGAGTTCAGGAGCTGTGGGGTGGCTTAGGGTGGCACATGCTGTACTGTGTGCACAGTCTGTGTGCTAGACCCATCTTTGGCTTCGGGGTCTCCCTGGCCTGCTGGAGTCTGTCCAGGGAAGGGCAACAGATCTGGGGAAGGGTCTGAAGCACGAATCTGATGGGAGAGTGGCTGAGGGAGCTTGGGGGTCTCAGCCTCGAGAAAAGGAGGCTCAGGGGGAACTTTCTAACATCTACAATTACCTGGTAGGAGATTGTAGCCAGGTGAGTTGGTCTCTTCTCCCAGGTAACAAGGGATAAGAGGAAACTGCCTCAAGCTGTGGCAGGGCATGTTTACTTTGGATATTAGGGAAAATTTCTGCACTGGAAGGGTAGTTAGGCATTGGAGCAAGCTGCCCAGGGCAGCAGTATTATCCTTGAAAATGTTCAAAAAACATGTGAATTTGGCATCTGGGGACATGGTTTAGTGCTGGGCTTGGCAGTGCTTGGGTTGCTGGTTGGACTTGATGATCCAATCTTAGTGATTCTGATTCCCCTCCCACTAGGTCAGTGTGGATGTCTTCAAAGGCTTCCCAGATGAAGAGAGCATTGTCAACTACACACTGAACCAGGCCTACCAGGACAACGTCACAGTCTTTGCCAGTATGTCCCTGGGAATCAGCCCCTTTGCAGGGGTCCCTGAAGCCATGTACTTCTCTAGCTGTGCTGTAGACCCACTGGCTTTGGGATGTGGCTCCCTTGATGCATGCGTTGGGTGGGTGAATGTGCTGAGCACCTCACAGTGCCCATCCTCTGCCCCGGCTGGAATGTTGCCAGACAGCACCCTGCTGCTGTCCTGGCTCTCACACTGCCTGCTCTCCACATGCCCTTGCATCCCATGGAGGTCTCACATCCCAGGCCCATGCCATCCTCCTCATCCATGGCAGCCCTTATGGTACCCTTGGCTGGAACATGCTGAACCTCTCCTCGCTCCTGCCTGTCACTGTGGCTGTCCCCCACTGGAATCCCTGCCTCTCCTGCTGCCCATAGGTGTCATCTTCCAGACCAACAAGGACGGCTCGCTTCCCCCCCACGTCATGTACAAGATCCGTCAGAATTCCAGCTTCACAGAGAAGACCAATGAGATCCGCCGGGCATACTGGCGGCCTGGCCCCAACACCGGCGGCCGCTTCTACTTCCTCTATGGCTTTGTCTGGATCCAGGGTAAGTGTCAGTGCCCTGCCACAGCTACCCACATCCCTGGCCCCAGCCCACTCAGTCTGGCCTCTCCCCCTTCACAGACATGATGGAGCGCGCCCTCATCAACACATTTGTTGGCCACGATGTGGTGGAGCCTGGCAACTATGTACAGATGTTCCCTTACCCGTGTTATACCCGGGACGAGTAAGTAACACCCACCTGCAGGACCTCCCCTCCCCCTATACAGGCCAGGACACTTTAACTTGGAAAAGGGGACAAGTTTGGGGACCTGAAAGATTGGTGACATTAGAAGTGGTGAGCAACCAGTTAAGCCAGTTCCTTGGACCACCAGGCTCACGAGGGTGGGGAAAAGTAAATGGATGGTGTGTGCATGTGTTGGTGGTTCCTGGACCACAGTGGTTTGGAGGCAGCACCAGCAGAAGTCCCAGAACCAGTAACACTCCTGGGCAGGAGGGTGGTGAGGGCCTCATCCACACCAGAGTGGACAAGGACCTGGGCTAAGCCCATGGCTGCTACCTGCCTGCCAGCCAGGAGGCTTGTTTGTCCTGTGGGCTCACCGGAGCTCTTTCAAGGCACTGAGAGGGCACTGGGCTGGAGATTCGTTGTCCCTGCACAGTGGGAGGGCCTTCCTTGTCCCTGTGCCCCAGGGTCTCCTTGAGTCTTTGCAGGAGTGCCATCATCCAGCTCTCCCTTCTCTTCCTTTACCACACCAGCTTCCTCTTTGTCATTGAGCACATGATGCCCCTGTGCATGGTCATCTCCTGGGTTTACTCGGTGGCCATGATGATCCAGCACATTGTGACAGAGAAGGAGCATCGCCTGAAAGAGGTGGGGATGGTGGGAGAGATATTTGGGGAGGAGTGGGTGTATTTGAGCTCTGTATTCTGTGCTGTGTCTCTGGTCACCATCCCTGTGTCTCTGGGTCACATGAGCTGAGGCAGAAGTAGATCCCAAATCCCTGGGCTGAGCTGGTCCTTCTGAGTGTCCCCAGCATGAGATGAGTCTTGCCCAGAACCTGAGTTCCTTAGCACCCTCGCACAGGGTTCTGTGTCCTGCCCACTTCCAGCAACCCCCACAGTGCCTCTCAGTGCTGCCCCTTGTTCTCTCAGCCCAGTGAGATTTACAGCAGGGGCACGCAGTGTCGGGGACCACCCCACTGAGCAGTTTTGGCCTTACAGGTGATGAAGATGATGGGCTTGAACAATGCAGTACACTGGGTGGCTTGGTTCATAACTGGCTTTGTCCAACTCTCCATCTCGGTGACGGCTCTTACTGCCATTCTCAAGTACGGCAAGGTCCTGATGCACAGCGATGTCCTCATCATATGGCTGTTCCTTGCCGTCTATGCTGTGGCCACCATCATGTTCTGGTGAGCTGCCCAGTCTGTGCTAGGCAGGGGGCACAAGGCAGTGCTGGGTCCTTGTGCCATGGGCCGAGGGTGCTGGGAGCTGTGTGGGCATGGGCTGCTTAAAGGAGCACAAGGTCCCCCAGGCAGCTGATTTGAGGAGTCAGTTTATCACCTCAACGCCACCAAAGCCGGATGGTGTGGGGAAAGCCCTGGTGGAATGGGATCCAAGGTGATGCTATCCTCGCTGCAGCTTCCTGGTGTCGGTGCTCTACTCCAAGGCCAAGCTGGCCTCTGCCTGCGGCGGCATCATCTACTTCCTCAGCTATGTGCCCTACATGTATGTGGCCATCCGGGAGGAGGTGGCGCATGACAAGATCACTGCCTTCGAAAAGTGCATTGCGGTGAGTTGGCCGTGGCTGCTGGGGAGATGCTTGGCCCCAGGTTTTCCCTGGGCTCCCCATGTCCAGTATGAGGCCATCAAGCTGTCACCATGCCCTGGGCAAGCCTCTGTCTCTGTGAACCAACTCTTTGTGGGGCTTTTGAGGCATCTCCAGAAGGTTTGGTTGGTGCATCTTGGGGCCAGGAGCATCTCCACCCAGCTAGATGTGGCAGCACTGGGTAGGATTTCGCCCCAACCTGTTCCTCTGGAGCTGGTCTGTGGTTCCTGCTGACCTCCGATTCCCTTCCCTCTACCTCTTCACAGTCCCTCATGTCCACCACAGCCTTTGGGCTGGGCTCCAAGTACTTTGCGCTGTATGAGGTAGCCGGTGTGGGTATCCAGTGGCACACCTTCAGCCAGTCACCTGTGGAAGGAGATGACTTCAACCTCCTGCTGTCTATGATGATGCTGGTTGTGGATGCCATGGTGTACGGGGTGCTCACATGGTACATTGAGGCCGTGCATCCAGGTATGTGCAGGTAGAGGTGCATGAAGGCACATTGGACCTTACAGGAGCCTCTTTGCTGGGGGTCATCTGCCCACATGCCCTCACCCACTAGTGACACCAGCAGGTTCCTCAGAGATCTTCAGCTGAGTGTCTCAGTTCAGGGGCCAGCTATAGAAAAGCCAGGTGTTCACAGCTCAGATACCCTTATCCCTTCTCCAGGAGATGTCTTACCTGGTCCCTTTTCTTTCATTGTAAACCTGAAGAATGAGCCAACCCAACCCAAAACCCAAAGGACTTTGTTTTCTGGCACAGTCCAGCAGTGCTGCCTTAAGCCCAGCTGGCCAGAGTGCTCACAGCCCCAGTGAGAGAAACCCCAGTGCCTGTGCCTGTATCAAGCTCTGCTCCAGCCCTCAGCCAGCCTCTGCATGGCCCTGGGTGCAGGGTTGGCCCTGACTCCGTGGGGCTGTGGTTGCAGGTATGTTCGGCCTGCCTCGGCCCTGGTACTTCCCTTTCCAGAAGTCTTACTGGCTGGGCAATGGGCGCGTGGAGACCTGGGAGTGGACCTGGCCCTGGTCGCGCACCACCCGCCTCAGCATCATGGAGGAGGATCAGGCCTGTGCCATGGAGAGCCGGAGACTGGGTGAGGGCAGCTGGGGGTGAAAGTGGGTGGAAAAGGGTTGGCCCTGGCTGTGCCACAGGGTCTCATTGTGGCTGTGGACCCCTGTGCTCTTGTCAGGGTAGGATCCTGGTCCAGGCACTGCATCCTGTCTGGGAGCTGCCACCATGGTGTGGGAGGGGGGAAGCTGGTGAGAAGCGGAGGGGAAGGAGCCACAAGCCAGCACAGCCACCACGGGGTGAAGGCGGGTTGCTTCACACCCTGGGAGCCATGCTCCAAGCCTGGCTTTTCTGACTTCTCACCATCCCACTGTCACAGCAGAGGAGACACGGGGCATTGAGGAGGAGCCAACCCACCTTCCCTTGGTCGTCTGCATTGACAAGCTCACCAAGGTCTACAAGACAGACAGGAAACTGGCACTGAACAAGCTGAGTCTCAACCTCTACGAGAACCAGGTCGTGTCCTTCCTAGGGCACAATGGTGCAGGCAAGACCACTACCATGTGAGTGCCTGTCTGGGCAGACAGGGACCATGTTTCTCTGGCCAGCTGCAGGGGGTGGGGAAGAGGCTATGGGATGTCCCTGCGGGGTCCTGTGGCAGCTTCTGCCATGCCCAGAGGGCAGCAGTGTGGATGTGGGGCTGTCACAAACACAGGACAGGCTCATGGCCCTGTGCTGATGTTACTCTGCCTGGGGCCCAGCAGATGCTCCTGTAGATGGTGGTTGGGATTGGGACCAGACTGAAGAATACAAGCTCCCTCATATTGTTGTCTTTCTCCATCTGTCCAGGTCCATCCTCACTGGTTTGTTCCCTCCAACCTCGGGCTCCGCAACCATCTATGGCCATGATATCCGTACGGAGATGGACAAGATCCGGAAGAACCTGGGCATGTGTCCCCAGCATAATGTGCTCTTTGACAGGCTGACAGTGTAGGAGCACCTCTGGTTCTACTCGCAGCTCAAGAGCATGGCAGAGGAGGAGATCCGCAAGGAGATGGACAAGTAGGCACCCTCCAGCTCCTTTAGTTCCATCCATGTTTTTGGCATGAATTAGTCTCCTTTCTGCTGGCTGTGCTGTAGGGGTTGATCTGGTGGCAGAGATGTCCCCTGGAGCAGCTCCACCCTTAGGGTGTCAGGCTGTGGAAGCAAACAGAAGATGCGTATAGCCTGACCACAGCTGGGCAGTCCCAGTGGCCGAGGGCCACACGTACCATGTGGGGAAGAGGTGTCATGTACTCCTCACAGGCACTGAGCACCAGTACAGCTCCCCCAGCATCCCTGGCACTTCTACTCTGTTCCCAGGATGATTGAGGACCTGGAACTCTCCAACAAACGGCACTGCCAGGTGCAGACCCTCTCGGGTGGCATGAAGAGGAAGCTGTCGGTGGCCATTGCCTTTGTGGGTGGATCACGGGCTGTTATCTTGGATGAGCCCACAGCTGGTGTGGACCCTTATGCCCGCAGGGCCATCTGGGACCTCATCCTCAAGTACAAGCCAGGTGAGTGGAGCTGGGCAGAGCCTGGCATGCTTGTCTGTCTGTGCCAGCCCTAGCCCCGATGTTGAGGCTCTGTCTTGCCCTCAGGGAGGACCATCCTGCTCTCCACACATCACATGGATGAGGCCGATCTGCTGGGGGACCGCATTGCCATCATCTCCCACGGCAAGCTCAAGTGCTGTGGTTCCCCACTGTTCCTCAAGAGCACCTACGGCGATGGCTACAAACTGACAGTGGTGAAGAAGCAGTCAGACACCAGGAATGGCACAGGTTTGGGGAGCAGCTGGACCCTTTGCTTAGAAGAGTAGGTTGGACTAGTCCTTCAGCCAAAGAAAGGACCAAGAGGTCAACACCCAAGTACTCCCATCCTGAGTCCTCTTAGGCCATGTGGAGAGCAGAGGAGATGGGGCAGGGGTGTAGGAAGTGCCATCAATCCACTCTGATTTCTCCCAGCTGAGTCCTTGGTCAGACCCTGCATGGTGACATTTGCCTCCAGGTGCTGATTCTGTCTAGCTTGTGGGTTGCCCACCAAGACATCCAGTGTGGGCCACATTCAGAAGTCCATCCCGGGTCAGGTGGGGTGACTGGGAAGCTGCCTGCACCCCATGATGGAGGCTGGAGGAACCCCTACAACACTGGGTGGTAGGGGGAACATGGTGGGTCATGGTGGGAGGCCAGGTGCAAAGTGACTGACGGGTGCTGCCCCTCTGCCCCAGAGCCAGGCCAGCTGCACAGCCCCCTGGCCCACTCCTCTGTCAGTCCCTGCTCTGAGCCCCGTGTTTCCCAGTTCATCAAGAAGTATGTGGCCTCCTGCCTCCTCATCTCAGACACCAACACGGAGCTCTCCTACATCCTGCCCAGCGAGGCTGTCAAGAAGGGCTGCTTTGAGCGGCTCTTCCAGGTACCCGCAGGGGCTGGCGGGGTGGACAGGCAGGGGGCTGTGGCACTGTGGGCATCTCCTGCCCTCTTCACACAGCACTTTTCCCCTCACAGCACTTGGAGCAGAGCCTGGAGGAGCTGGACCTCACCAGTTTTGGGCTGATGGACACTACCCTGGAGGAGGTCTTCCTAAAGGTGTCTGAGGAGGACCAGTCTCTGGAGAACAGCGACGTGGGTATGGGTGCTGCCAGGTCTAGCAAGGGACTGTGTGCTCTTCCTGGACTTGTGACTGCAGGAGTCCCATCTCCTAAGGGGAGATGTCTGCAGCAGAGCCCATCCCAGCCAAGGGCAGCCAGCCTCTGCTCTGCTCTGGGTTTACTTCCACCTGGAACAGTGTGTCCAGCTCTGGAGTCCTCAACACAAAAAGAACATGGTCACAGAGATGCTCTGAGGGCTGGCGCACTTCTGCCATGGAGACAGGCTGAAAGAGCTGGGGGTGTTCAGCCTGGAGAAAGAAGCCTCCAGGGAGATCTTAAAGCCCCTTCCAGTGCCTAAAGTGGGCTTTAAAAATGATAGAGCTGGGGACTTTACATGGGCAGATAGTGATAGGACAAGGTGGAATAGTCTTAAACTAAAAGAGGAGAGATTTAGATTAGATGTTAGGAGGAAATTCTTCCCTGTGAGGATGGAGACCCCCTGGCACAGGTTGCCCAGAGAAGCTATGGCTAGCCCATCCCCGGAAGTGTTCAAGGCCAGGTTGAATGGAGCTTGGAGCAACCTGGCCTAGTGGAAGGTGTCCCTGCATATGGTAGGGTTTTGGAATGAGATGAGCTTTAAAGTCCCTTCCAACCCAAACCAGTCTGTGATTCTGTGATATGATGCATCCCTGCTCCATGCCATGCTGCAGTAAAGAGTAGCATGGTCAATGGCAATCCATCTGTTTTCTTCCAGATATCAAGGAGTCCAAGAAGGATACCCTGCAGCCACCCATGCCTGAGCTGGGCCCAAAGCCCGAGGCCAACGGGGAGCCTCGGGCTGAAGCAGCCATGCCAGAGAAGCCTGAGGTGGAGCTCAGCAACCTGGTGACCTGCTCTAAGCTGGCACAGTCGCAGGCATCCCTGCGCTCAGCTTCCTCGGTGGGCTCCGTGCGGGGTGACGAAGGTGGGGCTTATTCCGAATTCTTTGGGGATTATGCGCCCCTGTTCGATAACCAGCAGGACCCTGATAACATCAGTCTGCAAGGTTGGTGCCACTGGTGCCCGGCCAGTGGCAGGGGCCAGGGGAGGCACTTGGCTGGGATACCGAGGGTTCACCGGGGCAGGGTAGAGCTTGCCCTGACCCTGCAGGGTGTACACAGTTGTGTCTGAGATGGTGGGCTGTGCCTGCTGGGATGAGAGCCTGTAGGGAGGGGGCTGGCGGTGCATCCACCACACTGCACACAGAGAGCCACAGTCTGGGTGGGAGGGCTGGGAATAGGCTCTTCCACCAGTTTGCACCCCAAACTGGTAGGTAGAGCGTGCATATGGGGTCTCGTGCCGAGGCATGGAGTCAGCGGGGGCAACCAGCTTTGGCTCTGCCTCCTGCGGGTCTCCAGTGCCGCCTTGCAGACTTGCCCCACTAACATGTCTGCTCCCCATGCTGGCACTGATTGGGTTTCTCCTCCTGGCCCCTGGGCATGGAGTCACCTTCCAGCTGGTGGCTTCACCTGCTGTACCCTACCCCAGGTGCAAGGCTCTCCTTTCCTGGATCCTGGGTTTGTTGGATATGGGGGGTGCAGGCAATTGCCTTAAGGTTGCTGCGTTTGTCACAGATCCTGTTCTGGGTTGTCTCATCAGCTCTTGTGGTTAATTCAGGAATGTGCAACCTTTACCCACCCCCCAGTACAGCTCCTCTGAGCACTGATTTGGGCTGTGGGAGGCTGAGCCAGGATGGTGCCACAGCAGAGCTCCCACTGCTTCACTTGGACCCCACCTGTGTCCTGTACCATATTCATGACTCTGCTGACCCCTCACCAGCTGGGACAGCTCATGGCAAAATGGAGGGGTTCTGCAAAAAAGCACCAATTTACCTTTTTTTTTTAATTATTGTCTAAATTTCCCATCTGGGGCTGAGAGGAACCTGCCAGCCTGCTGTCTTGCTTCGCACCGCACTGCTGCTGTGGCTCTGTGGCAGAGTCGGGGTTGGGTGCTGCCCTGTCCCTTTGGTGGCTGTGCTGGGCTGGGTGTCCAGCTCAGCTTTCTGGGAGCCCTGGTGGGCATGGAAGCAGCTGCGGCAAGGGGCTGACATCCCTCTCCCCTCCCAGAGCAAGAGGCAGAAGTGGAGGCAGAGGACCATGACCTGGCGGGGCAGGGGAGCTTCAAACTGGAAGGCTCGTGGCTGAAACTGCGCCAGTTCCATGGGCTGATTGTCAAACGCTTCCACTGTGCCAAGCGCAACACCAAGGCCCTCTTCTCGCAGATCCTCCTGCCTGCCTTCTTTGTCTGTGTGGCTATGACTGTGGCCCTCTCTGTGCCCGAAATAGGTGCGTGTGAGCCACCCACCTACCTGCCTGCTAGGGGTTCCTGGTGACCTTGTCTGCCTGCCCCAGTGTGGCTGCGGGAGGACAGGGTCAAGGCACAGTCTGTCTGTGCAGTGGTACTGTGGCTGCAATCAGGTTCCTGTCCTTGTCCCTGCAGGTGACCTGCCACCCCTCATCCTCTCACCATCACAATACCACAACTACACCCAGCCCAAGGGCAACTTCATTCCTTATGCCAATGAGGAGCGGCATGAGTACCGGTGAGAGCTGCTACTGCTGGTGACCAGCATCCCACACCCCAGCCCCATCCCTGTCTCCATCCCTTGGACTTCAGGGAGGGCAGGGGGAATGCAGTCCACAGCAGGCATGGCACCAGGGCTGGCTCAGGCAGGGAGCAGAGCCTGCCTGGTGCCACATTCCCTGACAGAAAGCAGCCTCTGTCATGGCCAGGGTGTTTCTGGGAGAGGTGCCAGTGCTGACGCTGCAATCAGCAGCTTGATCTTGCCAGGCACAGGCTGTGTGCCCGCAAGAAGTGCAAAGGCCCCAGGGAGGTTGCAGCA
>JAOXXN010000220.1:123839-136645 GCA_026770055.1 Myrmophylax atrothorax | reverse complement strand
CAGAAGATTGCCAGGGTGGTGAGAGCCATGTCTCCTGCTCCTTGCTCTTCCTTACCAGCTCACTTTCCCTGTAGCATCAGGCTGTCTCCCGATGCCAGCCCTCAGCAGCTGGTGAACACTTTCCATCTGCCCTCTGGTGTGGGGGCCACCTGTGTGCTCAAGACACCATTTAACAACACACTGGACCAGCCTATGCAGACCCTCAACCTCAACAGCAACGAGTCCAAGATGCTGGCAGCCAAATACTTCGATGCCATGTGCATTGACTCCTTCACCCAGGGCCTGCCGCTCTCCAACTTTGTGCCACCGCCTCCATCCCCAGCTCCCTCCGACTACCCCATCTCAGTAGATGAGGACCTGCTCCATGCCTGGAACTCCACGACATTCTCTGCTGTCAAAGGTGTGGGTGCTGGGTACTCAGGTGTTTGGAATTTGTCTTCTGCAGGGAGATGATGCCTCTCCCTGCAGAAGAAGCTCCAGGGACCTCTGGATGTGCCTGTCAGTCTGGCCTGGCCACAGCAGCGTCTTGTTGGGGTGAACTTGTGGCTCAGGACCAATGTTGGCACTGGGACACTGTCTCTGTTTAGCCACCACCATTCCAGTAGAGCCCCTGGGATGGTGACATTATCACAAGCCCTGTGGCCAGCCTTGTGTCACTTGTACTGGACACAGTCCTCCGCCATTGCTTTCTCCAGCCACGCTTCATTGCCCCTCTCTGAACCTTTCTGTCTTCTCAAAGCTTTTACCTACATCCTTCTCTTGGTCCTTCTTAGTCACCAGGACCCTGCCTGGCCAGCTCGTCACCTTCACACTGTCCCCAGCAGCCGGGGCAGGCAGGAGCCTGGCTCTGAGCCAATCTCTCTGTTCCTCAGGGACTGTGACCTCGGCCCCTGCCCTGCCCCGTATCGTCCATGAGCCCATCAAGTGCACATGTTCGATGCAGGGGACTGGCTTCTCCTGCCCCAGTGGTGTGGGGGGCCACCCCCCACAGATGAAGGTAGTGACGGGGGACATCCTGGCAGACATCACAGGGCGCAACGTCTCTGAGTACCTGCTCTACACCTCGGACCGCTTCCGGCTGCACAGGCAAGAGGGGAGGCTGGGAGGGTCTGCCCTGCACCATGCAGCAGGGATGAGGACCAGGGACTTGGGGATACCTGCCTAGCGTTCTGCCTGGAGCCAGAAACGTGCTTGAGCATGGCTGCAGTCCCAGAAGTGGGGAACAGCAGTCACAGTTTCCTCAGCAGTACCTTGTCCCCCAGGTATGGAGCACTCACCTTCGGCAATATCCAGAAATCTATCCCAGCCTCCTTTGGGGCCAGGGCTCCTGCCATGGTTCGCAAGATCGCTGTGCGGAGAACAGCCCAGGTGGGATGGCACTGTGCCCTGGAGCAGGGGGAAATGGGTGGGGAGGAGAGAGGGGCGGGCAGGGACCCCTGGGCCACTGCTCTGCTGCAGTACTCTTCTCCTTCACGGGCTCTAGGGGGGCTCCAGCCCTGTTGGGGTCAGCCAGCAGGTCTGGCCCAGCACAGTCAGCAGTGGCCTCTCCCCACAGCCCTGAGCACAGGATGTGTGCCCTGTGGCTGGCTGTCCACCCCATCTTATCCCTCCCTCCCACTACATCTGCGGGCCCAGCCCTCTTGCCAGCTCCCACCACTCCTCCTCCTGCAGGTCTTCTACAACAACAACGGCTACCACAGCATGCCCACCTACCTCAATGCCCTCAACAACGCCATCTTGAGAGCCAACCTGCCCAAGAGCAAGGGCAACCCTGCAGCCTACGGTGAGGACCTGGAAGGGTGTTTGTGGGCAGGAGTACATCAGGGAACAGCATTAGGGGATGGTCCAACCAGGCTCTAAAATGCAAGTGCTCCACCCTAGGCTGAGCTGAGTCAGAGGTGTGACTCAGAGATGTGAGACCTGGTTTGGGGCAGAATGTCCCAAAGTGCTGCCTGATGGTGCCTAGGCTTGTGAGGGTGCTCTCCAGTGTTAGTTTACTTCAGAGTGCTGAGCTTCAGGTTGAAAACCTATCTTGCTCAGAAGCCAGGACCAGGCAGACTAGGGACAGAGTTTTGTGTCCTGAGCCAGTTTTCATGCTGCCATGTTTCTGTTTGGTCCTTCTTGCAGGCATCACGGTCACCAATCACCCCATGAACAAAACGAGTGCCAGCCTATCACTGGATTACCTGTAGGTCTGAGGGAGGGTGGCTGTCCCACGGCGGGTAGGGGGCTGTTCACTGGTTGTTGCGGGGGAACGCTGAGGCTCTTGCCTTGCAGGCTGCACGGGGACAGGGTGACTGTGATGTGGTGGTCCCTGTGCCTTGTGCACAGCGACTCTCACAAAGAGGATGGATAGCCCTTCCCCAAGCAACTGAGTGTGATGGGGTCCCCACTCTCCTTGCTCCTCATCCAGCCTGCAAGGCACAGATGTGGTGATTGCGATCTTCATCATTGTGGCCATGTCCTTCGTCCCAGCCAGCTTTGTGGTCTTCCTGGTGGCTGAAAAGGCCACCAAGGCCAAACACCTGCAGTTTGTGAGCGGCTGTGACCCTGTGATCTACTGGTTGGCCAACTATGTGTGGGACATGGTGAGCAGAGCATGTGGCCCCACCAGCCAAGCCCCCAAGGCTGTGCCAGGGAGTGGGCAGCCAGAAGTTTCTGTCTTCTCCAGCTGAACTACCTGGTGCCAGCCACATGCTGCATCATCATCCTGTTCGTGTTTGATCTCCCGGCGTACACCTCTCCCACCAACTTCCCTGCCGTCCTCTCCCTTTTCCTGCTCTACGGGTACATTGCTCAGAGGGGTGGTCAGGAGGCACTGGGGATTCCTCCAGAGCCTCATGGGCTGATGGTTTTAAACTAAAAGCGGGGAGATTTAGACCAGATACAAAGAAGAAATTTGTCACGATGGGGGTGGTCAGACACTGGCCCAGGCTGCCAAGAGAAGTTATTGCTGGCCCATCCCTGGGTATGCTCAAGGCCAGGTTGGATGGGGCTTGGAGCAACCTGATCCAGTTGAAGTTGTCCCTGCTCATGGCAGGGGTACTGGATTAGATGACCCGCTTATCCAAGTCTTTCTATGATTCTATGCTCCATCTGCACTTGGGGTGCACAGGCAGGACCTGCTCTTTGGGGCTGGTGTTCTGCAGCCCCCATAGCTGTTTGGGGTGGATTGGCTGTGAGGGCTGGGAATGGCAGGCTGGGAGATGGGTGATCTCAAGGCTGGGGTCCCTCTCCTGCCATACAAACCTGTGTTCCCACTGCTCACCTCCCCAGCTGGTCCATCACCCCTATCATGTACCCGGCCTCCTTCTGGTTTGAGGTGCCCAGCTCTGCCTATGTCTTCCTCATCGTCATCAACCTCTTCATTGGCATCACAGCCACTGTTGCCACGTTCCTGCTGCAGCTATTTGAGCACGACAAGGTATGGGATTCACGACTCTGCTGAGGGCCATCAGGAGGGGAGGTGCTGTCATTGGGTCATGGGACAGCTTAGGCTGGGATGGACCTTGTAAGGTCTCGGCTCCCAGCAGGGTCAGCCATGAGACCTGATGAGGCTGGATCTTGGGCATCCTGATCCTACACACACTCAGGGTTGTTTGATGCTTTTGTCATCTCTGCTGACTCACAGGACCTGAAAGTGGTGAACAGCTACTTAAAGAGCTGCTTTCTTGTGTTCCCTAACTACAACCTGGGCCACGGCTTGATGGAGATGGCCTACAATGAGTATATCAACGAGTACTATGCCAAGATTGGTACGGTCTCTTGCTCCCTCCCTCCCTCCCTTGCTCCAGGGCATGTGGGTCTGGAGGGTCCAGGATGCTGGTTCATCCCCTCCACCTGCCCCATGGGGTGTCCCAAGGCCCAGAGCAACCTGGAGCAAAAAGCCGGGGGACTGGACTAGACAGGACACAGATATGGCTAAGGGTCAGCAATGGCATGATGCCAAGGGTGCTGAAAGTGGTTCCTTGAGCCATCCCAAATAGCAGCCCCATGGGGGAAAGGGTGGTGTGAGCCCTAACAGAAGTGCATGATTCTGTTGCTGCTGCACACTGCCTGTGGTGGGTCATAGAGGGGCTGTGGTGGAGCTGCGATCGGTTGCAGTGGGGCAGTGCTGCACACTGCCTGTGGTGGGCCATGGTTGAGTTGTCCTGGGCTGTGGTGGGGCTGTTCTGTGACAGGAGTGATGGGAGCTACCAGGACTTTGTTCTCCCAGCTGGGGTCTCCTGAGGGCTGTGCTGCCCAACCAAAACAAACGTTTTGCCACGTACCTGGCCTCAGAAGCTCCCCTGCTCTCTGCTTCTTGAACAGCTTCTGTACATAATCCAGGTGCTGCTGGCATTGTAAGGGGCAATTTTGGGTCAGGATCTGACAAATCCAACTGATATCACTCTCAGTTGGTTTAATTTATCCTACTGAGGTTGAAAAGCTGCCAGATGATTTCCACAGCACCTGTGCTGTGAGCAGGGAAGTCTGTTGTGACCAGCCCAGGCAGCTGCGGTGGGGAGCATGGGAGCAGTGTCATTGTTACAGGTCAGCTCAGGAGATGTGATCAGGCTGACCCCTCAGGAAGGTGTTTCCAGCTGCTCTCTCCTCTTCCTCCCACGCAGGGCAGTTCGATAAAATGAAATCGCCCTTTGAGTGGGACATCGTGACACGGGGACTTGTTGCCATGACAATCGAAGGCTTTGTTGGCTTCTTCATCACCATCATGTGCCAGTACAACTTCTTCCGGAAGCCCCAGTGAGTACAGCAGGGGGCTGGCTGCCGGGTAAAGCTTGGCCATTGGGACACCTGAGCTCCAGGCTGCCCCTCTACTGAGTGTAAATGGGAGCTGCCTAGCCCCAGCAGGGATGCAGCTCCTGGTCCTGCATCCCCCTCCATCCATGCCCCCTACCACAGACGCCTGCCCGTCTCCACCAAACCCATCGAGGATGACATTGATGTAGCCAATGAGCGTCACCGGGTCCTGCGCGGCGATGCTGACAATGACATGCTGAAGATTGAGAACCTCACCAAGGTGGGTGCTGCACTAGGCTTCAAGGAGACACCTGGGACAAGCCTATGCCAGGGGTGTGGGTGAGGCTGAGGGTTCAGGTGGCTCCTGGTGAGCTGAGCCCCCATCCCCTGCTCTACTAGGTGTACAAGTCCCGCAAGATTGGGCGCATCCTGGCTGTGGACCGGCTGTGCATGGGTGTGCGCCCCGGGGAGTGCTTTGGGCTGCTGGGTGTCAACGGCGCAGGCAAGACTACCACCTTCAAGATGCTGACAGGAGATGAGAGCACCACGGGCGGAGAGGCCTTCGTTAATGGGCACAGGTTAAACGGGGGGCACATGTTGAGTGGGACTGGGGGCTCCCCGCGCTCCTGGGGACTGGACGGGGTTTGCTTGAGGGGCCCCCACGATGAAACGGTGTGAGTGAGCCTGTGTGTCCCCATGGGACTCTGCAGTCCTCTGTCCATGACCTGGTGACCATGACCTGGGATTTGAGGCAAGTGACAGTGGCCCTGAGCTGAGACTGCCTAGTGGGGTTTTACCTGGGGAAAGATGCTCTGTTGTAAAGGCATGTAAAATGAGCCTCAGTAGCAGGGTCCTCACAATAAGCAATTCCTCCCCACGGCCCACCCCATTCTCTCCAACAGCATCTTGAAGGAGCTCCTGCAGGTCCAGCAGAGCTTGGGCTACTGCCCTCAGTTTGATGCACTCTTCGATGAGCTGACTGCCCAGGAGCACCTGGAGCTCTACACCCGCCTGCGTGGCATCCCCTGGAAGGATGAGGAGCGGGTAGGGCTCTGGGTGGGCAGGTGGCAGCATCCAAGGGGTGGTGCTATGCCATGGGGATGGCATCTTACCAGGCAGCAGCAGGATCCTGAGCCAGTGCTGCAGCCCTTGTGGCAGTGCTGTCACAGTGGTGTGCCCACATGGGCTGCCAGGGCCAGGCACACATGCTCATAGGCCCCCACTGCTGCTCATGACTGTGCCAGGGGCTACCAGGGGGCCCCCTGACTTGGCATGTGGCTTGTGGTCCCATCAGCAGCTTATGTGTGCTGTGGAGCCCAACGCCTGCCAGCTCTGCCACAGCCCTGTGGCCTTGACAGGGTGACAGCAGCCCCCTGCACCTTGCAGGTGGTCAAGTGGGCGCTGAAGAAGCTGGAGTTGACCAAGTATGCGGACAAGCCTGCCAGCACCTACAGTGGGGGCAACAAGAGGAAGCTGTCCACAGCAATCGCGCTCATTGGATACCCGGCCTTCATCTTTCTGGTGTGCCTTGAGGGTGCAGAAATAACCCTGGGTGGGAGTTGCCTGCCCCCAGCTCCACCATGCATCTAGGGAGTGTGGGACCGTGGCCTGAGCTGGGCTCAGGATGGGAAGGGGCTGGCCTGTCTGAGGGTCTGTCTGTCCCCCAGGATGAGCCAACCACGGGGATGGACCCCAAGGCACGGCGCTTCCTCTGGAACCTCATCCTGGACGTCATCAAAACGGGTCGTTCTGTGGTTCTCACGTCTCACAGGTCCACGGGGGTTCTGGCTGCACCCATGATGCCTCCAGGCACCTGGGGATGCTGCATGGGAGGGAGGGAGCTCCCTTAATACCCAGGGAATGGCATTTGATGGGGGGATGGGGAGCAGGGGGAGCCCTGAGCCACCTTCTGTTGCCTTCTCTCATCCCTGATGGTGGGGCCACAGCATGTGGGGGATGGCCCAGGGAGCTCAGCCCCCCACTTGCCATCACCATAGCCCTGGCACTGTCCTCCCATGTACCCTCGCTGAACCCTGCCCTGTCCCCCTAGCATGGAGGAGTGCGAAGCGCTCTGCACTCGCCTGGCCATCATGGTGAATGGGCGGCTCAAGTGTCTTGGCAGCATCCAGCACCTGAAGAACAGGTAAGCGCCCTGCAGGAGCCAAGCACCTCATATTTGCTGCAGGGCAGGAAGGGGCTGGGACCCCATGGTTGGGTGATAGTCTTGTACCTGAGGCAAGATGCCAACCCTTTGTGTGGATGCTGCTTTGGAGGTGGGCAGGGAACAGGCTCACTGGACCTCCCTGACACTGTCCTGGTGTCCAGCAGTAGCAGCCTAAGAGCATCGTCCTCTTCTATGGACTCGGTTCTTCTCCATAGGAGTGCAGATGAGGGGACAGGTCCTCACAGGGTCGCTTATCCCCTGGCAGGTTTGGTGATGGTTACATGATCACAGTGCGCACCAAGTCCAGCCTCAATGTTAAGGAGGTGGTGAGGTTCTTCAATCGCAACTTCCCTGAGGCTGTCCTTAAGGTGAGCTGCTCTCAGTGGTCATCCTGTCCCCTGCCAGCCCCCACCTTGGGGCACAAGCAGCCTTCACCTTCCACGGAGTGATGGAGGGGATCTGGGAGCGAGGGCTCAGTGCCCCTTCTGTGCACACCCTCAGGAGCGGCACCACACCAAGGCCCAGTACCAGCTGAAGTCAGACCACATCTCACTGGCACAGGTCTTCAGCAAGATGGAGCAGGTGGTGGATGTGCTGGGCATCGAAGACTATTCTGTTAGCCAGACCACACTGGACAATGTAAGACTGGGGATGGCATGGGCAACTGGATGCTTGTACCCAGGGATGGTAGCCATGACAAAGTGCCAGGCAGGAACTGCCTTTGGTGCAGGAGGTGGACCTGGACAGAACACAATGGCAGCCACCACATGGCAGAATGCACTGGATCCTGACCCGGCAGCATGGATGGCAGGCAAGGGGTGGCTAGAGGTGGAGATGCCTGCAAGGATACCTCTCACTCTCCTGTCCTTTTACCCCTCCAGGTGTTTGTGAATTTTGCCAAGAAGCAAAGTGACAACCTGGAGCAGCAGGAGACCAGCCCCAGCTGTGTCCTGCAGTCGCCCCTGGAGCGTGTGCTGAGCCTGCTGCGCCCCCGTGCTGCCCCCACCGAGCTGCGGGCCCTTGTGGTGGAGGAGCAGGAGGACCTGGAGACTGATGATGAAGGCCTCATCAGCTTCGAGGAAGAGAGGGTGAGAGGTTGTCCCTGGATATGGGTGTCCCTGGTGCCACCTGTGTCCCTGCCATGGAGCCCTGGGAGTGAGTGCTGCAGCACCAGGAAGGGGACATGGTGAAACAAGGGCCGGGCCGTGCTGGGAGGGCCCCCTGGGGGTGTGTGGGCTCTCTGGGAGGGATGGCTGCTCTGCCACCTGTGCCAGACTCTGGCCCCAGATGCCCTGGGGGTGCTGGTGGAGTGGGCAACCCCTGATTCCCGCCTGTCTTCTCACCCAGGCACAGCTCTCCTTCAACACCGACACGCTGTGCTGAGACCCTGGGGGCAACCACATTCCTGTCTGTGAAGCCACCGAACCCTTTTGGCCTCTTTCCTCTCTTTGCCCCATGGAGCAGAGCTGCTGTGGCCAGAGGCACATGCCAGGGAGGACACAGTGGGTACAGCAATGCCTGGATGGATCTCATGAGCCACCACTTGGTGGCCTTTCTCCCCTTCAGCTCCAGAGCAGTATCACTGTGTGGTGCCAGGGGTCACGGTCCTCAGCCTGTCTAGCTGGTACATGCCACGGATGGAGACTGCAAAGGAAAGGATGCGGTTTGGCACCAGCACTGCTGCCCCCATGTACCTTGGGCCAGAGACACATAGGCCCATGAGTGGTGCCTTTGGCTGGACACTTGTGTTGCACTAACACCAGGGACCTTTGGCTGTGGGGACCCACCCTGGCCTGGCCCTGTGGAGCTGGAGGAGGGATGACTGCTTCTGCATTGCCCCTGGGCAGCACAGGGGCAGGTGGTCTGGTGCTTCACCCATGACTGATTTCTTTACTGGTGGGATGTCACTGGGGGTCTTGGCCCCACTGGTATGTCCTCCCCACTTTGGGCTCTGTCTGCCCCAGCCCTGCCTGGCCTTGGGCACTGGATCTGTCCCCAGGCAGCAGCATTCCTGCGGGACAGAGGGTATTTCACAGGGTATTTCACATGCTGGCACCAGCTGTTTCTCCCCTCTGCCCCTAACCATGTCCCGCCCCCTCCAGTCCCTCACCCTGCCTCCTGCCTGCCCTCACCATCCACTTTCCCCATCACAGGGCATTGCTGCGGCTCTGCCACCTTTTTGTTGTGTTTCCTGTGTCCCCCTTGCCCTGGCACTCGTTCCTCAGTGTCCAGCCCTATGAGAGCCACCTGCACTGCTTTCTTAATGTTGGGTCACTGGTGGTAGTGGGAGAGGGGTTGCTGCATCCCAGAATGGCTTTGGAAGATGGTAGTGGGTTGGTCTTAAGTTATGAGGTCAGGACAGACTGGGTGTGGGTGCAGCTTGGCAGTGTTGCCTGGGGTGGTGGGGAGGATGGATCATGGCAGTGGGGCTGGCACTGTCACTGTGCCAGCAGTGGACACCCTCTCAGCCAGCAATGTCCCTCCTTTTTGCAGAGGGTCCTTGAGCCTTGTCACCCACAGGGACCATGTCTGGTGCCTGCAGCTTGGCCCAGAGGTGGGGTGACAGCAGGGCTTGTGATGCTGACCCTGACCCCCCAACTGCCAGGTGCCCCAGACTTTGGCAGCACCCCAGGGTGGCCATGCACCTTTCTGGGGAACACCCAAGGCCCAGCTGCCCTGTGAGCTCTGCTGCCCTCTCTGCCTCCTTGGCATGGGCTCAGCTGGAGGCCCCAAGCAGCGTCAGGCGCCTCAGCTGGCTGCCATGGGAGGTGTGGGGCAGATGGTGTAGGGAGGCCACTTTGATCTGCCTTTGGCCCAGCTCAGGCACAGGAACAGGGCCTGACCTCCACTGTTCTTGTGCCCCCCTGGTCTCACCAGCCCTGTATGCCACCTGCTATAGATTGTGATACAATATACAGTATTTTCAATAGGGGGAAAATGAGGGAGAAGCTCTATTTTCAGATTTTTCAGACCATATTTTTTTTAATGGCATATGGGAAACTGGCTGGTTCTGGGGTGGGGTGGATGGCACATGGGGGCAACCCCCACCAGGGTGCCCTTGCTCCCTTGCTGGGCACACTCTGCCTTCCTGGGTGAGCACTGGAGGATGAGCCAGCTCAAGGTTTGCCCTTTGCCATGAGGGAGATGGGATGGTTTCACCGTTGAGTCCCCAGCTGTAACTTCAATGTGGTGGCACCCTAGGGCACCCCAGGGTGGACAGTGTTGCCATGCTCTGGCTTTGTCCTTGCCCCACACCTGCCACACTGCCCTGTTGCTCAGGACTCTGGAAGGGCACTGGCATGCCAGTCACAGTGTCTTCCCTTTTCCCAGCCCTCCCCCCTGCCACCGTGCCATCATTCCTATGGCTTTGATGGTCAGTGGAGATGCTCTCGTGCCCATACAGCCTGGGTGGCCATGGTGGGCTCCCCACCCTGGGCTCAGGGCTGCTCAGGCACAGGACCCTGCTGGGGCCACTCCAAGGGTGGCAGCAGGGTGGGAGCAGGAGGGTAGTGCCCCAGGGCAGGGGTGGCTGCTGCCTTAACACTTCATTGAGTTTGGCTCTGCTTCTGGCCTTGCCTCCCCCCTGCACGTCCTTGGCCACCAGCTCTGGGCACAGCGCCAGTGCCACGCTCAGCCCCAGGCATGGGGCCCCCAAGGGGTGGGGATGTCTTGGAGCTGCCTGTACATTGCTAGCAAACAAAAAAAAAAGATGAAATGTGAACATAATGATCGTTTTAAATAAAAAATAATAACTAGATCCAGCAAGGCTGTGTGGTTGAAGGGCTAGGCTCAGGTGCCTGGGAAGGATCAGGCCTGAGGAGGGGGTTGGCAGGGCCCAGGGTGGGGGTGCAGGAGCCCGCGATGGGCAAAAGATGCTGGGCACAACAGGGGTGTATGCAGTGCTTGGCATCATTTGGACGGTGGTGGGGTGTTTGGGGGTGCAGGCAGAAGCCATGGCAGCTGGAAATGTCCCCAGTCTCCCTCACTGGCCTGGGGCTGGCGGCAGCTTCGGTGCCGGGGCCCCATGGCAGGGCTTCCCACCTGTGCCAGGTGTGGGTGGGAGCAGGTACGCCCTGGGGAGGAATGTGGGCTGGGAGGGGCTGCGGCTCCAGCTGGGGCACTCAGGGCACAGCCAGCACTGTGCTGACAGCCACCACCCAGCATGGCCGAGAAACCCCAGATCCAGCTCTTCATCAAGGTGAGGGGGTTTCCTCAGGCCAGTGCTCCAGGCCAGTGAGCACCCACTGGCTGCCACCCCTGGCAGTGCTGCAGTGGGGTGACCTGGCTGCCCCTGCCCACCACAGTGCCCAGATGTAGGGCACTGGGCAGGTAGTGGGCAGGGGGTCAGGCAGTAAGGTAGCAAATGGGGCTGGAAACAGGAACGGGGGGCAGGCAGGGCTCTTCTTCACAGCACTGCATGCTACTGCCTGCCCTGCAGGCAGGGGGGCTGTGGGGGCTCAGCTTGGGGAGGTTGGACTGAGATGCCCCCTGCCCCAAACCAGGGCCCATTAGCTGCCTGGCTGGGGCAGTCTGTCTGCCTGCACTGGGCAGGACAGGGCTCTCCTGGGATTGTGCCTGGGGGTGACAGGGCCACCAGCATTGCCATCACCTTCCTTCATCACAGTCCCTGCTACTGGACTGTCCCCTGCCACAGCTGCCCCTGCTGCCACCACCACTGCTGCCCCCAAGCCCAGGACCCCCTCAGCACTGTGAAGCTGGCACAGTCTGGGGGTCCTGTTCCCTGGGGCGTGCCAGGGCTAGCACTCGCTGTGCCATGTGGCTGCTCTGGGGCGCGGCACTGAGGCCCTGGGAGCACGCAGGGGCCGGGAGGCTGACGCCCTGCCTAGCACGGCAGGTGCCACAGACTGCAGCACAGCTCGCCAGCCTGTGCCAGCCCAGGCTGGACCGGGGCATGTGCCCTGCCACCCTCACCCTGTACCCACCAGGGCTGCCCCCACTGTGACTATGCTGGGGCAAAGGGGCAGCTGAGCTCTCTGTGCCCACAGGCAAGTGAGGATGGGGAGAGCATTGGGCACTGCCCCTTCTGCCAGCGACTCTTCATGGTGCTGCTACTCAAAGGGGTGCCCTTCACCCTCACCACCGTGGATATGAAAAGGTGAGTGGTGGTCCCCTCCCAAGGGGTGCCAGCCCTCAGGCCAGGGCCATGTGGGGGGTGGTAGGTTCCTAACAGTTTGGGAAGGGGTGTGAAGGGTTGGCACTATGGCATTCATGGAGCTTGTTGTACCCCCACCAGGTGCTCACCACTGCCTGGGGAGATTGGTGAGCATTTCCCTAGGCACACACAGAGGCAGAAGCAGCCTAGGTGCACCTCCTCATCACTTTGCTTGGCGCATGAACATACACACACACACACACGTGCATGGTGCCAAGCAGAACCCTGGACACGCCTGTATCAGTAGTGTCCCCATCTCCTGCAGGGCTCTGGATGTGCTGAAGAACTTCGCACCAGGTGCCCAGCTGCCTGTTCTGCTCTACAACGGCGAGCCCAAGACTGACACTGTCACCATCGAGGAGTTCCTGGAGGACCAGATGGGCCCCCCTACGTCAGTGGCCAGCACTGCCCTGAGAGGATAAAGGGGACAAAGAGGGGCAGAATAGGCTGAGACAGGAGGGGGCTGACAGGATGTGAGCCTGTTGACCCCTGACACCTGCCTCAGCTGTGCCCATGTCCCCACAGGTGCCCCAGTCTGGTCCCACGGTATCGGGAGTCGAGCCTGGCTGGGAATGACATCTTCCACAAGTTCTCTGCCTTCATCAAGAACCCGGTGCCTGCCCAGGACGAGGGTGAGGAGTGGGTCAGGAAGCACCCCATGCAACCTCTGGGGTGTCACCACCCCAAAGCCTAGCCTGGTCACACTGAGTCCTCCCAGTCCCCCCCACC
>JAOXXN010000220.1:106112-119244 GCA_026770055.1 Myrmophylax atrothorax | reverse complement strand
TGACGCGTCCCCGCAGGCGCTGCAGCAGTACGCGGCCTGCCAGTCCCACGCCTTCATGAAGGGCATCGGCACCTTCTTGGCAGGTACAGCCCGGTCTAGCCTCCCCCAGCCGTCCCCGGCCGCTTTCCCGCGGCGGCGGGGGCGGCCCGGCTGTGTTCGGTAATTCCGGCCCCGATCTCTGCAGGCAGCGGGGCCACCTTCGCCGTGCAAAAGCTGGCACGGCAGAAGCTGCCGTACAGCCCGCAGTGGAGCCTGCTGGTGGCCGCGGGTGAGTTCCCGGCCCGGGCGGTGCTGCGCTCAGGGAGGCGGAACTCTTCTCTGGCTCTGGTCACCTCCCGGCGCCCCGGCCCCGGGGGTTCAGGAGCGTTCTCGGGGGTTCAGGAGGGTTCTTGGGCTGCTGCAGCAGGTGCTGTCCCCACCAAGGTGCTGTCCTTTCCCAGCCGCAGGGTCCCTCGCAAGCTATGTAGTAACCAGAGATGAGACACAGAAATGCTCTGACTTCTGGATTTACTTGGAGACAGGCAAGTCCCCACAGGAGCTTGCCGTGACTGGTAGGGTGTCTCAGCCCACAGGTATGTTGTCATTTCCCTGCTGTTTTCTCCTGGCTTGTTATGCCTGGTTCTTCCCTGCTGCAGTAATTAGTTTGCTGTTCCTGTCTCGTAATTAACCTGGTGGCTGTATCATTGCCAAAACCTCAATGTAAGTCCCACGCTGGCACCTTGCAGCTGAGGGATGGGAGCAGGAGGACCTGTGGTGGCTGGAGCTCCCTGCCTGGTCTCATGGTTCCCATGCCCCTCTGTGGTCGGGGCTGGTGACATGGGCTGGGTACACTTGCTGCTACGTGCTGCCCTGCCTCCTTTGGGAATTCACAAGAGCCAGCACGAAGGGCTCATTTGCTGGAAGAGGATGGAGAGAGCAAAGTCTGGAGAGATGAAGTCTGAAGGGGTTTGCTGTCCTGTAGGGTAGGCAGACCTGGAGGGACACCAGGAGAGGTGCTGGACAGTTCCCATGGCTGCTCACTGTTCTCTCCCCACATGCACCTTGAGCTCCCAAAGCTAGGACCACCTGAAGAGGCTTTAAACACTTCACCAGGAATCTGTGGTTCTCTGCCCACCCTTGGCAAACACACCAGGGTAGCTGGAGATCCAGGAAACTTACACTTTCTGTTGCAGAAAATCTGCTCAGCACAGAGGACATGGACAGCACTGCACCGCCGGTGAGGAGGAACAGGTATGGGGACGTGGTGGAGTAGCCAGCAAAGCACAGCACACTCTGCCTGTGTCCCACTTCAGCCCCTGCTGCCTGCCCAGCCCATCGCTGCCTCTGCTGCCTGAGTCTGGTGGGGTTGCTGGAACTGTTGGGAAGCTCAGAAGACTTGACCCTGCAGCGAGAGCATGGTGGAGGCACCAGAGGGATCACTGCTGCCTGCCCCAAGGCCTCTGAACATTGCACTGGGAGTACAATAAAAGTGGAGAGCTGAAGGTGCTCATTGTGGATGAGGTGAGGGCCGGCAGTGGGACAGGCAGGGCAGGTGATAAATGTCACCCTGAGGGGACAGCTGCAGTGAATGTTGGAGCTGAGAGTTTCAGTCCCTCTCTGGCAGTTGCACTCACTCTGTCAGCAGATGGATTGCTGTGAGCTGGCTGCAGACATGGACACATCTGGCTTAAGCTGTGAGCGCAGAGGTGTTGCTGTGTGCTTTCTGTACCCTGAGCCCAGCCAGTCCCCATGTCCCTGGCCCTGCAGCATCAAGGCTTTTCTCACCCACCTGAACAGGGCTGAGCTGAGCGGCCTCTGAGATATCCTCTGCCCCTGCAACAGGGGTGACTGTGTGCCCAGGGCCCCTCTCTGCAGTGTCTACATGTCACTGGCCAGGGCATGTCATCTGGGCAATCCCAGATTGCCCATCCAGGTCCATCAGTAATTGGCAAGGAAATGGTACTTGGTCAAATCCCGTGCACAGAGGACATGTGGGGTTTTTCCTGACTGGGTAAACTGGCTGTTCTTGGTGGATGTCCAGCTCTGGTTCAGCCGTATCTGAATTTCTTAGAAGAGGTAATGGAGCATGGATTCTGGAAGCTGCCTGGGTTCTTAGAGCAGTGTTTCAGCTTCAGGGACTAGAAGTGCCTCTTCCTTCTGTGTCAGATGTGGAGACAGGCCCTGAACCTCTCTCCACCACGGGAGGGAGTCCCTGTGCTGGGGAGATGAGCGTGGGGAAGAAATTGGGTTTGAGGGTGCAGAACATCTAAACCAGCATCAGGTTTGCCCTGAGCAGAGAGATGGGGAGCAGCCAGTGGAACAGCTGAAAGCAAAGTGCTGTGGGGAGCAGGTGGGTTAAGCCAAGCACAGCATTCCAGGAGCTTGGCCGGGGCAGGGAATAGTGTTGGGAAGTGAGCAAACCTGCAGAGCAGAGCTCGTGCTGCTGGTGGGAGCAAGGAGAGCAGCAAGAAACCACAGCTCCCTACAGCCACTCCTCTCTGGGGTGTTCAGGGAATATGGAGGGCAGGGGGAGGCTTCCCACTAGATTGGAGAGCTGGGACCAGCCCCACGCAGCTGCTGGGTGCCAGGTGTGTGTCATGGTGTCTGAGCTGCTGGTGACTGCAGCAGCAAATGTGGACTGCCCTGCTTGGACACCAGCACTGGGCCCCGGGAGTGGAGGCTGTCAGCAGGTTGTCCATGCCCAGGGGTTTGGCAGTGTGAGCACTGCCTGCTCCTGGCTTTGGGGTGATGCACCCCCAGTGCCAGGGAAACCTGGATGACTGTGACTGGCTGGAACTCTTTCACCTCCAGGTGGGCCTTGGGTCTAGAGTGAGATTTCCAGCCCAACCTCAGTCCATCTTGGGGAGGTCTCCAGGCTGGTAGAGCAAACGAAGCCATGATGGTGTCTCAGCACTGGACAGGCTGCAAGGGGGAGGACCTTTGGGCAGAGCCTGACCTGTGGCTGTGGCCATGGAGCCCTGCCCTGTGGAACAGTCAGGCTGATCTGCCTGTTGCTAATCAGAAGCCACCAAGCCATAGCAGTGGTTAAAAGGTTTTATTTCAGATTATAAAAGAAACCCCAAACAGAGAAAAACAAACCTGCATGTTTGCATGTCTGTGTTCTTAACTGGAAATGGAGGTGCATCCTCCCAGCTGCCTGGTGTAGGGTGATGGCAGGCTCAAATCCTAGTGCAGAGCAAAGCCCAGCTCTGGCAGCAAGCCCATTGCCTCTGCACCACGGAGCTGCAGGGGCCAGGGGATGGAGGATTCTCTAGCTGTGGGAAAGGCAAGTCTGGTACAGGAACCACAGGGATGGGGAAGGCACCATGTCTGGTTGCTCAAGTGGGACCTGGAAGCTGCTGGCTCCCTGTGTCTAGTTATTGTTATGTCTTTACCCAAAACTGAGAGCAGTGGCCAAGATCAAGTCTAGGCCAAGATCTGTCCTTCAGGAAGGTCAATGGGTTTTGTACGCTGTCCAGAAAGACAAGTGTGGGCTCCAGGTGATGCCCAGAGCTCCTCAGGAGGCAGGGCTGATTATACAAGGACAGGCTAGCAAGGTCAGCTATAAAGACTGGCGTAAGTAATATTACCCACCCACCTGCATACACATGAAAATGAGTCCTCCCGTCGTCTTGGCTCACTAGTGCAGTCTAACTCAGCTCTGGTGGCAGACAGGTGTCCCATCTCTAAATGTCCCATTCCCGAGCCTGCTCCAGGGTCCATTCCTGAGTAGTGCTAGGAAACTCTTCTGTCCCTGCTTTCCTGCAGCTTGAGGGCAAGGGGAGAGCAAAAGGGGATAGCTTTCCTTCTGGGACAGTGGCAGCCTTGGCAGAGAACATTGAGCACTCGCTGCATCCCAAGTGTTCAGACCACAGAGACTCCAACAGGCAGGATGGTGCTGGGTCCTGCAGACACAGCCCACCCTGTCCCTGCTGTCAGATTGCGCTGGACTTGCTGCGCCGGAGCAGGCAGATGGCAGTAACCAGGGACATCAGGGTGGTGACCACGAAGAGCAGGATGAGGATAACCCAGTAGTTGTACAGTATGCTTTTATGGGAGAAGGGCTCCTCTGCTGGGATCATGTTGGTGAAGTTCAGCATGTAGCCCAGGGCCCAGCCAATAGAGGTTTCTCCTGCCTGTGGGAACAGCATGGCATGGTCACCCAGCCAGCCAGCCTACCCCTGTGGGCCTCAGGAGACCTTAGAATCATAGAATCATGGAATCGTTAGTTGGAAAAGACATCTAAGATCATGGAGTCCAACCTCTCAGCAGTGCCAAGGCCACTACTAACCCATGTCCCCAAGCACCACATTCACATGTCTTTAAATCCCTCCAGAGATGGTGACTATCACTTCCCTGGGAAGGCTGTTCCAATGGCTTAACACCCTTTCCATGAAGGAATTTTCCCTAAAATCCAAACAAGACATCCCCTAGTGCAACTTGAGGCTGTTTCCTCTTGTTATGCCACTTGTTCCCCAGGAGAAGATCCCAACCCCTACCTGACTCCACCTTCTTTCAGGTAGTTGTAAAGAGTGAGAAGGTCCCCCCTGAGCCTCCTTTTCTCCTGGCTGAGGCCCACCCCCCAGCTCTCTCAGCCATTCCTCATTAGAGTTGTGCTCCAGACTTTTCAGGGACCACCTCAGTGTCAGCCCAAGGAAGAAGGGTGTGGGGAAGCCCAGAGCACCCTGAGCTCTTGCTTGCTCCAGTCAGCCCAGAGACAGAGCAGTGACCATCGTGTGCTGAAGTGGGCTCATTCCATGGGAGCAGAACCTCGTCCACTCAGTCCAGTCCTAATCTTGTCTGTCCCATGATGTGTGCAGACAAAAGCAAGATCCTGCCCTGAGGTAACTTCCCAAAAAGCCTGAGTAAAGCACTGTTTGGGATGGCTGGTGTTTTGAAGGCCAAGGAAGGGCTGAAGGACCTCACCCCACCCTACAGCCAGCTCAGCTCATTTTTTTCCATACCGCAGGAGATCCAACCAAAAACTCAAGAGTTCCATCTTGCCCCTGTGCCCAGAGTGCTTAGCCCTTTCTTGGTATGGGATCATCTGTCTTCCAGGATTCCTTGGTCTAACGCCAAAGAGATCCCATGGGATGGAGATGCGCTTTTGTGCTACTTACCTTCTTCTGGAAAGCAATGTTGGGGAAAGAGTGGTTGTTGAAGTTGTACCCTCTGGTGGTGAGCAAATACACAAACATGCTGACAGCACAGTAATCTGGCAGCCTCTTCTCCAGCTTGGGGGCTTTCTTAAGTAGCTGGTGGGATGCATGGAGGGAAAGAGAAGAGGGGTCAAACCAGCTTGTGTCTGTGGGCTGAAGATCTGGGTGGTTGCATGTCAGGCCAAAGCTGCCCATACTCACCTGAGCGCCTCCTGGTCCCATGTGGGAGCCATCACCCCCCTTGCCCCTACTCCATGGGTGCCAGCACACCCAGCCACCTCCAAGGGCTGCTCTCAGAGCTTGGGTTATGCCCTGCACAAAACAGTCCCCTTTTCCCCGCTGTGCCCAGACAGCCCACCTCACTCCAGCTGGTGGCACAGATGGTCTCTGCAGCACCCTTCAAGTCATTGGGCAGGTGTACGAATCTCCCCATCACGGTCTGGATGAAGTCCACTGTGTAGAAGAAGGCGGAGAAGGCCTGATGGAGGGAAGGGAGCAGCTGTGGGACAGGCTCTTTCACCATGAGCAGAGACTGACAGGTGTGGTGAGCATGAACAACTGCCCTTGCAGAGCTGGGGGCCTGGCTTTGCCACCACATGATGCTGGGGCACTGGGGACAACCTACCCACCCAGCAGCTGGGTAACCACCTTGTTCCATGCTGGGACTTACAATGAAGTTTCCTGAAACCTTTGGCTGGAAAACACCGTCAAAGGAGCAGTGGGAGTAGGAACAGGTGGTGAAGTTGAAGAGCTTGCTGACATGCAGAGCGCAGAGGTTTCCGTTCCCGGTGCCAACCAAGGTGATGGTGGTGTTGAGGGCAAGGTTTGGCATCTCCTTCTCGGTGCAGGGGCTGTCATAGATGCTTCTCAGTGACAAGCTCTTGTTGTAGCCCACAGGCCAGCAGGGTTGGGGGACAGTTGCTTGGTAGCTCTCAGCCTGCCAGAGGAGGGACACATAGGATGCTCAAGCCGTGCTATAGCTCCAGCTCCCCTGGAGCTTGAGCAGTGAGACACAGAGCAGTTGCCATAAATGTCTCAAGATGACTTGGGGTGTCTTGGCTCTACCCAAGGGGTGCATCACCTTATGGAGATAGTGGGTGGAAGCTCTGGGAACATGGGAGAGGGTTTAGGGCAAAACCCAAGAGTTGGCTGGGAAAAGGATGCAGCTGGCCCAGGGCTGGGGGACACCCCTGTGTAAACACCAGGGTGAGGAGGCAACTGTGGGGTTGTGACAGCCAGCATCCACATCATGCACATGCTGTACCTGGAGGAGCTTGGAGAGCAGCCTCTTGAGGACCTGGTCCCTCCCGTAACAGAGGTAACTGTGGGTGTACACTCTGTATGCCTGCCCATACAGCTTCAGCATCACTTTGTTTCTGGGGTTTTCAATAGGGTCCTGGGTTTCAAAGGTGATCTGTGTGGAAGCACCCCCAAAGTCCATGGCCCCCAGGGTCTTCTTCTGAGGCTGGATCCATTCTCCAAGCCACCCACGCTGAACCAGGAAGACAAGAGCGGGCATAAGGATATCATGGGCTGTGGGACAGCCCGTCCACCACAGGCATCCTCCTGGGTGTCAGCATCCCCTGCCCACCTTGATGAAGTTTTCCAGGAGGTAGTTTGCAGTGACCCAGCCAAAGACCCCTTCCTCTTCCCCTGACAGGATCTTTGCTCCTCGGAAATCAAAGGGGTACGTCTTCAGTGTAGCTGCCACAGCTCTGAGGACCGCATCGGATGCCTGTGGATCTGCGATGCTGTGGACCAGGTGAGAGGGCAGAATGATGGGACTGCACCAGGGTGCGGCAAGTGGATCCCTGCCAGCCCCCACAGCCCTTGGGGACAGCACTGCCATGACGGGGGCGGGAGATATGTGAATCCTTCCCTGGGTACTTATCATCCCACAAAAACTCCAGCTAATTCCCCTTTTCTTTGCTGGAGGAGGGAGGTAGCAGGGATGGAAGAGTGCTCCCTCCTCCTGGAACAATGGGATTCATCGCTTCTGGGCTAGGTAAGGGTTGGGGTCTGCTTTCTTGGGGGTGATTATTTTCACTGTGTCCTGTCAGGCTGGCAGTGGGTGCAGGGAGATTTTCCTCCTAGCTAGCCAACAAGTCTGAGTGGCCCCACACCAGCCCCTTTCCACCAGGGCTCTGCTAGCAGTGTCCTGCAGAGCACATCCTGCTCTGAAAGGCAGGACGGCCTCTGCAGCGGACATGGAGCTGGGAACCTGGGTGGTAAGGAGCTTTGTCTGCAAAGAGGCAACCCTTCATCACCTCCACCACTCCCTGTGTGCAGCAAGGTGACATGGCAAGGTGGCATGGCAGGGCCCCCCTGAGCAAGCACTCACTTGAGCAGGCGCATGCCAGCTGTGGCGCCCAGGTAGAGAGGGGTGCCCATGTGCTTCTCCTTGGGCACGGCTCTTAGGGCCTGGTTCAGGCACTGCTCCAGGCTTGTCCCGGCAGCTGGAGGGTTTGCGCTGTAGCTGGAGATGCCAGGACCTGCAGAGAGCAAACAGCATTGCTCCCTGTGGGTGGGGGATGATGCCCAGTGGGCAGCTTTGCCCCTCCCTGGCTTTCTGAAAGGTAGGTTTCTGTGATCAGGGAGCCCATTTGGAGTCATCCAGGGTCCAGTCACACCACCTCCCCTGCTGGCTGTCAGCCTGGGAAAGGCTGATTAATGGAGAGTGGAAAACCAACCCTGGCTCCTCACAGGGATAGGCAGGGAGCTGGATTGTTTCCTGGTAGTTGAGTGCCTGCCAGGAAAAGATAAACCACAAGAATGCATGGCTACAAGTCTTGGGGGAAGTTGGGAGAGGTTTTGGGAATAGAGCTGAACCCTTCAGAACACTTCACTGCATTAGTGAGTACAGAGGGTGACAGCTGGGCATGGCAGGGGCACTCGCACCATGGTGCCCTGCCACAGGGACATGACAGACAGCACCACCAGCCCCTGACCCCAGGCCAGGGCCAGCCCTTACCATCCACATCACACATGCTGTGCTCACTGACCACCCCAGTGTCGTTCTCCTTGTCCGCAGGCCACTTGTAGACAAACATGGCGGTGTGGGAGGACCCAGCGTCGAGCACAATGCCGTACTGTGGGGGAAAGGCTGTGGGTCAGGCATGGAGGTGGGAGGCCCCCCAGCTGCTCCAGCCCTTCCTGAGGGAAGGCACTGGGACTCAGTGCACAACTGCTCCTGCCCTGGCAGTGCCCAGCAGCTCCAGAGCATCATCTGGCAAAGGGGAGCTCTGCTCAGCCCAGCCCAGCCTGGCACAGCTGTGCCCACACCTGCCTGCACAGGGCACTGGCTGGGATGCAACTCGGAGCAGAATACTAGCCTTCCTGGGATGCTGCTTGGAATGGCATGGGGACTCTGACTTTTTGGGCATGGGGACCCCCTTGAGTGTAGCCTGGGGGACCCTTCCCCCACTGTAGGCTCCCATCTCTCCAGCATCGCTCCTGGCCACCTGCATCCATGCTGAGCCATGCCAGCAGGTCCCTGGGGCCAGTGGCAGGGAGGGACACCTGGAGTGACCCCTTGGGATGTACTCACCAAAGAAGGGCAGCCAGGCACCTCGTCCCTCCTGTCCTTGTATGGCGTGGCCATTCTCTGGCTATAAATAACCCTGCTCCTCCTGCCAAAGTTACCCAGCTCTCGGGGAAGGGGGGGGGGCACGCCACATGCTGCCTTCAGCCCCACCAGGCAGACCCCTCTGCTTGACTCCCACTGCCCATGGGCCTGGGGCTGCCCACGCTGGCCCCCGCCATGCTCCCTTGGGGCTGTGAGTCTGGGGTGAAGCAAGGCAGGACCCAGCACTACCCCAGCTGAGTATCTCTGGGCTTAAACCTTGTACTAGGCTTCATCTCCTATCTTGCCCAGATGCAGGACTAGAGTGGGCAGTTCTCCCTGCCTGGCTCCTGGGAGCCACCTCAGCCCTGCCTTCCATGGGCGCCCCATCCTATTCCTGTCCCTATCCCCTGGTCTTGGCCAGCTCAGGCAGCAAAGTGTCAGGGCAAAGGCAGGGACATCTGGGGTCCCCACTTGCAGGTAGCTCTTATTTCCCCATGAACCCATGGCCCCACACCAATGGTACACCCTGCTTCCCCAGGGGACTATTTCACACAGGTGACACCCCCCAGCCTCCCCCAGTGACTTGCTTACCCTGGGCCAAAAGCTACAAACCAGCAGAGAATCCCTCTCTGTGGCCAGACTAGGACTGGTGTGCCACAGCACTGGTGTGAGGGATCAGCTTCCAACACTGCCAGACCTTGCAGAGAGGAGGAAGGGGGCTCTGACAATTCCCCCTAACACCCCAATCTAGCCCCCTGGGCTGGGTGCTGAGGTGAGTGTTCCAGGCAGGCTCAGGGGGCTCTCAGCACCCTCTCTGCCCAATGCGACATGGGTCACGCACTCTCTGGCACCCCAGTCCCTCCTCGCCATAGCACCTTCTGCACCCCCATATGGGCAGTCACTCACAAAGCACAAAGGATCCTGAGGAGGGTCCAGTCCCAGTGGACGTCCTCTGTCCATCTCTGTGGCACATGTGCCCATGCACCCCAAAGGCATCATGTCCTTGGTTTCCTCATGGGGCAGCGCACCACCTCAGGTATCGTGAAGTGACATTAGCAGAAGCAGGGTGACAAGGCTGTCCTCAAAGGGAAAGCATTGACAAGTCACCCCCAAAACTGAGGCTAAGTGCAGCCAGGACCCTGGGAGCAGTCTCCAGCACTGGGATGCCATGGAGGGGCTGCAGACCACAAAGTGGGATGAGGTTCAAGACAGGGATATCTACATGGTGGCAGGGGCTGAGAAATGCCAGAGCGTGAGGCAGCAACGATGACCTGCAGCACCAGGGATACGTGGTGTCACACACCAGGAATGGGGTCAGCCTGGGAGGGGGATGCTGAGGACACCAGACCAACCCCATGGCAGAAAGGGCCATGTGGCTGACTCTTGGGTGAACAGGAAGAGACCCGCCACCTGTGACAGGGGGAACCTGGTTCCAAGAGTTTTTTCCTGCCCTCAGCAGGGCAGCCTCAGCTGTGGCCTGCTTCTCACCCCATGCAGAGCTGGTGTGGGGGTGCATGTGTGGGGGTGCACACGTGGGGTGGGTTTGCATGTGTGGATGTGGTGTGCATGCTGCAGGTGTGCATGTCTGTGTGTGTGTGTGCATGGACATACACAGGTGTGCACAAATTTAGGTGTGGAGGTGGGTGCATGGGTGTGCCTGCATGTGAGTGTGCACAGGCAAGGTGTACGTGCACATAGGTGTGCCAGCATGTTTTTGTGCACCTCTGTCTGTATGTACATGTATTTAGGAGGATGTGTGTGTATGGGTGTGCATGGGCACACATGCCATGTGGATGATGCCTGGGGAAGTAGAGAACACCTGGCTGCAGGTGGGTGGCAATGAGGGGCAGCATCGAGCCTGCACACAGGGCAAGCCCTGTGCAGAGGTGACATGTTGCAGTGACAGTGGCACTGCTGGGGCAGGCTGCAGAACCAGCTGCTCCACATAGGTGCATCCTAGTGCCCTTTGCTGCCAACACCTGTGGATTGGGGTGGGGGTTCTTTCCTCTCAGACCCCCAGCCCACTGTTGCCAAGTGTGGACATCCCATGGAACCCCTGGCCTTGGTGGTAGATGCAACAGCACTTGGTTGGGTTAGGTAACATGTGGCAACATGATGGTGCTGCCAGCTGCAGGGATTTTTTAGAGGTGCCCAGCCATTCTTCTGTGACAGCTCTCTCTGTGGCCACCTCAGCATGAGAGGAGCCACCATAGCCTCATGCCAGCCCCCCTGTCCTTCTTCTGGGGGCATGGGGTTTGGCACCCTGGCCTGTCCGTATGGAGGAGCTGTCCTAGCTGGCAGCACTGGCAGTGGTGAGGAGGGGTGGGAGCCATGTGTGCAGGTGTGTGTGTGCATGAAGGGACTGAGGCAGATCTGAACAGCCAAGAGCATCCCAGCAATGAAGGAATGGCCCCTCCTCCAGAGCCGAGGGTACCACATGCCTCCAGCATCCACATGGAAATTGTGGATGGGGTCACCTACAGTGGTGTCTGTCCCTGCCCCAGACCCTGTGCCTGGGTGTCAGAGCCACTGTGTTCCCCAGCGCAGGTGCACTGCCATGAAAGCACAAGTCATGGCTGAGCCGTGGCCACAGGCAGGAAGCCCCAGGAGGGAGGACAAAAGCCCATCCCATTAGTGATTTGCAGTGTAAGCGGTGCCCTCAGCTCTGCCAGCTGAGCTGCCTGTGCCTGCCAACAAGCACACTGCAAATGAAGCCTGGAGAGACACAAGGATGCCCTGGCATGCTCCCATGCTGGCGTCTGGCTCCCATCACCCTTCTCATCTGCCCTTGGCTTGCTTGTCTGCCAGTGTCCAGGGCTTGGCAGGGCCTTGTATGTGTGGGACAGTCCCCAACCCCAGCACCTCCTGGTAGCACAAGGATGACAGATTTTTTTAACAGGACTCCCTGACCAGACCCTAATGATGCTGCAGGGCTGGGGGACATGGAGGAATCCACATAGTGGCACCACACTGGGACAGTTTCCCAATGCCAGCCCTGGCGCTCTTGTCTCCTGAGTCACCCTGGCCCCACGGGCTCTACCCCAACTCAACATCACCCAGCCCAGCCCCAGCCAGGGCTGCTCAGCCCTAAAGCCTCTGCAGAGGCAGCACAGGGGACAGGGATGTCCCCAAAGGACATGGGTAGGTCTTGGGACTCCTGGTCCATTCATAGTTCTGCCCAGAGGAGTCCCCACACCAGGGGAGGAGGCAGATGGGGACACTGAGAATGCCTCATGCGCTGCAGCCTGGCACTGTGCCTGATGAACATGCTTGAGACTTCAGCTCCCACCCCACAGGCTCTCCAGGCTGCCCCATGGTGCACATGGGGCTCAGCCCTGTCCCCACAACATCCTGCCTCCCTCAAGGGTGGTGAGACCATGGGGCACTCAGGTTTACAGGTTTTCTTCCTGCTGCAGCAGCCACAGCACTGCCAGCATGGCTGGCATGGAAAGAGCCCAGAGGGCATCGAAATGGCCTGTGAAGACATTTGCCAAAAGAAGGAAGAAAAGGGCTGTTGAGAGCAGGTAGCAGTTTGGGGCCGTCTGGCCATGAGCCCCACTGCGGACCCGTGAGGGAAGTGAGACGCTGCTCTGCTGAGATCAATCCTTCAGCAGCAAGATAACTAGTGCAGGGTGGAGTTAGGGCTAAATTCCAAGCAAAGGAGCTGGAAAGGGAAGATGTGGAGCTGTAGCTCAGCAGTGAACAGCACTATCACCCAGCAGCTAATGTGGACTGAGGCAGCAAGGACCACATCTTGCACAGGTGGGTGGGAGGACATGCCCTGGGTCCCCCACAGCAGGATTGACCTCTAAATCATGTGGGCATCTTTTGGGCTGAGTTAGACTAACACGAAGTTCTGCATTCCCAAAACAGCCCTGAGCTTAGTGCAAAACCAACTTCTTAGTGGCTGCATGGTGCCAGCCTTGTAGGAACAGGCACTGCTGGACACCAGTGCACACCCCATGCTGGACCTCATGGCACTTGGCAGTCCAGAAACTCTCAGTCCCCAGGACAGGCAGTGCAGCTTTGGACAGAGCAGGGTCAGAACCCATATGAGTGTTCAGGGATCCTAGGCCCCTAACCACACCACTGCCTGCAGACTGGAAGGTGCTACCACCCAGAGAGAGAAAAGGCACAAAAAAGCACAAAAATTAAATTTCTGGGAATTAATTTGGCTTAAAACCAATGTTCAATCTTGGAACCCAGAGGAAGAAAGGCTTTCCAAGATGACTCAAGTGCTGCATATGGGGCTCTTGGTACTGTTCTAATTTGAAGTTGAGTTCCACTTTGAAGCCAACTCAGGCAGTGCCCAAGATGCCCCAGCATATGGCAATGGGTAGCAAAGAAAGGTGTCACAGGGAAGGAGTTAATCATTGCTAGTTATACTAACAGCAGTCAGGATCATCTTGGCTAAGCCAGCTCATTTTCT
>JAOXXN010000220.1:92109-106102 GCA_026770055.1 Myrmophylax atrothorax | reverse complement strand
TGACAAAGCCGGAGAGAAGGCAGCACATCTGGCATGCAGACTGGATCCAAAAGTTTCCATGCAAACTGCTTGGCATGAGAAAAAGGGGGTTTTAGATGAACCATTTACCAGGACAAGAGCCTGGGACTATTTTAAAACAAAGGACTTCAACTACAAAAGAGGTACTTGGCCAACAAGAAATTGCTCGGGAACTTCTTTCAGCACCTGACCTTACAATGAAAAAGGGAAAAAAGCAGCTTGCATTCAAAGGGAAGTGTGTTTGTCACCCGGCAGCGCTGGCTCAGGCGACGCAGCAGGAGCCGGGGCTCTGGGAGATGCTGGAACGCGCCGTGGAGCTCCGACCCAGGCAGAGCTGCAGCAGCAGATCCTGACACTGCTGCTCTGGTCTGGGGGCCACTATCTTTCAGTGTGTCCAACAGATTCCCTTCCCAAAATGCAGGTCTAAGGCACCAGGGATGGGCGGCCGGGCGTCCCGCAGCCGGGGATCCCGCACCGGGGGTGACAAACACATCGGGACCTCGCTGCTAGTACAGCCCCGTCCCTGCGACTCTCCCCGCAGATCGGGGAGCTCTCAACCCCGGCCCCTCCCGTGACGCTGGGGGTGCCCTGGTGCCGGAGCCTCTCCTGCACGCGGAATCCCGCACACCGGCGCGCACTCAGCGGCTCCCGCAGCCCCGGCAGCCCAGGAGCCGCCGTGCCCACCGCCCCAGACACTCCGCGCACGGGGTCCTCCCGCCGCCCCGCTCACCTTGAAGCCCGGCAGGCCTCGCGTGTCCCCGGAGCCGAGGAGCAGGAGGAGGATGCCCAGTATGCAACCGAGGGCCAGGAGCAGGAGCAGGGCGGCCAGGCGGCGGGCCATGGCGGGGCCAGGCAGGTGAGCGGCTTCGCGGAGGCTGCAGCGGCTCCTGCCGCTCCTCCTCCCCTGCCTCCTCCTCCTCACCCGCCTCTCCCGGCTGAGTCACCGCAGCCCCGGCCCACCCGGGCGGGACACCGGGCTCCGGGGCACTGCGGCGGACGGCACAGGGCTGCGGGTCCGCGGCTGCCCCTCCCGGATCTTTCTGTCCCATCCCACTCCGGCACCAGGCCCATCTACCTCCTTCGGGCACGGTCCTTGTCCCCGGGATCAGCCCCGACCCAGACACTCGGGCATCTCCCCACCCCGAGGCCAGCCTTGTCCCATTACAGAGGGGTTCGGTCCCATCCTGTCCATTCTCCCTGGGCACAGCCTTTATCCCTGGGATCAGCCCCATCTACCCCTCTGGGCATGGTTCTTGACCCCAGGCTTAGCCCCATCCTGTCCCCACCCTGGAACTTAGCCCATATGTGGGTTCAGTGGGAACATGAAAACACCCCAAGATATTTAAAAGCTCCATAAGTCTCCCAGCTACCATGATTAACAACTATGACTGTTGTTACCACTTTTAATCATCACAAGTTCATGACAACCCTGAGGAGCCCAGACATATGTTGAGGCTGTTTTTAATATGGTCACAAGTGAATAATGTGATGCATTTGCATATGGAGCAGTGAGCACAAAAGAGGCTGGGCTCTTGGCTCGAAGAAGGACATTTGGAGCTTTCTTACACAATGGGATAAGTGAAAAAAATAATAAACAAGGAGATATCACTAAGGAGAGGAGGCTGGAGGACACGGTTCCCAGCACAGCTGGGTTGCAGGCTGAGGGCCATACCCTCTCACTGAGAGTGTGAACTCAAGCTCCTCACACCCTGCCTTACTTCTATTTTTTGAAGCAAAAGCACTTTCCTGCCACTCACAGCTGACCCATGGACAGCACACATTGCACCACTTCTGGATCTTCTGCAGAGCTTCCTGCCCACAGCTGTGGTATTGGGGTGCAGAGGTGCTTGCAGGACTTAGCCTGTACCAAGGGCTCATGATGCAGGAGCCCTCAGCTGTGATGTGCCGCTCCATTGCAGAGGTTCTGCTGCTGGAGGTCTTGCGGGGGATGAGTTCCAATGTGACAGCAGTGACTGGCAGCAGAGTCTGGGGGAGAAAATGTCTAAATAGGGACACTGAGAGTGACCCTTGCCCTGGCAGTGCCTACCACCACAGCACAGGACTTCTCTGCAGGACTGTTGTATTCAATCTGTGAGTCTGTTTGCAAGGTGTTTTACCTCCTCCCTTTGATTCATTAAGCATTTAACTCTGGAAAAACTGTGTCAATCAACTCCAGGATATTAATGTATTAATTTATGTGAAAAAATTATTTCCCTTTGCTGATGCTGATGCCACAGAAAACCACACTCTGTCTGTGAGGCTCAGAACAGCATTGTTTCCACTGTCTTTCTGCCTACTCAGGCTTACTCTTCTCCAGTTTTCATGGGAAAATACCTGCATATTCTTTACTGTTCTTAGTGCCCACCTCCGACAGATGTGGCAGTGCACACATCGGCCATCCTCTACAGTGCAACTGCACCAGGGATTACCACAGAAGCAGAGAGATATTCTCTGGATTGCATTTAACCCCTTTCTCAATAGCTGCCAAGCATCCCACTTAACTCTTAGGTGGACAAGCAGTGAGAAGAGGTCTTTAAAGACTGAAAAGGAACAAAAAAAATCTCTTTTCTGGATGGTAGTAAGCAGAGATAGGGTAGGGAGAGCCCTATGGGTGTAGGGATGGTCTCTTGCTCCTCATCCTTATTTTGTTTCTGGGGACTTTGGAGCAAGTCCCTATCTGGCAGGACATTCTTGGTGTGGTGGGACCCTCCTGGGATTTGAATGGAGATGTGAGTGTCTTGCTCTTGTGCAGCTTTGGCCACCCTGTTCCCAGGCTGTCCATAGGTGACATGGAGAGGGGAGTTGACATCCCTTCCCTACCCAAGGGGAAGTGATCCTCCTTCTCTTTGTGGGGCCATATTTGCCACCCTCTTTCTGGCCCCAAGGGGGTGGGATGGGTGAGTCAAGGTCTGAGGAAGCCTGTGCCCCGCCCTGGCCAATCACTGGTGTACCAGGATACTCAAGCTCCAGTGCAAACTGGAAGGCACCAAAAGCTGAGACATGCTGGGTTGGAAATGCTCCAGGAAATGACAGCCAGGCAAACCCATGTATAGCCAGAGCAGTACCCCGGTGATGGTACGTTCAGGCAGGGAGCACACTGGCCCTGCTGTCTGAGCTCAGCCTGGCCAGGTTTGGACACTAACAGCTGTGACCCCAGCAAGGGGGGTTCCTGTCATCTCTCTGTTCCCAGGTAGCCCCATTGAGGCACCACTGGCTGGAGAGCAGGGCATGGAGGGTGGCAGCATCTCTGCCCACGCTGTTTGGGCAGCCTCAGCCCCTCACAGAGAACCCAGCCATGTCCCTGGGGAGGAGCAGGTGGCTGCACTGAGGTGGCCACTCCAAGTGGGCAATGCCTAAGCTCCAGGCACAAGCAAGTTCAATGGGAAAAAGAAAGCAAGGGGCAGGGAGGGCTTTCTCTGCCATGGCAGATGAAGCAGGTGACCTGCCCCAATGCTGGAAAGTGAGCACAGCTTTGTTTGTCTGAGGAAACAGGGGCATGTGGATTTTGAGCATCACCAAAGCAAGGCAAGAACAGATGTCACCTCTGCAGTACTCAAGTTGTGAAGCAAAGGATCTGGCCAAACAAGCAGGTTCAATGTGCAAGCAGCTGCATGGGGAGCCAGTCCAGCACAGCCACTGCTACCTGTCTGCTTGCCATCCTCTGTCACCTCTGTCCTTTGCAGGACTGTTCCCTGTGCATTCATTCTGTCTTGAGCATCCCCAGGCACATGGTGAATTTTTAGGGGACTGCTTCATTAGGAGTGACAGATCCCCTCAGCATGATCAGACCTGAAAATGGTATTTTCAGTAACCTGAAATAACCAGATAATCTGCCAGATGCAGGAGCAGAGATTGCTGTGGGGCAGCAATAAATTTCACACAATTTAGTGCTCATTTTGCATGATTTCAGGGGGTGTCACCGCCACGATGGGGCCACAGCAGCAAGGTGTACATTGGAGGTGGGGCAGGTGCTGAGCTCTTCTCTCTGGTGACCAGTGACAGAACCTGAGGGAACAACATAAAGCTGTGTCAGGGGAGGCTTAGGTTGGATGTCAGAAAAAGGTTCTTTACCCACAGAGTGGTCAGGCACTACAACACGCTCCCCAGAGCAGTGGTCATGACACCAGGGCTGACAGAGCTCAAGGAGCATTTGGACAACACTCTTAGGGACAGGGTGGGATTGTTGGGGTGTCCTATGCAAGGCCAGGAACTGAACTCAATGATCTTAGAGCTATTTTCCAACCTTAATGATTCTGTGATTGTGTTATCCTTGTGAGTCCCTTCCACTTGGGACATTCTCTGGTTCTGTCATTTTTTGTGGCATGGGACAGAAGCCCAGAGGATGGATGTCCCAGGCAAAGGGGAAACCAGGTCAGGAACCCTGACTCCCCACTATGCTGGTTCCTTTGGCTTATCCCATACCTGGATAAACAGAGAGATTGATCCCAGGTAAAGCTGGATGAGGATGTGTCAACAGTGTGCCTGAGGCACCTGAGGACTCTTGCCTGTATTTCTGCAACTCCTGCAGCTGGTGTGGACACAGGCTTTAGCTCAGTGGTGAGGGGAGACAGGGCTTTCTTCTTCCTATTTTAAGGAGAGGCACAGGCACAGACTCCCCAGCTGGGCAGAAAAGCCTGTCCCCACCATTGAGGAGGGGAAATATTCCCTAGGGGCAAAGTGGGTGGTGAGTACAAAGAAGAGAAGGTGGGAAATTCATTACTCACTCAGCAGTGGGGGACCTCAAGGTCCCCGGGCAAAGGAGAGAGGTTTTTCTAATCCACCTCTTCCAACAAAAGCCTCTGAGGTGGGGCCATCTGTGCAAGGGCTGCAGGGCTGAATGAGGGATAAAAGGAGACAGTGGAGCAGGAGAAGGGACTTGCTGGTGTCTCTGAGAAGTGGGGTTTGCTGGTGGTGGGGCTCAGGTCTGCTCAAAGGCTTTGTTAAACATGGACGAGCACATCTGGGAGCCTCGAGTGGGCGGCACATCTGGGAGCACTGGTGGGCGGCACTGTAGCTCCATATGTGCTTGGAAAATAACAGGAAGAACAGAATGAGCCTGTAGACACTGCAATGGGCCAGGGTCCAAAGGCAGGGATTAGGGACAGGATTCTCTGCTCCCAGCTGTGAGCTCCTCAGCCAACAGCAAGTGCAGGGGAGATGCATCCAGGAGCATTCAATAGCCTTGGAACTGGGATGAGCCACCAGTGTGGGCCAGCCATGAGCAATGCACAAGCAATCCCACAAGGCACTCTAGAGCTGCTACAGCACAACGCTGATCTCAGCTCTGGCAGGAACCCCAGGAGGTCCTGACCTGTCCCTGAGAGAGCACCGGAGGGTAGCAGGCTGCAGTTCCTCTACAGAGACACCCATGGCAAGAACCAGCAGGGACAGAGAGGGGCTGGCTGGAGAACAGCCTGGTCCCTGTGGCAGCTAGAAGCACATTTGGGATAGTGCAAGGCTGCAAAGTTGTCCCCAGCAGGAGCACTGCCCCTGTCTGCCTCAGCAGCGCAGACCAGGGAACAAGGGCAGGGACTCGCTCCTTGGTCTCAGGCTGGGCTGAAGCTGCTCCAGGATACAGGCTGTGGTCCATGAGAGGAATCCTCCAGCCCTGCTCTCAATCCCAACCCCAGTCCCAGTCCCAATCTCAGCTCTGCCTGGAAGCGGCACTGGAGGCACAGATAGATGGAGGAGGGGGGACCTGCTCCCTGACCCCAGGGCTCTGTTGCTCCTGCTTAAGTCAGGACCTGGACTGACCCACTCTGGAGACTCAGTTGAGACACCAGGTATATTTTCTGGAGAGTGCAGGCTAGTGCACAGCACTCTGCATGGCCAGAGGTGCGTCTTCCTCTTGGACCTTCAGCCAGGCTAAGTCCAACCAAAGGACTTGGATGTCTGGGCTTCCCCAACTGCTGGGGCTGACTCTCTCCCCAGCATCTTGTTGCCTTGCATAGAGGAGTCCCAGAACTGTGTGGGGTACCAGGAAACCTCCCAGCTGCCTTTCCTGCTGGTGGGTGCATCTCTGAGCCCAGCAGAGATGTGTCAGCTTGGAGCCAGAAAGATGTTTTTGCTCAGGGGTATACCCACCTGCATCTCCATATTCATAATGTCACTGGCACATCAGAGCCAGACAGGGCTAGAAAGGGAAGCAAGCACATGTCAGGAATTTCTCAGGATGCCCACACCAGTCCCAGTACCAAGTAAGCCCACAGCACACACATGCAAGGCATTTTGGGATGTTCTTGAATCTGTGGACAATGAGGCTGCAGATGCAACCAGTGTTTCCACTGGTAGAGGAGTAAAATAAGGGGGTGCAGCAACTCTCCTCAGTTGGGAGCTCACTCCTGACTGAGTGCAGCTCCTACTGAGCCTCTGTACCATGCAAGTGGGAGCCCATTGATGTATTCCACCCTTGGCTCCAAGCCCAGAACTTGTCCTCCCAGACTCATTGAAGGGCTGGAAGGATCTCAGTGTATCCAAGGCTGTAATCCCCCTCCTGGCAAGGATTCTTGCCTGGAAGGAAGATTAAATCCAAGTACAAGTCTCCATTCTCGACTTATTTTTTAAACCCTTTTCTGCCTCCTGTTTCCCAGGGCAGTATCTCTGTGATGCCAGCCTGGAGGGGCTCCACAGGCAGGGATCCCTGTTGTCCTGACACCGAACCATCCAGGAAACAGGCGGCTTCTCCAGAAAAGCCTCACTGATTTCCCTGGTGGTCTTGCCAGGAACCCTCTCCTGCCAGCACAGAGGGCAGGGAGGTATTGGACCACGGGACAGTCCCTTTGGCTGACAGGTGTCCTGTTCTGCCAACCCTGCTCCTGCAGCTGTGGCAGGGTGCCTGATGAGCTTTCTCCAAAAGCTGTAAGCACGTGGATGCCGGAACAGGACAAGGGACCTGCTGGGAGAGCAACTGTCCCCTACAGTGACCCCAGGGCAGAGGTGTCCTCAGCACCCAGAGTCATGGTCACATCCCACTGGCTCCATGCAGCCACCACAGACTCATCTGTCCCTAAACCTGTGGGACAGGGTGGGTGGGCAGGAGTGAAGCACGACATGAAGGAAGGGAGCACCACACGCAGAGCCTTCTGGGCAGCCCTACGACAGGGGATTGATCCTCATCCTCAGTGTGAGGGAGGGGACAGTAGTGGGGTGGGGACAGAGCTAGTCGGATGGAGACAAAATTATCATCTGCTTGGAATAACGCAGGGAACTGTTTGTCACTTTTCTTAAACTGACCAGCACTACCCAGGGCCTCCAATTTCAAGAAACCATGTTTTGAATTATCTCAGCTCACCCCCAGGAGGACTAGGCCATGTCCACAGCAGCTAGGCCATGCAGAGGCTGAACCCTTGCCTGGTTCTTGGGGTGGTAGGCTCACTGTGGAAGTCCACAGCCACCCCTACAGCCTCATGAAGAACCACAGCAAGGAGGGACTCCCTGAGGGATGCTGAGACACCCAGGCTGTGTCCACTGAGATCCATCAGAGCGTAAGAGGGCTCTGACTGAGCAGGAGGCTGTTGGGGGCAGCTGAGGGGCACAGTCGCCAGTTCTGCTGTGAGGTCTGGAGGTGAGCAGGGACATGGGATGATGCAAAGTTCCCCTGTGAGCAACATCAGGACAGGCAGCAGGTCCTGGAGAGGCAAGGGGCATGGAGATGTCCCCTCCTCCTGGGGTGGGTACAAGCACTGCTGTCATCTTCCCCCAAAACCCACGCCCCTTTCTGACCTGAAGTGGTCTCTTATTCCCGAGTTATCTACATTTAACCTGGCTGTATGAGGGATTCCTGCCCCTCGAAGGTCCAAACAGGACCTGTTTTTCCATTCTTGGCTATTGCATTGATCATGCAAGGAGATCCGAAGTAACTGAAAGGATGTGGTTTGTGTTGGCATCTCTCCGTCAGTTGTGCAGTGAATTTCCTCTTTTCCCATTTCTTATGCATGGAGAAATGCTCTGCTCAGAGGTTCCCTTGAGTTGGTAGAGTTGTTAGGTAAAAACAATTGCTTTAGAAGGACTTGAACGCCAGAAGGACTCCTAGCATCTCCCACCCTCCTGCTGTGCCACAGCTACCAGTTCAGGAGGCAGCACCATCTCTGTCAGGGCATAAGGCACCTTTCCATCACCATCCTGCAGCTCTTTGGCAGCATGCCTCAACCCAGCAAGCTGATGCCACTGCAACGCCCCCTTCCTGAGTTCTGGGAAAGGATGCAGGAAGGTGTCAGTTCAACCCAATTGCATTTTGCACAAAGAAAGATAATTTTTCTTCCTACTGGTGCTGGCAGTTTGTTTGAGGACCAGAGTTCTGTGGAGGGTTCTGCTTGCCAGTGGCATCATCCCATCCCTGCTACTGCACAGCACTGTGGCTGGAGAAGCTGTCCTGTCCTGTCCCAGGGCTCCTGCAAATCTTTGGCATCAAACTATATTTGCTTAATCCAAGACCTCACACTGGAAACTTAGTCTCTGGGAAAGGAGGGGTATCTCCTCTTCTTTCTCAGGACATCAATAAAAACCAGATGCCCAGTGCAGCTGTGGCTCCCTGGTGGAGTACTGACACCCAGCAGCACTGTCCAGTAGCATCCCCTCCCCATGGAGGACTCCTCATTCTGCCGGTCTCTTTTCCCATTGTTTTCCATCAGGAGCCATGAAAGCAGCCCCAGCACAGTGGGTGAGAGCTTCACCCCAGCCTAGGATGCCCAGTGCCTGCCTTAAAAATCCTGAAGTTATGTATATTAGGAGTTTGTCGCTGGATTTGCCTTATGACAGATGGTCACTGCCTCTGTGCAAAGCTACACAGCCCTGAGCATGCCCCTCCAGCCAGTGGGCATGTTTCCAGTCCTTTCCACATCCCGAAATGCAACAAGAAATGTCGTGAGAGCTGTTTTCTCTGCTGGAACCCAGGGCTTGCTCCAGGCCTAGCTGACGTGACATGCATTCTCTTCCCAGCCTTAGTCCAATGGCATTTTCCCATCCTCTCTCCACCAAACTAGGCAGTCAGATCCCTCCCTGCCTGCTGAGCTTCCAGCTTGCAGCCCCAGCCAGCTGACTGCTGGAAGTCAGGAGGTGACTTGAAACCACCACCCTAGACTGGAAGAGCATTCCTGAACAAGGAATTCCCAGTGCCATCCTGCTGACTGAGCCACAAACCCACCACACTGCCCAGCAGCCCTAGGACACAGCTTCCAGTGACCTTGGGAAGTCTGTGCTCACATGCTCCCAAGTCTCCCAGTCCTTTGTGGAGGCAGAGAAGCACAAAACTCCTTCTGACAGGGGCATTGGGGAGATCATGGGCTGTGGTTATTCCTGCCTCCAGATGTCACTGGTCCTGGCAGCAGAACCCCTTGTGTTCAGCAGAGGGATGGCACAGGCAGGGCAGGTGATGGCACACACAGGCAGAGGATGGCACAGGCACACAGAGGACAGATTCATTTCCTGTCAGTGGCAGACAAGGCAGTGCGAGGTGCCCAGAGCAGGACCTGCTTCAGGGTTGGCAGCAATCAACCCGCCACAGCACAAGGGGAGGACAGTGGGTGCTGTGACCCTTTGCCAAGGCTCAGCTAAGGGATCACTCCCTCTCCCATATTGCCTCTCTGTCCTGGGATGCCCCCTGGCAGTGTCCCTGCCTGCTCCTGCTGCCCAGTTCCTGCAAGATCCCCACCCAAACCCACTGACATCTGGGCAATGAGCAGAAGATCTCTCCCAGGTGCTGACAGCTTCCACCTTGGGTGAACACCACTGGCAGCTTGCTTTCCTGGAGACACTCCCTCAGCATCTGCCTACTGGCTGCCTTCCAGCATCCAGACTTGTCTCCTTCCACCAAATCTGAGGGTCCCCTGGACTGCCCAGGGAACAGGGATAAGCTGCAGTGAAATCACCTGTTACTGTTGAACTAAATCATACCCTGGCCAGGAAATTATTCAACTTTAATCGATTTATTAAATCCATTTTCCCCCAGATTTAACTATCCTGCTTCACCACCATTGCCCACCCTATGACCTTCTGTATGAACCCTCCTACTGAATTCCTGGTGCACTCCAGGATCCCCCAGCTCTCTTTAGGGCTTTTTCTCAAACAACTCAAAGCTCAAAGATGTGAGTCAGATAACCCAAAATCCTGACACCAAAAGAAAAAAAACAAAAAAACAAAAAAGAAAATTTATGATCTGCAGAGATTTTTCATGGTTACGCTTTTCAGTTTTTGGACATATATACAGAACTGGACTTTTGTTTGTCTTTCAGGGGAAGCGAGCTTCTGAGCTCACTGTGGGATGGCACCAGCTGCAATGTGAGAAAACCATATGCTGTGAAGATCTAAAAAAGCCCTGGAAAGCCTCGTTCATTTTGTCTTCCTTGACATGCTACAAACGGGTGTGATTGATGAGCAGCTGAATGCTCCCAAGGATGCATAGGGATCTCTCCAGCTGCAGAGGTGTCCCTCAGACACACCCCAAGGCTGCAGGCACCTGTTCCTGCCTCTGAGGCTGGAGCAGGTTGCAGAGGTGATGGAGTCACCATGAGGGGAAAGAAGCTAAAGAATAGCTGTGTCCTGGGATGATATCTGAAGCCTTCAGGGCTTCTAATGCTTCATTCAAAGCCATGGCCCTGCCCTTTTCAGATACATTTGTGCTTTGTTCCTGGGACAAAAGGAAAAGAAAAACCCACCTGGGTTAATTCTGGGAAACTGACAGTGACCTCCAGGTGCTCCTCTGTGCCTGCAGGGATGGTGCCATGCCCTGGAAAGGCATGGGAAGGATGTTTGTTCCTGGGCATGGGAAAGATGGTTGCCCCACCTCAGGTCCACTCCTGCTCTCAGGTTTCAGCAAGTGATTTGGAAACTACCGAGTGCAAATTTTCCAGTTTCAGCTGAATTTTAGTGTTTTGTGAGGTGGAAGAGCAGTCATGGCTTCACATGACTGGAGCTGCAGGGAGACACTGCCCAGCTGTGGGGAAAAATTGTCTTTACTGAGGTGACTTCTTTCAGCTCAAAGTCCTTGGGCTGAAGTTAAACCCCCAGCACGGAAACACAGGGCTTGCATGAGTGTGAAATCTGGCAGTGCCTGGGGATATTGGCAGCTTGTCAGAGGTGCTCAGCAGCAGCAGCCTTTCTGAGAAGCAGACAGGGAGGTCCAGATCCCAAAACATCCTGCACCAGGTGCTGGATGAGCTGGCCAGGCTGGTGGGTCCTCAGGGTAGCTGATACCAACCCAGGTGTGTTAAGCTGCTGTCAGGGCAGCCTGATCCTGCCTGGTGTGCATCAGCCAGACAGGAACTGGTCAGAGGCTGCTGTGGATGAGCATCCACATCCTGCTTCCAGTGCATTGGCCCTCTGCTCCAGCCTGGTCCCCTTCTTGTCAAGGGGGCACTGTGTCCTTGGGACTACATTGGCAAGGTTTGGGTAGTAGGGGGCTGTAGGGTGCCTTAATGAGAAGGCAGCAGAAGCTGTCCCCATATTGGACCCAGCCAGCTCCAGAACAGACCCACGATCCCCCAAAGCTGAGCCTGTCCACAGTGATAGGGATTCCTCTGTGATCATGCATTTAATAAAGAGTAAAAACCACTGCACAGTCTCGCAGAACCCCAGGTCAGTGGAGAGGGAGGGAAAGAGGTGCTCCAGGTGCCAGAGCAGATTCCCCTGCAGCCCGTGGGGATGACCATGATGAGGCAGGCTGTCCATCTGAAATCTGTGTGGTTCATGGTGGAGCAGATGACCACCTGCAGCCCGTGGAGGATCCCATACCTTTGCCTTCCCATGTCAGGAAGCTGCTGGGAGCCCGTCTGGCTGTCACTGACTCCTGCCCTCACCTTGTTGTGCAGGAAGGCTTTATGTGCCCTGCTAAAGGATTCAGCTTCCCTTTCCAACATCCCACATGTGCCCCTCTTTGGAATCAAGCCCTAGGATGGGAAATGTCAGTTCTCCCGTGGTTATGTGGGTGCCCAACCACAGAACTTCCCTAACCCAGGGTCAAAGCAGAGCTGCTGAGCAGCTGCCACACCCCAGCCAGTTGCACCCAGAGGCACAGAGAGCCCCTGAGCCCTGTGCCAGGCTGCAGGTGCAGCTCAGGCTCCTCTCACCAACCTGCCAGGACCATCGCTTCTGCGGCACAGGGAGAGGATGGACGCTGGATCCTGTGGCTCAGCAGTGGGCGACTGTGTTAGGGGTCACACTTCCAGTGTTTGGAATAGCTGGGGTCTCCAGGGAGTCACTGGGTGGCTCACCAGGGGACCAGACACTTGCTTAGACCCCTGAGGTTTAAGCTTTCAGGTGAGATCTTTACAGGTGCAAGTTTCACTAATTTGAATAATAACCATGCCAGGGACCAGCTGGAGCCTGTGCTGGCCACATTCCTGGCTGGTACACCTCGGTCTCAGCAAATAAGCCTGGGAGCAGACAGCAGTAACACAGCTGTGATGTCCTTACCTGTCATGCCACCCAGTGGTGTCCAGGAATGAGGAAGCATATGGGACACTTTCCTTCAGCCCTCTCCCTGTCTCCAGCTGTTTTCAGAAGGGGGGATTTCCTAAGCCAGCCACGATTTTCTGGTTTCTTTGCATTTACAACCCTCAGTAAATCCCTCCTCCCTGGACTTGTCCAAACCCCTACCCTGGGGCACAGAACAATTTCCAGCAGCACCATCTCTCATCAGGGAGCTGCTGCAACCCAGCACCAAGAGCTGTCTGCTTGCGGGTGGGTTGGATCTGTGCCCCACCTTCCCCTCATTTGCTGGAAGAGCTGGTGGCTCCATCCCTCTCCAGTCTCTCCAGGGCAGTCCTGCATTTCCAGACCCCCAGCTGTATCTTCTCTGGCTGTAGGGTCCCATCCTGCTCAGACAGGAAGGGTCCTTCTGACCAGAGTTTCTCAGGATCCTGTGGCCACCATGATGGCTGTTGGCAGGGCTCAGCTGGCCCTGCTTCTCCTTGTGCCTCTGCACTGCCCTGGTGCATCCCAGGGAGCAGGATGGTCCTTGCTGCCACACTGACTGCTCCCACAGCCAGCGCCAACCCCACATCTCACATGGAGCAAGCAGGACATCGACCACAGGGCCAAGGCACATGGCTGGTCACAAGCTGGCCCAGACCTCTGAGGTTTTCCCTCCAGTGATGTACTTTCCATTGCTTTTAAAAATAAAATCGCAGCAATAACCTCCAGCTAATTTTATCCCCAGCCTGTTTATCCAAGACTGCTGCAGAACAAGATGCCTCCCCTCACCTCGCCTTGAGGATTCACTGCGCAGCACCATCCAGGGTGTGTGTGGGGATGTGAGCTGGAGGGGAGGACACACAGCCCCAACATTTGCTTGCCTATGGAGGGAGTCTTTCCTCTTCACCTCGCTGGGCACCCAGGAACAAGTAGAGACAGCAGGGTGTGGGGCCCAGGAAGACAGTTTGGTGTGGTGTGACCATGGACACAGGGTGAGCATGTAGGTGGACACAGTGTGTGCAGACATCATGTGCATGTCCACAGGACAGCCTGGCACAGTGTGAGGGTATAAACCTGCAGGTGTGCTGCTGTGCTCGTGCCCATATGTGTGCCTGTGGCAGGGCATTTCTCCAGCAGTTTCTGAATCCCTGAGCATGTCCCAGAGCACTGACATGGGCACTGGAACAGTGGTATCTGTGGTGGTGTTCCCCCATCTGTCTGTCACTGGAGGATGTCGTTACCACACTCAGGGGCAGTGCTGGAGCTCCCAGCAGCTGTTGAGCTGTGACAGTGGTCTGCGCTGGGGTGACCGTCACAGTCTGACGCTGGCACACACTGGGGACAGGGAAAACTATCTTCTGGCTGGGAAGCTGGGTTGGCAGCTGGAGGGATGGGGGAAAGCTCCCTGGCCCTCCAGGCATCATCCTGGTGCCTTGTCCTAGTTCAGCAGGTGGGACCAGTTTATCACTGTGTGGGAGTGACCAAAGCTGTGTATTCCACACCCTCTATTCATTTCCCAAGAACTGTTAACAATGGACCATTTGCAGCAGCTGCCCAGGGCACACCT
>JAOXXN010000220.1:50441-61678 GCA_026770055.1 Myrmophylax atrothorax | reverse complement strand
CCTGGCCTTGAACACTTCCAGGGATGGGGCAGCCACAGCTTCTCTGGGCAACCTGTGCCAGGGCCTGCCCACCCTCAAAGTGAAGCATTTCTTCCCAATATCCCATTTAATCCCACCTTCTGTCAGTGGGAAGCCATTCCCTCTTGTCCTGTCCCTCCAGTCCCTTGTCCAAAGTCCCTCTACAGCTCTCTTGGAGCCCTTTTACTCACTGGAAGGGGCTCTGAGGTCTCCCTGGAGCGTTTCCTTCTCCAGGCTGAACACTCCCAGCAATCCCATCCTGTCTGTAGAGCAGAGGGGCTCCAGCCCTTGGAGCATCTCTGTGACCTCCTCTAGACTCATTCCATCAGCTCTGAGTCTTCCTTGTGTTGGTGCTCCCAGAGTTGGAGGCAGCTCTGCAGGTGGGGTCTCACCTTAGCAGGACAGAAGGGCAGAATTCCACCCCCCTCCAGCTTGCTGCCTATGCTGTGGGATGAGCCCAGAACACGGGGTTGTTCCTGGGCTGCCAGTGCACATGGCTGGGGCATGTTGAACTTCTCATCCATCCACGTCCCAAATTCCGTCTCAGCAGGGCTGTTCGAGGTGGTCATGGTAAGGAGGAAGGAACCCCCTGAACCCTAGAGGCAGATGGGGCTGGTCAGGGCAGCACAACTGGATTAACTGTTTTACCAAACGAGGTCATTTGGCTTCTTCTGTGCCAGGCAAGTGAGGAGCTGGCATGTCTGCCTCATGCCACCAGCCACAGCACAGAAAGGAAGGCAAGGCCAGGCCACCTCTGTGGGCCGGCCTCGCTGGTTGCCAGCACAGCCTACAGGAGCCCAGGTCTGGTGTGTTTGTGACCCTGCCACTGTGCCCAAGTCACCTGGCCTTGAAGTCTGATGGCCTCAGGCCACCTCAGCCCTGCAGGCAGCCTGAATTTGTGCCCAAAGGGGTACACACAGATCTTCTGTTTCCTTTTGATTTGTTTTTATGATCCGGTTTAATGCCGGAGAGGGAACCAGCCCTCGGTTTTATTTCCTAGAGGAGGGCAATCCGGAGCAAGACTTTATGCTGCTGAACCTGGGCATTGCTGCATGTCCCTGCAGACATGGCCTTGTCCACAGCAGTGTCCCTGTGCCCCCTGCATGACATTCCCAGTAGACCTGGTGTCATGGGCACAGGCTTTGTGGGATCATAGGTCTGTGAGAGAATTCTGCTCTGAAAGCCCCTTGTTTGCAGTGAGCTGCTCATGGTGTTGAGCAGGATGGGAGCAGATGAGACATCTGACCTGCTGCACAACGTCCCTGAGCCTGCATGGCCAGTACACCTGTGGCTGCGGGGTCATGGCCACCCCTTAGCTGAGATGCTCTCTGCGCTGTCCACGTGTGTCTGAGCTCCCAGCGGCTCCCATCTGCATTGTGTCCCCCAAAGACTGAACAGCTGAAATGATGTCTCTTCCTTCCCCCTCCCCCTTTTTCTATGATTAAAAGTGGTGATTAAAAGAACCAGACAACTCAAAACTTGTCTTGGAAACACTTGAGATATTTTTAATAGTTATAAAAATGCCACTGTTACTGTCTCTGAGATGATAAAACAGTCTAGTCAGATTTGCTTTCAGACCTTGAACACCAACACTTAGCATTCACATTTTCCAGGCAGCCCTAGGGATGATAGCATAAATCACACTTTTACATTCTGTCAGTGATTTATTAAAGAAATCTAAGCCTGGGCTTAGCCCCATTTCATCATTTGATGAGCCATTCTGGTTATCTGACTACTTTGCAGAATTGAAAAGTTTTGAGTTTTCTTCTCTTGCTGACTGCTCTTGTATTGGGGCTGATGTGCCTGTTCAGCAAGAGAATTCTGTCTGCTCTTGCAAGACTAGTCTGTTCTTCCTGCAAGATCTATTTTTGTTTTTTACTTTCTGTGCAGCATAAGGCTGACTGCAGCATTGGTGGGTATCTCAGCAGCCAACACATCTTCCCTTTTCTGTTTGGTTGAGCCATTCTCATATGTTGCAGAAAATAAGGTAGATAATTTTAAAGTGGATAGATCTTTCCACTTACTCCAGGACTGTGCAGCAGGATGAGTCAGTTCTTATGAACTTTAGCAGTGAAAATTGGTAGTTTTACATTTAGGAAGTCACAGCAGAGCTACTTACTCAACTTTTTGGGGATATTTGTTTTCATGTGACCTAAGATGAACTTGGAAAAACTCTCGGAGTTGTAGTGTTGCACCATAAATACTGGGAATGCCATAAATGATGGAAAGGAGTTCCTTTGCTGGGTTGTTCATGTGTGCCATGGTTAGCCCTCTCCTGGAGTACGGCCCAGTCAGTCTGATGGATTGTGGCAAAAGAAAAAGCGTGGCACCGTTGATGTTATCAGTTATATTTTGCTTTGGGCTTGGGTTCATCCTGCTGAGGCTGAGGTTTCAGTCCCCACAGTCAGAGGAGAGGTGGATGTGAGATGCCAAATCCCCCTTGGGCAGATCCCATCTTCTTGTCACTGCATGGAAGACTGAGAACTTCCATCTCCCTTGGGACATTCACATTTCAGAGGGGTGATGCCAGCTGTGGCACCCCTGCTGAGGACTGCAGCCACTTGATGCTGCAGGACAAAGAGGGGACCTTGCCGACTTTTCCAATCCAGTATTCATTCCAGAGTGTCACATGAGTGATGCCCTTGGTCGTGGTCTTTGCTCTGCAGAAACCTCTTAATTTGAGATCCATGGGATGTGGTCCGTTGCATCAGAACCTGAGTGTTGCGTGTTGGTGTGAGCCCAGCAGTGCTGGGAGGGGATGGAGAGCCTGACTTGCTCTAGTGGTGGGTGAGTATCCATTGTACCCCAAAGCAGCACCCCCTGTGCTGCAGCAACTGAGACCAGAAAATGCTGAGTTCAAATGTCAAGCAGCTTAATTTCAGTTCTAGATTATTTTTAATAAAAATAATTCTTAAAAATGTTTTAATTGCCCATCTCATAGAATCACAGAATGGTTTGGGTTGGAAGGCACCTTAAAGATCATCTTGTTCTAACCCTCCTACCACTGGTATGGATGTCACCCACTAGATCAGGTTTCTCAGGGTCCTGTCCAGCCCTCTCACTCCTGCAGCCTTGTGACCCCAGAGGCGACTCTGCAGCGGAGCCATGGACAGGCTGTGGAACCGGCTGCCTTCCCTGTGCTTGGGCATCCCCAGCCTTTAGGGAAAGGTGTGCTTAGGCAGGAACATTGTGTTACTGCTGTAGCTAGACTGAAACTTGAAAGCATGGGGACGGGAATTGTGTTACTGTAATGTCATGGACAACTTGAGTTGGGTTTTATTGCTGAAAGCTGCATTTCTGAACAGAATTAAAACCAAGCCATGTTGTTAGAGCAGCAGCAATTGGTATTTTTCTGCTATTGTTCATTTAAACAGCCAATTGCTTAAAGATTAGCATAAAGCCAATCCTGTTTTTCTTCTAATTCAATCTCTTTGGTCCCTATGTCTTTCAGTCTAAGTCAGGAGTGTTTTGGCTCCAGCTCTGGCTAGTGTGGGATGTTTGCTGGAGGCTGTCCTGGGCTGCAGGAGCAGTGGCAGCTTGGCAGTGTGCAGAGCTGTAGCTTCAGCCTTGGGCAGGCCCAGCACTCATTGTGTTCCCAAAGGAATGCACAGTGTTCTCTAAGGAAAAGTCTTTCTCACAGCTGTCAGTCATTGCTGTGATACTGGCTTGGGAGAAGGCAGGGAGCGAAGTCTGAGAGTGAGATAAATATTTATTATGTGCTCTGCTTCTTCACCAGGTTCTGGACTTAACTTGGTTTGTCAGGAGTAATGATACTAGTTTTAATGAGATTGTGGGGGGTGCGGCTCCTGCCGGCTTGGGTGTGTTACAAGTCTTGACTGCAGCTGTGTTCAGCTTCTATTTAAGCTGGAGCACAGGTACAGCTAGTTGATAATGGCAGATTCCAGAAATGCCCATGCTTTACTGAAGATGGTGAGACTTGGCTTCTTTGGCATATAGAAATATTGGTGATAAGGGACCTCTGGAGGTCTCTAGCCCAACCCCCATCTGGAACAGAACCATATGCCAGGTCAGCTATGGCTTTACCAAAGTAAGCCTTGAAAACTTTAAGGGACATCCCCTACTTCTCTGGGTATCTTCCAGTGCTGCATCACCTCCCTAGTAAAGACTTTGTATCCTGTTGTACAGTTTGAATCTCCTGCAGCTCATGGCTGTTGCCTGTTGTTGCACCATCTGCTGCTTTAGGTCAGGAAACTGCTGCATCCAAAAGATGAAATGAATTTTGACCTGTGTGTGCAATGTCAGATTTCTCTCTGAGCTGCCAACGTTGAACTGGAGGCTTCTAGCTGCTGCCTGAGCTCTGCAGAAAGGCTCAGGAGAAGAGCATGGGATGTTGGTTGCTTTGGAGGTGGTTCTTATGTTCCCTTGGGCTTCTTTCTCTTGTACAGGCTTGCATCAGATCTCGCAGAACAAGGTGGCGGTGCTGCTCCTGGCTGGAGGGCAAGGAACCCGCCTGGGAGTGAACTATCCCAAGGGCATGTACAACGTGGGGTTGCCCAGTGGCAAGAACTTATATCAGATCCAAGCAGAAAGAATCCGCAAAGTGGAGCAGCTCGCTGGCCAGAGGCATCGCTGCAAGTGTGCCATCCCCTGGTAGGTGACCCAGAGCCAGACCTCCTGTGAAGGGAGGTCCTGCCTTCCAGTCTTGCTCATGTTGTCTTCTAAAAGTGCCGAGCTGGGTGCTGTACAGAGACAGGTCAAGGGCGAGGCTTTTGTTGACAGGATTTGTGAAGCCAGTGGCTGTGGGAGGGTGTACAGGGATGGGAGGTGGCAGGTCTGTGTCTGCAGACCCGAGGGATCAAGTGCTGCCCTTGCATCACTGACCATGACCCTGACTGCTGTATCTTGCTGGCTTTCCAAAGCACAGGTCCTGGCAACACTGTAAACTGTGCTTTTCAGTGATTGTTTTGGATGCTTCACAAAAAATTTCATCCATTTCTGCTTTCTCAGATTCCTGCATGGAGGACCACCTAGAGCTCACTTTCCAAGCCCCTCTGCCTCCCCTTGCCCATAGTCTCTGCCACTGCAAAAAACCTCTTGCTCCGTGTTCAGGCCACCTCCTGCTGTCACTGTGCACAGTTGCTGATTCTGCTGGCTGCTCCTGACTTTCAAAACAGACTAGCTCTGGGTGCAAAATGTGAGTTCCCTGTGGGCTGTGGTGGGTGAGAGGAAGGCACTGCAGATGCTTCTGGGAATGTTTTCTGCTAAGTGTTCTTTGTTAGACTGTTGTCTTAGTTCAAAGGAAGCTAAGGTGTCTATCTAGAGAAGGGGGCTCCTTCCCAAAACCGACCACACCCTTTTAAATTTAAAACACTTTAATTAGAAAATGTATAGAAAAGAATAAGAGTTCTTAACTACTATATATATATAACTAAACCAGACCAGAACAAACCACCACACCGTAACCAAAACGTTTAAACGGGATTTAGTCTCTACTCTTTCTGGTGCAATTATATTTACGACAGCAGGTGGCAATGTCGCGCCTCGGTGGCCACAGCCGCGGCTTTTCCGGCGCAGCAAAGACAAAAGGGCAGAGAGAGACACTGGCTCCCTCTCTGGTGACTTGTGTGAGGATGGCAGCTGCAAAGGGACGGACCAGAGCCCTCTCTGTGAGCAACGCAGAGACCTCTCCTCATCCTCCGTTCGAAGACAAAATGCTGGGGACAGGGGATGGCGGTGGTGGTACTCAGCCACTCTGCAGATGAAAAACTGGCCCTCAGGAAGTATGTGCATCAAAATTCAGGGGAGCTGCGGCCCTGAACCAGGGCAGCTCAGCTCCCCCAAACGCCTCCACAAACCCAGCAAAACAGTGGCTTCCACTCCCAGCAGCTGCCGAAGGAGTGTTCCAAAAACCTGGCAAAAACCTCTCTCCACTCCGCCCGCACGCTCCACCCCAACGATCAAACTGAAATTCAGAGCCATTAGCCATTCTTTGTTGGCAAGCTCCGAGGGCAGGTAGTGGGGGCAGGGCCCTGGCTCCCAAACCGCCCGGTTGGTAAGGGAGAGAAAAAATTGCATGAAAGATTTCAAAACTATAACAACTATGAAGACTATGAAGATACACCGTTACAGAATCAATGTCTCGTCAGGCAGGGATTGGGCAGAGTGTATGAGGGCTTCAGGGTACCACACTGTTTTACAAATTGATTCGTGTATTGTTTCCTCATGGAAGGTGAGTCCATATGGCCTTCTTCCTGAAGCCGTGCATGCAGGACCTGAATTGCAAATGCACCAAACCTGGTGCTGCTGGAAGTCAGGATGGATTATTTGCAAGATGCTACATCTACTGATAATGTTTCCAGTTCCTGTTCTGGTGCTGAGGAGGCAGTTCACTGCTGCAGTACACCTGAGCCTAGGCTACGCTGTGCTGCAGAGGTGCAAACTGTGGGGCTTTGAGGTCCAAGCTCTCCTGTGCCAGGGATTGATTTGCCTGTCGTGCTGGCAGAGGACCCTGTATTCCTATGCCAGTGGTTGTTGAAGAGCTTGACAGGTAGATGATGAAGTTGGCTTTCAGCCACTGGTGAAGGAGGATAGGAGAGGGAGAGACAGAAGCAATGTGGAGCTGAAAGGAGAGGAGGAAATAGAAAAACTTAAGAGAAAAACAAACCAACTAACATACAGAAGTGCTGCTGTTTGCCTTGGCACTGAAGAGGTGCTGCCAGAGTGAGCTGGTCAGTGTTTCTTTAGACACTTAACATTAGTTTGAATCTAGGGTGAATGAGGCTGTTGTCTGCCCTTTACTTTGTTTTCCAGTTCATCCAGATATTGCTCACATTTAGGGCAAGGTTCTTCTGTCCTGGCTGGAGCTAAACCTGTGGGTAGAATTAGGCACAGGACCCCATGCAGCCTTCTGCAGGATGAGTTCTGAAGGAGAGCTGTTTTGCACAGTTGCTCACCACAGGATGCTGCAGTTTCTCACTTCACACTTGTGTGGTTCCTCCTTTTATGTTCCATTTGTAGTTTTGTCTTTCACTTGTGCTGTTCTTGCTCATTGCCCAGCCCCTATTCCTGCCCAGGTACATCATGACAAGTGAGTTCACACTGGGGCCGACAGAAGAGTTTTTTGTACAACACAACTACTTCAACCTGGATAGATCCAACGTGATCATGTTTGAACAGAGGATGCTCCCTGCTGTCACCTTTGATGGGAAGGCCATCTTGGAGGAGAAGGGGAAAATTGCTATGGCTCCAGGTACCTGCTGTTTGCTCTTGTGTGCTGCAGTACTGTCACGTGTGTTGACAGTTGCTACTGGCCATCAGCCAGCCTGGGCACATGGAGCAGGCTTTGGGGGTTAGGGTTAATGCTTCCAGTTAGTGTGGCAGGGTTCTGTTCAATGTTTCAGGCTGGTAATCAGGAGCATAGCTATCTTTGTTTAGCTTTTGCTGGAGTTTTGCCTACACCACGTTTTTTGTCAAAGTCTGGGAGTATTGGCAGGATTGGGAGTGGTGTGGCTGCAGTTTAGGAAAAAGGTGCATTGGCAGAGGTGTGTGTGAGGTCCCTGGGGTGCTGCCTCCTGGGGTGAAGATGTCAGGAGCTGGGCTCCTGCTCAAGGCTGATAGCTGGAAATGGGTAAAACGCAGGAAGAAGACCAACTCTTTCCAAAATGACAGAAATGTCTCACCTTGGAAGGTTCTCCTCTTAACCTGGAGATGGTAAGAGACTCAGTGAAGGCCGCCTGGTTGGGATGGTGTTGCAGCTGCAGAGTGGTTTTCCTGAGCTGATAGTGGTGTATCCAAGGAGAAACTGTTAATGGGTGATCTGTGATGAACAAACATGCAGGTGTCTTTTGTGCAGCTGCAGTTCAAACCTTTAAAGAAGCATTGGGAAGTTGCGAGGGGAAGATAAACAGAGAATAAGATTATTTTAGTCTTTCTCCAAGATGAGTTTTAAATACACTTTTACCCAGCACTGGAGGAGAAATTAAACAGAAATTTCCCACCCTCTGCATAACGTTTTTCCCTTTAGTGTTCTCCTTCTGAGAATCTTACTAGCCTTCATAAAGTCTCATAATGCTGCTCAGTAAAGCTGGTCCCCATGGTCCCACTCTGCAGGTGGGATGAGCTGGGGTGAGCTGAACTGCATGTCAGAATTGGAAATAAAATTTGGTATCCCTGATGCTTGGCTAGAAAGCATTCCCTGCTCTGCTGTTCAAGAAAGTTTGTTCAGGACTTTCTGCTTTTGCTCTGTTATCTGCAAAAAAACCCTAGCCCAAAGTCACTAATGAGCTAAGGCATTCTCTTTTTCTCTTGCATTATAGATGGCAATGGTGGCTTATACCGTGCTTTGGTGGATAATAAGGTCTTGGATGACATGAAGCAGCGTGGAATCCAGTATGTCCATGTATATTGTGTGGACAATATCCTCGTGAAAATGGCAGATCCGGTCTTCATAGGTTTCTGTGTTTCCAAAGGGGCAGACTGCGGTGCAAAGGTGAAGCAGTGCTAACACTGGGCTGGTTTCCCGCAGGGAGTTAAGGTCTCATTACTCTTGGAAGCTGCTGGCTGAGGGGAGCTTATGTGACCTGGGATGTTCAGCCCTCTGCCCATCAGCAGCTTGCTGGGAGCAGATTTAGAGCTGATTGCTGCCAACATTGCTTTCCAAATCCCTACCCATGGGTGTCCTCTGTTCTTCCCAGAGTACTGTAGAAAATAAACTTCAGTTAGACCAGGGACTGTAGCTGTACAGCAAACTACAGTCTGGAATTGCTTCTCCTCTATGCCCAGCCCTTTCTACAAAGGCACTTGGGCAGTCTAGAAGCCGTATTGGACTGGACTGAGTTTTACAAGTGCACCTTTAAGACTAACAGAGGCATTTTTTATGCTTTGCTGTGGAAGATGAGGAAAGCCAAACCAGCTTAGATTTTGTCACCCTAAAGAAGCAGGTGCCTGAGGAGAAATTTGTGCTACTTGAGTCATTAGCATTGTTCATGCAAACATGAAAGGTAACAGCTGTAAACAGCTTTCATTAAATGCCAGGTCACAGTCCTTGATAAGAAAAGTGCCCTCCAGTATGCCGATTGCTTTTAACGGGTTTGTCTTCTGAGAAACTGCAATTAAGTGGTTGAGTACTGGGGTTTATCCTCAGTTGTTGGGTACAATGTGCCTCCAGGCTGCTCTGTGCCCCCTGAACTGCCCTGCCCCTGCTCCTGAGGTGCTGGAGGGTCAGCAGGCAACAGTCCTGCAGGATTATTTCTATGTGGGAGTTGGAATGGTGCTAGGATTTTCTTCCTCCTTGTCATAGCCCTTGTTTTGTGGCTGCAGGTGGTGGAGAAGGCCTACCCCACGGAACCTGTTGGTGTGGTGTGCTGTGTGGATGGGGTTTACCAGGTGGTGGAGTACAGCGAGATCAGCCCCGAGACTGCACAGCAGCAGCGCCCCGAGGGGGGATTGATGTTCAGCGCTGGCAACATCTGCAACCACTTCTTCACTGTTGAGTTCCTGGAAATAGTGGCCCAGTAAGTCCCAGCAAACCTGCTAGGCAGCTGAACCACCCAGAAATGACTCCAAGAGTGGATGCTCCTGGTTCCCACTCTGTAATTTCAGTTATGCATACCTCCAGTGCTGCCTTTCACTTTTTCTCTCTTCCAAACGGTTCCAAAGAGCTGTGTCCCCTTTCTGACAGCCCCAGCATCCTCTTCAGGCCCTGTCCAAGGAAGAGGTTCACACCTTCCTGGGTCTGCAGAGGTGAGCAGCTGTACAGGCTGAAAGTGAAGCTGTGGGTGGACTCTGCAACACCAATGTGTTGGGAAATGGAGATGTGATCCTGGACATTTAGTGAGCAGCTGTATGACCTTCCTCAAGAGCTTGACCCATCCCTGGGTGAGGGAACTGCTCTGCTCTGTTGTCATCCCAATTAGATAACAATTTGGGTTGTGGGTTTTTTTAACCTCTGCCTGCAATTTCAGCTCTGTGCAAAGTCCTCCCTCTCCTCTCACTGTCATGTCCCACTGATACAGGGAGAGCCACTGGCTGGGCTGCTCTGCTCAGTGAAGTGTTCCCTGGATATGACTTGGATCACTTGCAAGGGAGCACCACCACCAACAGCTGAGAGATGACTCAGAGCAGTTATAGGCCATGTGCTTCCCACAGGTGTATTGGGGGTTTTTCCTAAGTAGGCAAGAAGTAAAGGAACTTGTTTCTTCTCCTTTTCCAGGAAATGTGAGTCGCAGCTGAAGCATCACGTAGCCATAAAGAAAGTGCCCTACATTGACAAGGAGGGAAATCTGGTAAAACCGCTAAAACCAAATGGGATAAAGCTGGAGAAGTTTGTGTTTGATGTGTTCCAGTTCTCTAAGTTAGTGGCAGACATGATTTTACTTTTTTCCTTCCCTTCTCAATGTTTGTTTGAATGACTGTAGGTTGTAACAGGCTGTCCAAGGGAGTACCTGGTTTTTGTGTGTGGCTTGTTAGGAGGGCTGTTGAATCTACAGCCAACTCTGACCCAACAGTAACGGCAGAGGCTCCAAGGGGAGCTCATGGGGCACTTGGAACTTGCATTGACCCTGCTCCCAGACTGGTCATCTTGCCCAGGATGTGTTGGCTGTTCTGGCCTCTGCTAGCCTGGGAAAAATAAAAGGAAATTGAGTGCAAAGCACATGAAGCCCATGTTGTAGTGTTCAGACTTGCAAAAATAGGGTCTTTCAGGATTGTGGCTTCCATGGCAACTGCAGCTCTGGTTATGTTTTTGCGTGCTGTTATGCCAGGGCTCAGCTCACGCCCTTTGTGCTTGGAAAACAGTTTGCTTAAGTACCATAGGCCAAGTTGCTGTTGCTGTGGGTACTGTCAGTGTTGACTTGCCAAGCTCTACAACATAGCTGGGAGTGCTCTGCCATATGCAGTCAGGGGCACTTGTGCCTAGGGAATGTGGGATTTTAATAATTTAGAAATTTAGCATAAATGTTCTTATAAAACCTATTTTCCAAGGTCTCAAATTCAGCAGTGAAAATTCTATTTTCAGCTTAAATAAATAGCAAAGAGAGATCTCAGAAAAACTGAATTATCTTTGTCTGGGGATAGTATTTCTATTTTTAGAAGATTTCCTTTAGGGTCGAGGGCTCAAGGTTTAAACCAGTATCTGTTTCCTGACATGCATTCAGTAAAGTGGTATCAAACCAAAGGCAAAAGCAGGGTGATGGAAACAGTGCTGAGTTCTGAGCTGTGTCAGGACTCATTTGCATGCATCGATTCCAGGCTTTTTTAAC
>JAOXXN010000220.1:30047-43383 GCA_026770055.1 Myrmophylax atrothorax | reverse complement strand
GATGGCGGCCGGCGGCCCCTGAGGCGCCGCAATGTACTCGGGAGCCGCCGCCGCCGCCGCGGGGCCGCCGCGCCGGGACTTCATTTCCGTCACCCTCGGGCCGGACGAGGCGGTCAGGGCCGGAGGCTACAACAACAGCAAGGCCTGGCGGCGGCGCTCCTGCTGGCGGGTGAGGGAGGGCCTCGCAGGGAGCTTTGCGGTACCGGCGGCACCACCGGGCTGGATGCGGGAACCCTGGCGATGAGGGAGCGCTGCTGGGCCGGGCGGTCGTGGCTGTCCCTGGGCTTGCGTGCAGCTGAACCGCCGTGGGGGACCTGCCTTGGGACCCCCCGGTTCGCAGCTGGGCGGGGGCCGTGTCTGGGCCTTGGGTCGGGCCTGGGCTCGGCTCCGCTCTAGAGGGGCTGCTCCGCTCCGGGGGGCGTGTGCGGCGCGGGCTGGCTGGGGGAGCTCCAGGTCATGTCTTAATTTTCACAAAGCTTCGGCAGGGAGAATGCAGTAAAATTCTGCACTTTGCTAGTGGTCATTCGGGGGACAATGCAGTGCGCTGTGGACAAGAATGAGAGAAGGGAGCTTAGGTCGCTGTGCCTTTTTGCCCTGTTTTAAGGCTTGAAGGGGGAGCCCTGGCTTTTGCCCTAGGAGGGTAAAGGAGATGCTTCTGCTTTCTGTGGGAAGGCTGAACGTGAGGAGAGGGGTCCCCTGGCAGAGCTGTGGGGAAGTGACCATCTGGTCTTCTTGTGGGTAGGCAGTGGGCAGGCAGCTTTACTGAGGATGGGAGTCCTGGGCCCAGAGAGTCTTGTATGAGAAAGAGGGAGTCAAAAGGACACGATAAACCTTGTTACGGATAGGAGATGATGAAGAGTCACCTACAGAGGCTTTACAAGTTGTCAGATGAAGCATTTGAATAGCTTGTGGACACAGTCTCACAGTTGTCTTTTATTACCAGCTTGAGAAATGTGGGCCCTTCGTTTCACCCTTCATTTTATCCTGATTCTTTGTGAACAAAAAACCAGTAAGATGGTGGTAAATGCCCTCACATGTTCTTGTGCCTCTTTCCTGCTTGTCCCAAGACACCACAAGCAGTGCCTCTTTTCCCATCCTACCCTGAAGAACCACAAGGCTGCTGGGTTTTGAGCATCCTTCTGCAATGGGGAAATGGTGATGTGGTTTGCCCTGTAGGTAGAGCTGAAGGTGACAGAGCGGGACTGGCATCTTGAAGTGTGTGCAGGGAAGGGTGTACAGGATTCCTGTACTGTCAACAGTGCAGGAAAGCAGGAAACTCTGTGCTGTGGGGCTCGCAGTGTGAGCACATCAACAGTTCTGCACTGGCTGTTCCTAAGAGGATGAGGGCTGTGAGAAGTGCTGTGGGGTGTTATGTGGTTCGTAGGAAAGGTTGTTCCTGAGTGTAGTGTTGGCACTGAAGTTCCCTCTCTGTTTGCCAAACTCAGTATTAGTGAGTTTCAGTGGGACTGCTGGAAAAGTAAAAATGGTAATTTAGCAGTTAATATTTAATTCCAGCTGCTCCCTCTGTAAATGAAGGCTAATGTACATTAGCTTCTCTCAGACTAATATACCATTTGCTCTCTGATTTTTAGTAATTATTTTCTATACTTCAGTTTCAAAATACATTTTTGCCCAGGATTAAATTTGAAAACACTGTGGATTTGTCTTGTTCATTGTGGTGTTTTACTTCATTTTCATGCTGCTGCAGGTTGGTGACTTTCTTTGTGATGCAGGACCTGTTCTGTGTGACAGTTCCCCTCTTTATCAGAAGCAGGATGCCTGGCTTCTCCTTCACACATTCACAGAGTATTCTGAGTTGGGAAGGGTCCCACAAGGATCATTGAGTCCAACTCTTGAAGTGGATAGCCCATATGGGGATTGAACCTGAGACCTGTCCAGTGACTGGTGCTCAACTTATTCTGACCCTTTCTTCTTTGCTGCATTAATGTTTTGTTCGTTTTTCTATTGCTTGCTTCTGTTTTTATTTTGCATATGCACTCTGCAGTCCCTCCCCAGTCAGGAGCAAAGAGGCTTTTGGCTGATTTTCCAGTTGAAATATGGGCAGATGCTCAGGCCAGACAGTGGAGGTTGTGATCAAAGTCAGCTGTAGTTGAAGCTCTCTGGGATCCTCAGCATTTGGCAGGTTCTGAGGTTTTTGCAGCAAGTGGCTCTGATGTGTCTCTTGGCTTGCTGTGCTGTATGCTAGCTGGTCAGATTTCTGTTTTCTCTGTTATCAAAGAAAATAAGCAATGGATATCTGGAGTTGGAAACAGGGTAAAATGAAACCTGCTGGATTTTGCGTGTCTTAATTTGAAAGAACTGGTAAGAGCTTGTTCTTAACCAAGTAGGCTGTTATCGTTGTGCTAAATGTTCTTCCTCTCACTTCTTTTCTCTCCTAAAGAAATGGAAGCAGCTGTCCCGACTCCAGCGGAGTGTCATTCTCTTCCTGTTTGCCTTCTTGGCAGTCTGTGGAGTCATTTCCTACGCAAGCATGGGGGAAGCATGGAAAAGTATGTGTTCTGTACAGCTTGGAATTGCTCGAGTGAGGTGTTATTTAGGAAATTTTTGTAGTTCTTATAAACAATTTTAATTTCTGTTGACAATGCTTGGGTGTATTCATTAAGGAACAGTTATGAGATGATTTTATGTGATGTTTCAGTTACTTAATGCTTAATCAGAAATATTTTTCATAGGTCTTTTCTTTGTTTATCTTTGTAGACTAGAGCAACGTATTGTTTTTAGTTGACAGGGTTAATTTTTTGCAATAGCTGGGAGGGGGCATGGCTAAGGCCTGGGTGTTATTCTCTCCCACCTCACACTGGTGCTGGGGGTGGTGCTGAAGGGACTCTCTTCTGTGGAGAAGGGGTTCCTCTTGGTCAAGAAAACATGGTGGAGAAGGCGTCTGGTATTTGTTTTTCGTTGCAAGTTTCTGTGCAAATAGTTTCTTTTTCTTGTACATTGTCTCATTAATATTGTTACTGTTTGTTTTCTTATCTCATTGTTGTATTTGGTAAATTGTTCTTATCTCAACCTGCGATCTTTGCCTTTTTGCCTCTAGTTCTCAACTCCATCCCGACACAGCAGGAAGGAGGAGGGGAAAACTGGATGGCAGGGCTGGGGTGGGAAGTGGGGTAGTGCAAGAGAGCAGCAATATGGCTTTGGAAATCCTTGGTGGGGGCACTGATTTGGGCAATACCATTCCTAAACCACAACAGCCTTAGTTGGCACCCACTGTGGGGCACAAAGGGTTGAGATAACAACAGATCTGCCCAGAGCAGGTTGAAAACAAGTTTGATCTAAGCATTTGTTGTATTAGGTACCGAACCACTGGTCACAATGTTGCTGGTCTGCTAATGTGGGTGTGGTACCTAACTCTGTATATGTTCTCCTATGTGCTCCTCGCGAGGGTCTTTTTCGGAGCAGGGAGAGGAGTCAGGGTTGCTCTGTTACTGTACTGTGGGATATCAGTTTATGACATGAAAACGTTAAGGGCAGTGAGGGTCACTTGAGATGTGTATTCAGTGTTACTCTCCTACCCTACCTTGGGCACTGCCTTTGGGACCCCATTAATAATCATACCCATTCTGTGCGGGGAACAGGGAAGGATGATTTTCCTCTGACTTTCACTCATTTTTTCTCCTTCAAGCCTGTTATAACATCTTTTGAGATTTTTTAGTTCCTTTGGATGTTGAGGAAAGCATGTTCTTGTTCCTAAGTCTGTCAGGTCTCCTCAGTGCAGTCCACACCATGTTTAGAGTCAAGAAGGAGATTTCTAGGAGGGTCATTCAGAGATCTGCCCCAAGGGTGGGTAGTCACGAGTGGCATGGAAGGTAGGGGAAAATGGGCCAGCTTTGGGGGAAATTCTCTGCTCCAATGCTTTGGAAGGTCAGCCCAGAACAGCTACAGCACTCTGATAAAGTGGCAGGATATTTGCAAGAATGCTGTGGCAACTCTAGAGAAGAGCAACTTCTTATGGTGTGCTACCGGTGGATGATAAACCACCAAATATTGGTGAAGGAGGCAGCTCTGAGGGGCTCAGTTCTGAGTGATTAATCAGCTCTAGCGCATCAGCCTCAAGTGATTCAGCTCTAGCCCCTGAAAGCCCAGGAGGGCTCCCTCTGCACCAATCCCTTGACGCACCCCGAAGAGAGGTCCAAACACCAGGCTCAGTGGCAACAGAAGAAGAAGAAATCCAAGACCAAATCAGTTTGCTTAGTGAGTCATGAAGAGGAAGCCAGGCCCTCAGAACAGGAGGAAGAGGAAGGACAGAGATAATCACCTGACTCCCATGCCAGGGTGACCTGTGAGATACGCAAAAAGAATCAACAACCAGTTGGTGAGCCCCTGATGACCTGGCTGCTCTGATACTGGGATATTGCAGCCCGTGATATGAAACTGGATGGTAGTGAGGCCAAGCAAATGGGATCCCTGTCCCAAGATGGGGGCATTGACAAGGGGATTGGGAAGAGGACAGAAACTCAGCCTCTGCTCCAGCGGTGGAAACACAACCCCACTGTTTACATGGACTGATCCAGACTGCACTGGAAGAGGGTGAAGCTCCAGAAGCTTTGCAGTACATTGATGTCATTATCGTGTGGGGCAACACAGCAGAGGAAGTTTTTGAGAAAGGGGAGAAGATAATCTGAATCCTCCTGAAGGCTTGTTTTGCCATAAAACAAAGTAAGGTCAAGGGACCTGCCCAGGAAGTTCAGTTTTTAGGAGTAAAATGGCAAGATGGGCATCACCAGATTCCAGCGGATGTGGTGAACAAAATAGCAGCTATGTCCCCACCATCCAGCAAAATGAAACACAAACTTTCATAAGTGCTATGGATTTTTGGAGGATGCATATTCCAGATTATAGTCAGATTGTCAGCTCTGTTGTTTGACCTGAAAGAATGATTTTATATGGGGTCCTGAACAACAACAAGCTTTTGAACAAATTAAACAGGAGTTTGCCCATGCAGTAGCCCTTGGATCAGTCAGGACAGATGTGAAAAATGTGCTCTATGCTGCAGCTGGGGAGAATGGCCATTCTGGAGTCCCTGGCAAAAATTACCCAGGGAGACTTAACCCCCCTGGGGTTCTGGGTCAAGGATACAAAGGGTCTGAGGCCTGTTACACCCCAACTGAAAAAGAGATGCTGGCAGCTTAAGGGGTTTGAGCTGCCTCAGAAGTGACTGGCACTAAAGCACAGCTCCTCCTGGCATGCCAACTGTCAGTGCTGGGCTTGATGTTCAAAGGGAAAGTCCCTTCCACACATCAGGCCACTGATGCCACATGGAGTAAGTGGATTGCTCTGATGACACAGCAAGTCTGGATAGGAAACCCCAGTTGTGCAGAGATCTTGGAGATCATCAGTAACTGCCCCAAAGGTGAAAATTTCAGACTGTTGTCATCAGAGGATGAAAAGGTGACACATGCTGAGGAGGCCCCACCATATAATCAGCTACCTGAGAATGAAAAGTGACATGCTGTCTTCACTGACAGTTCCTGTCATATTTTAGGGATGCATTGAAAATGCAAAGCTACCATATGGAGTCCTACACAGCGAGGCACAGGAGCTATCGCAGGACAGGGTGGATCAAGTCAGATTGCAGCACTGAAAGCCATCCAGCTGAAGAAGGTAAATGACCAACACTGCCTCTACACTGACTTGTGGATGGTGGCAAATGCTCTGTGGTGGTGCCTGGACCTAGGGAAAAGACCAGTTGACAGTGCAGAGGGAAACTCATCTGGGCTGTTGAACGGGGGCAATCATGCCCAGGTAGGGATGTGAGCTGTTAAAGTGTGTCATGTAAGATGCACAGGTACTTTAAGAGTTGAGCAGCTGAAGAGCATCTCAATAACAAACAGGTAGATTGGGCTGCCAAGATTAGTGTCTTCAGGTGTATCTGGACTGGTAACACAAGGGGGAATTATTTCTGCATCTGTGGGGCCATGATGTCTAAGGTCATCAGGAAAGACATGCAACATACAGATGGGCTCATTATCAAGGGGTGGATTTAACCATGGACACCATCTCCCAAGTTGTCCATAACTGTGAAACGTGCTGTGATCAAGCAGGGCCAAACAGGTAAAGCTCCTGTGATATGGGGGCAATGGTCAAAATACAAATGTGGGAAGGCCTGGCAGATGGATACAAACCTACCAAGGCAAGTGCCACATGCTGACAATGGTGGAAACAACCATTGGATGGCTGGACAAGCACCCTCTGCCTCACACCACTGCCTGGAACACCATCCTGGGCCTGGAAAAGCAAGTCATGTGGTGACATGGCCTCCCAGAAGGAACTGATTTGGACAATGGGACTTATTTCAAAAACAGCCTCATAGACCCCTGGGCCAGAGAGCTCGAGATGGAGTGGATGTATTGTATTTCCTGATATTTCCAGCCTCTGGTGCATGAACGGTACAACAGACTGTTAAAAAATACCTTGAAAACAGTGTGTGGTGGGACCTTCAAACAGTGGGATCTGCATTTAATGAAGGCTACCTGGTTAGTTAACACTGGAGAGTCTACCCATTGAGGTGGGCCTACCCAGTCCAAACCTCCACATACCGTAGAAAGGGATAAAGTCCCTGTGGTGCAGGTGAGGAATGTGTTAGGGAAGAGGATTTGGATTAGTCCTGCCTCAAGCAAAGGTAAACCCATCTGTGCGATTGTTTTTGCTTAAGGACTTGGGTGCACTTTGTGGGTAGTGCAGAGGGACAGGGAAACACGATTTGCCCCTCAAGGGGATTTGATTTTTGGGTGAGAACAGTCTGTAATGTTGAATTGTACACCATTGGTTACCAAATGACTGTGCCACTGTGTGCCATAACTACCATGGACAATGACTATGGACTGCTCCAGATCCACCAGTTGTGAGTTCCTGATACAGCTTGAACCACCTGACAGCATAGCAGACCTCCTGCCCTGAAATACATCTAGGATGGATAGAACCCACAGTCCTTGTTATAGTTTCAAAATCTGTAATGGATTTTTTTTTTTTTTGTTCCTTGCCAACACAGCAGTGGGGGTTGGAAGCCACGACGAGATGGAAGCCCAGCTCTCTCGATACCTGCTCCCAGAGCCAGCTAACTGTCAGGCTTAAACAAAGGGATAGCTAATGGCTTTGCATTCCAGCATGATGGCTGGAGAAGGATTGGGGGAGGTGGTGGGGTTTTTTTGAAGCGGGGAGGACCACTTTTTCCCTGGCTTGGGAGTTGGTGAGATAGAGGTTTGATGCTCATTTTTTTTCCATTACATTTTTGTTCTGCGTCTGCTTGGGTGCCCAGCTGCTGCTTGCTGGGCTGGTGGAAGCACTGGGAGGGGGATCCTGGCTTGCCCCTGCAACTCCCTACGCCCTGTGCTATTCTTCTGGGCGAACAGTCACCATTGCCTGGATTTGCTACAGACTCGTCAAGGGGCCAGCACCATCTGCAGGGGAGTTGCTAACCCCGACGCTTTCAGACAGAGGACGGTGAGAGGGTCCTTACAGTGCCCATGGAAAAGGTTTCAGCCCGTCCCTGTGGTCGCCATTCCCACATAAGCTTCGGAACCAGCACCTCTCCTCACCCCTGTCTTTGCCTCACCAGAGCCTGTGCCTGACTCATCGCAGGTCCTGCCTCCCGAGGAGCAGCATCGCCTCCCGCTGTCTGTAAATACAACTGCACCAAGGAGCAGAGACGGGACTTGATTTGTTTGAAAGTTTTGGCAACAGTGTTGCTGTTTGTTCTGTTGTGGTTTTGGTTATGCATACATATATTTATGGTAAAGAACTGTTACCTTCTTCTGTACATTTTGTGATTTAAGTTTCTTAATTTCAAAGACTGTGGTGGTATTGAGGAGAGAGAGGCCCTCTTCCTCATCCAGAAGGATTCCTAACTTTCCTTGATAGACATCTTGGTTTCTTTGTAAACTTGAGACAGTCCTGGACTAAATGAACTCAACAGACGTCTTGGAAGAATGGCCAGTGGAAATTATACGTGTACTTCTGTATATTTACATATATGTATATAGTTGGAAGGTGTAGAATCTGGGCATGACGTAGATCGTTTAGAAAAAGGAGGGGATAATGTACAGGGTGAGGAAATTTTGGCCACTCATAGGGTTGAGAAAAGTTGTGTAGGTACCTTTGTGTGTGTCCTGGTTCTGGCCAGGACAGGGTTAGTATTTTGCAGTAGCCACAAGGGACTGTGGCTGAGGCCTGGATGCTATTCTATGCCACCTCATCTCACTGGGGGATGGGGAAGGGACTCTTTCTCTCTTCCAGGGAGAAGGGGCTCCTTTTAGTTGAGAAAACGTGGTGAGGGAAGCCATCAGGATTTGTTCATTGTCACGGGCTTTCTGTGTAAATAGTTTCTTATGCGTTTCGTTATTAATACTGTTGCTGACACTGTTAATTTTCTTATTTCGATGCTGTTTCCAATAAATTGTTCTTATATCAACCCATGATCTTTTCCAACCTCAATGCAGCAGGAAGGGGGAGGAGAAAACAGGGGAGCAGAGAGCATCAGTGTGGTTTTAGAGAGTCTTTGTGCCTGGGGCACTGAATTCGGGAGTACCATTCCTAAACCATGACAGTTGATTAAGATTTGGTGGCTGTGAATGTTTTTTTATTATGTTTGTACATAGATATTGGTAGCCCCAAAGTAGAATAAGATAATCCTCTCTTGGTTTTGACTGCGCATCAGATTAGAAATCAGAAAAATTTGTACGATACTAAGGCACATTTAGCTTTGATAGTTGTCTTTCTGCCTGTATTGAGAAACTGAAATAGTAGCAATCAAAAAGAACACAAATGTGCCTTTTAGCAGCCCCCATGTGTATTAGGGAGAGGATTAATACCAAAATACACTTTGTATCTAACAATTAGTGTGTGTTTATCTGTGTTTTGTGAATGCACTTTTTGGAGGTGTATCCACTATGTGAATGCAGCAAACTGTTATAAATTTCTTGCTGCAGCCTAAAGTGTTGATTCTCTGTGCTGAGCAGTTTTGTGTGTCTAGGTCTAACAAACAAATCGTTGGATGATCAGGGAACAGAACAAGAAATTCCTGGATTAAAGCTGGCAAATCCAGCTGTTCTACCAGCACCGCAGAAAGCAGATGCCAACCGGGGAGACTACCCTGAGCTTTCACCACAGGTACTGAGGGAAGAAATTAGTTTTATAAAGTTACCAAAGGGTTTGTGAAGTCTGCAAATAGTGCTTGGTTTCAACAGTTGCTGTGGAGAAAGGAGTTAAAACTTGCAAAAAAAGTTTAGGCTGGGTGGAATGCTCTCCTCTCAGGAAGGGCTTTGGTGTAGCATTTCTTGGCTTTATCTTTTTTATTTAAGTGTTTCGTATGCTATTTCTTACTCTCTGCTCTGCCCAGGAGTGCCAGGACTTTAGGTCACAGTGACCTCTTACTTGAGGCTTCACTCGTGCTGTGATTAATTTGTTTTGACTTGGAGTGCACTGGGTATCAGTCTCACTGTTGTGAGGAGCCTGGAGTCATGGCTGAATAGGAGACATGAGTGCAGTCGGTGTCACAGTGAACTGGAACAGATTTTCTGAGAGGTTGAGAAATAGCAGCAGGCAGAGCAGATGTTAGGAGAGTTTGAAGGGTTGTGTTTGTGGGGGATGCAATGGGAAAGGAACATGGACTGACTATGGATTAGTGCATTAGGTCTTTATACCTTCCATTCAGGGCAGAACTTGCCTGCTGATATGATAGCAAATTAAGATTTATCTGAGGCTTTGTTTAACACAGTGGAGGGAATGTCGTTGACTTAATAGTTTGAAATTTTACCATCTTTGTAACATACCAAGCACATACTTTTTTTTCTTTTCCCAGAAGCAGCCAAAACCACCTCATGTTCGTCGTGGTCCTTCCAATCTTCAGATCAAGGCACCACGGAGGGACACAAGGCTGAAGACCCAACACAGTACCATCAGGGCTGTAGAAGAGCTGGTCCAGGTTGATAAAGAAGAGAAAACTGAGAAATCCGTTATCAGGTAGAAACTTTTCAAGCAAGCTACAGTGTTTCCCCTCTCCACTGAGATCCACTGGGGATTGGAATGAGTATTTTAAGGGCTTTTTGTTGTCCATGTCTGGGGTTGTTTTCTTTCCTTGTATGTGTTTGTTTTCAGGTCTGGCCTGATAACTGCTGATATTGCTAGGCTGACAGATTTCATTTCAATGAATGTGCAGCTTCTCTGATTTTACTGTTTGCATCACACAGCTGCAGAGGATTTGGGGCTCTGCAAGACTGGCTGTATTTCTAATGCACTTAGATGCTCTTAATGTTCATGAGGATTCTTGGTGTCCAGGGGTTTCTTTTGTTTGTTGTAATAAATATTAGTATACCAATATTGATACAATAGTGACGCTACAAGTGTCTTTGTCCTGGGCCAGGCTTGGAAAATGATAGCAGTGTCAGTACTGATTAGGGGCTGGTGCCACTAAACACAGCGAGCCCAGCCTGACCTGGCAGCAGTCATGGATGTGGCTGTGTGCATGTGGCTATACACAGTGTGCCTACTCCTTTCTTACAAACAGTTCGCACAGTTCGGAGACCCCTTACACAAATGTAGCAGTATCTTTTATAAAGGGTCTGTGCTGCTATGGTTATAGTTATATGAAGCTGTTCCCCAAGATTATACTGATTGAAGTGTTTTGATTTGGGAATAATTGAAGGGGTGTAATACGGATCTAGAAAAGACTACAAGAAGTTCAGCAGACGTTTGTCAGGAGCACTGGGCATGGGGCTTGGAGTTTTTGTGTGTCTGTGTTCTTTTCAGCGCTGGCTCAGCTGAGCTGATCATTGCATTAGGCTGTGCCTGCCTCAACATTTTGACTGTTGGTGTTGTCTGAAAGTGTTTTATTGCTGTAACTCATGGAGTTAAAGGGCTGGTAACAGGAGAACTTAGGAGAGCAAGGAAAGCTTAGTGAAGACTGGATACAAATCTAAAGAATGAAAGTAAGACATGAAATATGTGATTTATCTAAGAAGATATGCTGACTGTAAACAATGTAAACTTTAAAGGTCCTGTAAGCCTAATCCCCTTAGGAATCATCATGAACTCAAAGGCAACATACCTGGATATAAGATGGTATGACTGAGATTGTTTGATCTTGATATAAACTTGGCTTAACTTGAAGTCCATCTTGAAAAATTTCTTCACGAGTTTTTCATAAAAACCTGTAAAAACTGATCTATGCATTTATGGTGGCAGGGAAGGCTTGTGACCCTTGATAGCAAAGGCAGTCTTTGAGCAGCTTGTCCTTTGTGCTTCTTTGTGACTTTTTTGGTGATCATCATTTGTGTGGTACTATTTAGTGTTAGTGGCTGCTGTGACCATTCCAGAGCTGGTACGTAGCAAATTACTTGTAATGCAGCAATTTCAGGTGTTCTAATTTATTTTAGAGGTTTTTTATTAAATTCCATTGCCAGGATATTTAATGAAATTCCAAAAGCTTGTAAGACACATTTCTTAATCCAGTAAAACTTCTCTGGTGCAAATTTCTTCCTTTGAACAGAAAACTGTCCTAGTTATATTGACCAGCTTATTGCTGTGTGGGTGTAACTAAAGCTGTGTATTCTACACCCTGTATGTCATTTTAAGGATAGGTTAATAATGGATCATTTGCAGTTGCTGCCCAAAGCACACCTGTCCCCTCAGGCTACAAGCTGGGTGTTAGAGAACAGGGTCTTCACACCCATGAGTCAGGTGTGAAAACTCTCCTCTTGGGAGGCATCACCCAGCCTGAGGGGTTATGTCTGCTAATGGTCTGTCAAGGAGTCAAAAAATATCCCATAACTCACACAATAAATCATCCATTGTGAAACTCCCCATCCTGGGGGAGGTACTGGTCATTCCCATCTGAACCTAAGCATATATAATGTTGGGGTTTGGGGACTTCTGGTACCACTTGTTGGATCCAGAGGAGGACCAGAACCTCGACAGGACTGTGACTGCCACTCTCAACCAGACTGTGACCATAATGCTCATCAACAGGTTTTCCTTTCCTTTTGCTTTGTACTCAGGGGGCCCATGTGGCACTCAGCACAGGGGCCAATGAACACCACTCTGTTTGTGCTCCAAGGTGCTGGCTTATACATCTGGGTATTGTGAGTTAAAGCCAATTTTTCTCTCTGTATCATTGTATTTTTTGTAATCTTTTTCTTAAACTATAACTCTTGTAATCTCTTTTGAGTTGTGTTCATTTCTTCTGCAGGTTTACCTTTAAACCAGCACAAAAACTTATCTAGTGGACAACATACTTATTTTGACCCTTAACACAAAATTCAACCTTTTTTTTTAACCAAGTATCATGAGATAAAGTCCCACTCATTTGCATGACATTCTGTGACCAAAATAAGTCTTAATTACAGTTGCTTGTATTTGCAGCTGGAGAGGAGCAGTGATAGAACCTGATCAAAGCACTGAACCTCCATCCAGTAAAATAAAGGAACCAGAAAAACCTTCATCTGTGGAAGCTGAAGACCAGAAGGAACCAGGTAAATAGTGCAGTTAATTATACTTTTCTGTTTGCTTTTATGGTTGAAATTGTGCAATTCCCCCCCATGCACATCTATTTTATTTATTTTACTTAAAGGAAACAAAAAGTGTAGGAAAGATTACTTACCTAGAACATGCAAGTCTTCAAGTGTTACTCTTCCTTCATGACAATGTTGGTGCTTATTAGCCTTCAGAATGCGAAAGTCTTTGAACTGTAGCCTCAGGGAGGAGGTACATATTGCAGGGTAGGATAATCTAAGGAGAGAGAGTGGGAAAGAGACAGCTTCCTTTTTTGGCAGTGGTTTTCATTTGGTTCTGCAAACACAGGGAAAATTACTTTCTGCCTGAACTAAACTGAACTGTTTTTAAGGCTCACCAGAAAGCTGCAGAAGTTGTTTTTGAAGTTGCTGCCCTTGTGGAGCGAAGAACCTGTTCCTTTTTCTGGGTTCATACAAGGAAGTTCTGGTGTGATAAACATGGCATACTTGAATGTGATGTGTTTGCCCTTTTGCAAGCTGATATTTATGGGGTTAGTTTTGCTGCTTGGTGTTTCCACTCTAAAAGTCTTTGTTTGTAATTTTGAAAAATTTCAGCTAATGGGCTTGAAATTTTGTATGTTGGATGTGTGACATAAACTTTACTTCTTGGCAAATTGCAAGTAAAAATCAGTAGAATTATGGAAAAAGACATGGCTCTGCCAAGATGGAAAATGTAAATTTTCTTCCTCTTTTTGTTGCCCGAAGCAATGAATGAATACACAAACTAACAATGTGTCAGTTTATGCGGTGCTTTAATCCAGGGCCCGGGGGACTCGGGGATTAGCATCCCAAAAGCAAGTCTCCATCGA
>JAOXXN010000212.1:14940257-14956484 GCA_026770055.1 Myrmophylax atrothorax | reverse complement strand
CATCACTAAAACCACGCAGCAATCCACCCATTGCATCAGGCAGTTACCATTTCTTTTAAAAATAAATATTTATAAACAAAACAAAGAGATTCAGAGACCTACAATGTTAATAATTTTCCTGCCAACAGCACAAATGTTTTTCATGTACAGTCACAGGAACAAGTTGTACACCAACACGAGCACTGTTTAAAACCCCTCTCTCCTCATCAGCTGCCCCAGGCCACCTCTGCAGGAATCCACATCTACCACTGCAGCAGCCAGCTTCTCTGCACTTCTCCAGGACTCGTACTGGGACTGCTCAGTCTCCTTTCATGATCAAGTCCTCGATATATGCATCCAGTTCATCATCTGTATTAATATCAATGTCCTGAAACAAGAAATACCAGTGAGAAGTGAATCTTGAAGAACAGTGCAAGAATAAAGGAGCCAAAGCAGCTCAGCATCCTCTTCAACATGTGGTCTGTTCAGCCTCTATGCCCCAACCTCTAGCACCCTCCAGCTGCTGACAGCTGTGGTGAGAGCATCCCCAACATCCTCATCAGTGCCTGACAGACAACATCTGGAAACCCATCAGCACCTGATGCTCAAACAATGCACTCATGTGATGGATTTACTGTGCTGATCTGTCAGGTTAGGTTTGGTTGGGATCTTTTAGCTTTAACAGATTTTCCTAACAGGGAACTGCTTCCAGCTGCTTTCAATAGCTTCTCCATTGGTTGATACTAATTTTATTTAAGTAATTTTTAAATCTAAAGTTTATTTATTTAAAGGTTTTATTTAAATACATATATATTTGCTATTTCAATTTATTATTTAATAGCATAATTAATAAATCAGTATCACCAATTTTTTTTAATATTATTTATTTAAAGGTTTATATTTCTGTAAGAGGCTCAGAATCTGCCCAAGCATGACGCAAAAATTCCCTGCAGAGCACTGCCCATGCCTGGGGAAATTCTCCTGCAGCAGAAAGCAGACAACAAACACTTGTGCAGTATGTACATGCCATGAGAAATCATCCTGTGAGAATTTACACTTAAAGAGACCCCCAAGGCCTGGATCCCAAGGGTGGGCACGGACAGTTGTGCACTAGTCTGCTTCTGATGGGCTGAGTCCAAGTTGCTCCCAGCTGAAGATGAGCTGGAGCCCAGTAAGACACTGCACTGAAAAGCTGAAATGCCCAAAGGGGCTGGGCCAGGTGGCTACTTTGAGACAGCCGTGGGTTTGCCTCTCTTCCTTACCCACCTCTTGCACTTTCTGCAGAAGGGCCATGATGTTAGTCCTCAGTTTCTGCAATTTCTCCTCTGTTTCCCTCAGCTTCCTTTCTGAGTTCCGGAGGTTTTCCTCACAGGCTTTGGCCCGGGCATCAGCACGTGTCTGATATGAATTACACAGGTTCTGCAGACCCACCTCATACTGCTTAAAATATTCTTTCTGTAGCAGAAAAAACACAACAGATGACACATTAAGACAACGCATTGAGCATCACAAGAACAGCAGCACTAATAGGCTTTTAGAAGAACTCACAGCACACCTCTGGCACACCCTGCCCATGCTCACATTTACATCTAATCTGCCTACTGCAGCCAGCACAAAACTCACACAGATTTTCACATTCTTCCAATACCAGGACTGTCTTCAAAGCTGCCTGAATTTAAGTTAAGGGTGCCGAACTCACAGGTATGCTGCAGCAAGACCTGATAGCCCCTGTACACTGTGAATGCCCCTGGTACTGACCAGCCAGACAACACAGCCTGTCACTGTGATGTAGGAACAACTGCGCTCACCAAACACCCCAGACATGACCAAGATGTCCCGTGGAAGTAGTGAGAGTGGTAACTCCAGCAGATGGCCTGAGTTGAAAAAGAGGAGGAGACGAGAGACTGCCAACACACACACTGCAAGCACAGAAGTGCCAAACAGCACTGACTTTGGTCATCTGTTCATCTGCAGGTGGCTTTTGTCATGTACAGGTGCCTCCTGGAAAGGTCTCCCTTGGTGGTATGTCAGGATGAAGTCAGACAGGCCAGCTCCCTTGCTCTGCATTCCAGCCAGCCCTGGACCTCCCAGTATCATCTCACAGACACTAGTGGAAGGTCAGCCCCACCTGTTTCGTCCACAAACAGAGGCCACCCAAAAGTCTTAAGGTATGAGGACTGACTTGCAAGCAGTCAGCCTGCTCATGTGGGGAAATGGGAAGAGGGTTGGTTTCCATGTTCTCTGCCATTTTTTAGATCACCTCCATGTAAACTGTAAGGCTAGGAGCAAAAACAACAGAGATGGCAACATCCTGCTTCTACAAACCTTTAACCTGGCCTCTTTTTTCAGAAGTTTAACAGTGATGGGTAAGAATCTGGGATAGCAGCAGGCAACAGCATTCCCACATAGATGTACTGTAATTAGAAAAATTCTCAGACAACTGTATAAGACTCAGGGCATCTCTCAGAGCTCTCATTCTTTTCCTTAGCTATGTTAGTCTGTTGAGGATCCAAATCATCTTTTCAAGGGTGTTCTCTTCCATCAACAGGATGCATATTTGCCATAAGAATGGAGTATGTGTGGGACAACCCCCAAACTTACTTTTCTAAAAGTACTGAACTTACCAAGGGAAATGCCAACAACCCTTCTGAACTCATGGAACTCAGCTCGTTCTTGGAAATTGGAAAATTTGGAGGCAAGAAGTACCGCAAACAATTCCTGTGCAGGAAAGAAAACCATAAAGCCAGAACTCAGAGTTTAACAGGTTGAAACAATCAGACTGCAGAGCTCCCAAGGGCCCGCAGTGAACCCACCGAAGCATCTGGACTAGAAGGTCAATTGTTTCTTGGCTGCTGCTGGGACCAGTGGTGTCTGGCTCGATTCTGACGCAGTCTGATGTAGAAGGTTCAGCCACAACCACCTCCTCGTCCTGCTGAGTGTCTGGAGTTTGGTACTCAGGAGACGGAGGCTTCATCAGTCTCACGTCCTCACTGCCCTTCTCTACCCTGAGAAAAAGTATTAAGCCAATGTCAGGAATCTTTTTCTATACTGGACATACCTGAAACACTGTTAACTGCTTCATCAGAACCTGTACCCGAGTGTCACTCAGACCTCTACACACACAAATGAATGATAGACTGATGGAGTCTGTCATGCCCATTTGTTACAAAGCCACTGGAGAGTCCTGCACTCACACAGTCCCTGACATGACAGCAGCATATTTATCTTCAGCATCTATGGCAGTAAAACCGGCCCTTCTTCCCAAAAGCAGAACAAGCCTCCAAGATCCAGTAGCTCGAGATAGTTACCAGCGATCCCGTGGCGTGGTGTCTGTAGGGACATAATCAAACTTCACCTTCCACCTGATCGCCTGTCTGCCCCTTTCCACAGCTGTGACACGGCCTGTGAACCACTCCTTGTTCACACGCACCTCCACGTGCAGCCCTTTATCTGCAAGGAGGAAGCAAAGGTGTTTGCAAACATTCGGCTGCTGGAAAGCACATTCTGCAGGAGCTCTTGAGATTCAGGCACCTCAGCAGGGAGCACACCTGAACCTATGACTATGCCCTCAAACAGTATAGGCACTATCAAAATGCAGCAGGCACACAGCTCAGATCTTGCTGAGAAACATTAAGATCCATGAAAATGAGCTGGCATTTCCAGAGAGAAGGTTGCTCCTGTACTCCAGGCTGTCTGACATGGGCTTTACAGGCTCGTGAAGGCCTCTAGGACAATTTGCCACATGTGCCTAGTTTCTAGACAGCTCCTCAGAAGCATGCTGAAGAGATGACTTTCTCCAGCAGAAGGTGCAGTACCACACTGGCTATCACCTTCCTTGGGGTGTCCCAGCCCCACTTCTCTCATGGCAGTGCAGCAGGTATGGATACAGTCCTGTGCATTTCCCAGCTGGCATGGTTTCATGATCCACCCAGGAAGGCTGAGCATGTCATCAGTTACACCCCACAGCCCAGTCCCACACCTGTCAGTGCAATGCAGCCCACAGTCACAGTCCCTCGCACACCACAATTGCCTCTGGTCTAGTCAAAGGGTTCCTGGCCAAAATGTTTCATGCAAGTTAGAGTCGTCTTGGGGCTTGGGACTCAAATTTACACTATTTATTACTTTAAAAGCTCATTAATGAAATCACATGTTTAACTGATGAGCCCAGTTCTGCAAGTTCTTTTCAATGTCAGATACTGGCAGCAGCCCAATGGCTCATTTCTCACCTTTCTGTGCCTTCTTCAGTTCCACCAGCTCTTCCTCTCCAGCACTGTCTGTGAGCTGGGAGCAAAGAGAGCTCGCATTAGCTGTCTCCCACCAAGGTTATAAACACCTGTGGGGAAACAGTGAAATGCACCCCCAAGGACCTGCCCAGTTGCACATGCAGGACTTACTGTTGGAGTTTGAGATTAATGCCTTTTTCTCTGTACAGGTTTGAGTTCAGAGAAGTTCTGTATCTCTTCCCACCCCATGCGGTTTCTGCACCCCCACACTCATTCCCTGCCCCTGTGTGTCCCCGCCACGGCTTCTCCTGGTGGACTGCAGCGCCATGGGGGCCCCAAGGCGGGTCTCCCAGGATGGACCGGTCCTGCCCAGAGCGGTTCCCTGCCGCAGAGGCGCCCAGCTCTGGCTGCTGCCCCCGCCATCACCTAGTGACAGCGCCATGGCCCCCAGCTGCTGCCGGGCAGCACCACAGCACTTGTGCTGTGCAGCGTGGGCGGCACGGGCAGCCGGCAGGGCGTAGCTGCGAGCGGCACGCCACCACCCCGGAGTCTGGGACCGGGGCGTGGGTCTGGGCAGGGGCAGCCCCTCTCGGGGACGCCTCCCTTGCCCCGTGTGACTGGCAGTCCCCCAGAAGTGTGTCCATCTCTTCCGCCCATCCTGCCCCGATTCCCGAGCTCCTATTGGTCTGTTCTCCTGCTACTTGACAGCTGTTTCCCCATTGGTTATTCAAGTTTGTCAGTTAGATTTCTGCCCTTCCTCCCACCCTATCAGGTCCAGGATACAGAATCCTCCCCTCAGATCTCCTCTCATTGGATGTTTAACGGTAACCAACACACATTTTACCCAATACGTCCTGTGTTTCCACTCCGTTCCAAGCCCCTCCCTGAACCGACTCCTTAAAAGTCAGTTCCTCCATTAATGACTGCTTTTTGGTTTCACTCCCACATTATGTGTGGTGTGTTCTCTGAGCAGCCGTTCATCCATGGTTGGTTTCCGTTAAACACCTGACAAATACCTTCTGCTGGGGAAACCAGCATACTCTCACCTCCACCACCACCTCACTGGAATCCCTCTCTTCTTTCACTGCCACAAATTTTCCTCGTTTTGTCCTCTCCATTTTGTGCTCCCCCTCCTCCTCAGACCCATCCTCTGGGATGTTCAAGGTCCTCTTCCGATAGCTGGAGGCCTGTAGGAAGTAAACAAGCTCAAGCTGTTAATTCCAGCCTGCTACTAATCAAAAATCTCCTTTCATCCAAGTTTTTTTTTTTAAAAAAGAGCCCAACATCCTGTATTTAAGTTAATTAGCTCTTCTGGAAGGTTTCAGAGGTGCTATGTGATCATAGGAACGCTCATCCCACCATTTCACATTCTTTTTTTTTCTGGAGAAACAATTCGGTCTAACAGGAAAGAGAAGAAACTAGCCTTCTTGAGGAGTGTAAATGGCACCCTAACCCAGAAGTACAAGTTCTCTTCTCTTGCACAGGGCCCACAGTGCACATTCCACAGGACAGAACAGACAGGCTGAGCAGATGGTGGGTGAGGAGCTGAGGTGTTTCATCCTGTTGAGTCTCACCTGTGAGCTTTTGCCAGAGGCAGATTTCTTTACTGCTGGCACCTTGGCAGCTTTTGGACTGGGTGTTTCACGTGGGCTTTTAGGGCTCTGCAGGCCAGCAGAGGGGGACTTCGTGGCTGCACCTGGTTTGGCCAGAGTTTTTAAAGTGCTGTTAGACTTGCCAGCTGTCAGAGTGTTACGGTGTCTGGAAGTGCTGGCCTCCTCTGTGAAGAGCATGCTGGCCAGCTTGGAAGAGCTGGTATTTGGGCGATCTGAAGAGCTCTTTTTCAGAAGACTGCCAGACTTGGGAGGAGGTGATGATCCTGGTGGTCTGCTGGGAGCATTCTTGATTACATCAGGCAAAGGAGGAGATCTCGGGCGCTGAGGTCGGGTGTGCTGAAACAAATGTGGGGAGAGAGAGAGGAAGGGTGGCAGAGTGAGAAACTGGTGCTCAGAGAAGCTAAGGAAGCACGACAGTAAAAGCCTACAGCAGTATGCCATTTACCTCTCCTAAAGGTTGTGTGGTCACTTCCAAAGGCAGTTTCTTTAAGTCAGCTTGAGACCGAATTGGAGTGGTTTTCTATTAAAAAAAAAAAAAAAAATCAGAAAGGTCGTCTTTACAACCTGTCGGGGGATGCCTGAACCCAGCCCAACATTTTTCCAGGTTAAAACCAATTATAAGAAAGTGTGTTCTGTGTCCTTCAAGAGATCCCTTCAGACATCACTTCCATTTTCACAACAGAAAATGAAATGCAAGTTTAGATGCTTGTTTTCTGTTATTAAAACAAACCCTGCCCCATGAAGGAGGGTTTGTTTTAATAACAGATGGCATCAGACTTAGCAGCATCCCCTTGCACTAGGAAGTCCCTCAAACCTGCTCTGCTTAGCTAGAGACCTCCAGACTCACCTGCAGAGCTTCCAGCTTTTCCTGCTGCTGGCGGATTTTCTCTGTCAGTTGTTTCTGCTTTTCCTCATGTGATTTTGAGTCTTTTTTCAGAGTTCCCAGTGGTACCTTCTGCTTCTGCTCTGCAGCCTCACATCTAGCGTGTCAGGAAGGCAAGACAACCTCAGCAAGGACAGCAGAACGTGTGCCATTCTCACACAGGATTACCCCAACATCCCATCTCAAATGCAGCAGGAAAACCACTTCCACTGGCCACAGTCTCAAAAGCAGTGGTTTTCTTCTTGGGAAACAGATATAAGGATCAAAAGCATAGTTGTTAATAAAAAGGCATTTATGCTGGGAATCACCAATTCAGAGCCCAGGAACAGCTGTGACTGGTTTTTGTACTGCATCTGTACTCTAGACTTTTTCAGTAATTTTCCTTCCTATCAGCTTATGGCTTCGTATCAGTTCCTCTTTTTACAGACTTCCTTTCCCTTCAGAAAGGAAAGCACAGTTCGAGTAAACCATGAATAAGACATCGTTCCAACAAGCCTTCCAGCAGCCCATGCCCTCCAGATTCCCACCCTAGGCCACTCAGTTTCCTCTGCAATATCCTGTAGCTATATGGTTTTCTATTCTGTTCAGCCTATGGCCTACAAAACAGTGGTGAGTATCCTACTCACCCAGGTTCTCCCAGGTGCAGAATCCTGGAATAGTCCTTGAGAGAGGAGGAAAATACAGGTAGGAAATACTCTCTCAAGTGGACTGGCATCACCTTCAAAGTGCTGGCTGAGCAACTGTCCCTCAGGAGTACTGCCATAGGAGGAGCTGGAGGGGACTGAGGGGTGCCCACGCTCATCTCCAGTCATCAAATGGAGTAATGGATGGACACACCAGGATCAGCTCTGCTGGGGCAAGGTCATGCAGGGATGGTGTGAGACAGGAAAGCAGCAGCACTGAGATAGCCCTTCAACAACACAAGAAATCCAGCAGATCCTGCACTGTGTCCGAGCCAAGCCATCAACCTGCAGGTGTGAATCTTAAAGGGAGGACTCTGCTGTTGCTGCAGATCACTCAGAGGGCTCCAGGAAGGTGAGAAGAGATGATTTCATCAAGATCTTTGATCCTGAATCTGCCAACTGATGCCAGAACACTTAGTCTGCCAGATACACACTGTGAGCAGCTTTGTCAGCAGGAAAGAACACAAGGAGCAGTTTCTCCATCAGCCTCTCCTCAGCTGAAGCACTACTGGGGCATTTTCCATAGAGTGGTTCCATGTGTCATCCCTGACTGTCTGACACCACAGCTGCAGTTTCCAAAGATAAAGCTGAACAAGGGGCACCATACACAGGTTTCCCAGCAGAGAAATTTGTCTCCCAGCCCATGGCATGGCCTGAGGCTGGAAGCATTGCCAAGCTGTGTCTTACAGCACACAAAAGAACAAAAGCACCATTAGTTTGTCAAGATGAACAACTTCAGACAACTCACAGCACTCAAACCCACATATTGCATCACTGAAGGCAGCAAGTCAAAACAAAGGAATTATCTTGCTAGTCAGAATGGCCTGGAACTCAGGACCAAGACTCTGGTGCTGCTCAAGGGGCCACCAGTTCAAATACCGTTTAGGACCCAACTGGTTGTCAGGTAGAAGAGAGTCAAGCAAGCCTGACACTGCAGTACAACACAGACATGCTGTCTTCCCTGTGAAAAGTGAGCGATGGTGGCATCTCATGCTGACCCCAACACTGACCATGGCACTGGCAGGGATGATTGCTTCACATGACAGAGAGAGAGAAGGGCATTCAGCTCCCATGATCCGGGACAACATGCCACCAGCAGCCACTGAGGTGTAGGTGGACAAACTAGAAGGGTGGGGAACAGCTCAGTGCCAGCCGAGGACACTGTGCTGAGGCAGCCAAAACTACCATGTGGTCTCTGATGCCAGGAGAGCGTCAACATCAGCTCTGACACTGCTTCATTTTCAATTTGGCTGGATGAGACTCTGCCACACAAGCTTGAGGAAGCCACCCATGGTGGCAAGAGCTGTGCTTCTCAAATTCTGTTATCCTTCAGACACTACAAATATCAGAAATTGTCAGGACACAGTGGTGAAGGTGTTCAAACTCTCTGAACAAGGACATGGCAGGAAAAATCAGTTGTAATGGACACAACTCCACTTACTGATGGAAAGCACACAAGAGCCTACTCAACCCAAAAATGTTCTGGAGTTGTTTATTCTCCCAGAGTAAGACTCCCAAGATCCCTTTTGAAGTTGAAATGACCAGAAATTTGGATCACCTGTGCCAAGTGCCTCACCTGCCCTTTCCCAACTCCCTGGATGGGGGATATGGGATGGTGCAACATGCACTGCGGAGGCACTTGGACTTGCTCCAAAAAACATCCAAATACCCATCTCATGTGAAAGCAGGCAAAGGAAGGGACTGAGGTGATTTGGGGAAGAACAAATATGGGAAAAGAAAGAAATAATAGGCTCAAAAGGACCAGTTGTACGTAAACTGTTGGCTGGTTAGTACACCTCTCCAACCTCCATGTCTCCTCTCTCCCTGGGCAAGGGGCTCCACCATTCTGCGTGTGCACCTGCGTACACAGGACCAAGTGCGAGCATCTGGAGTGGGACCACTGGTCACAGGGGCCCATGTGCCTGAGTGCCACCAGCTGCAGTGACTACAGGCGTGTGCATGAACATGAGTCACAGCAAATGCTGGGCCAGAGGAGCCAGCCAGAAGGTGACCTGGGAGCAGGGGGAGGGGGTGTGTAAGGGTGACCTGCAGGAGCTGACTACTGGAGAGACCGGAGAGTCCTGCCTGACTGATAGAGATGGGTATGGGGGTATAGGCAGAGCTGTGGGTATCTCCAGGCAGGAAGCACCTGGGAGAAGCAAAGAGCTCCATCTGATCAGGATGGAGAGATGCTCAAAGTGAGATCCTGGGAGCACTGTAGCATGTATGTTATGTGTAACCACAGGAGATCTGTACCCCTCATACCCTGTGACTGCAGGCCTCAGGGCCCACCTATCCCAGTGCAAGCAACCAGAGGAACAAGATCCAGGGCCAGATATGAACATGAGCATTTCTACTTCATCCTGACCAGCTCCCTAAGCCTGCTCAGCTCCAGGATGGACAGCACACACTGGTGCCAAGGCTGCTCCACCTCAGGGACAGGACTTCGCATTCTCCTGGTTGAACCTCAGGAGGTTCCTGTCAGCCCATTTCTCCAGCCTGTGCAGGTCCCTCTGGATGGATCTGTGACACCCTGGTTTGTGAGCTGGTCCTCCCGCTCTGGTGCCACCAGTCACTTGTCAAGGGGGCACCCTGCAATTTGCACATCACACAAATGCCCACCAACATTCAGCTGTACAAATGTCATTGCTGCCTTTTCACGGACTGTGAGCACAGCTTAAAGGTACAGAATTACTGCCCATCCCTCCTACTATTCTAAAAGAACAGACAACCTGAAAAAAAATCCAAATGTGTAGACAAGTCACACTGCAGAAAAGTCTTAGTATTAACTGCTTCTTACCTGTTTTGTTCAGGATCGGGGTTCATGGAGCACACCCAGCTATCAGGGTAGTTCTTCTCCACGGCGCTCAGCTGGAATGGGAGAGTCCGCCACTTCAGACATACATCTGTCAGACAGACACTTTGCAAATTAGGAATACACAGCCTGACAAACATAATTTTTCCCATAGCCTATCTAAAGCCCAAGGACCACACCAAAGTGTATTCAACATTAAGATTAGTGGCCAGAAAACCAAAATGAGACAGTCACAAGATATACTGAGTCAACTCTTGCTTCATGCTCACAAAACGCTTGAAGGAAACACTCAGACATCCCTAACAAGAATGCAACGAAGCCTGGCATCAACCAATATCAGAGGACCTCATGCTCCTGCTGCAACAATGGCATGTACAAATCAAACTGCACAGCCAGTCCTGACATCATCGCTCAGCCCAGCAATCAGGCTGTCTCTTACTGTTTACCAACACAACACAAGTCAGTGACTTATGCACTAAGAAAAAAAAAATTACAGTAATTATTACATTTTTGATGAACCAGGAACTCAGATCTGGCTTTGAGAGTATTGCTGACCTACCAGGAAACCAACAAATTCACAATAGCAAGTTTTGCCAGGAAAATCCAAATGAGCTTAAATCAGGCTCTGCAAGGATGTCAACAAGGGAGGACAAGATTGAGAATAAAGTTCCTCCTCTTCAGGAGGAACTTTGAAAGGCCTGAGAAAACCATCAAAGAAGTGCATAACAGAATAATTCCACAAGAATGGCCTCACATTCCTTTCTATATCCTCATCCCCAAGTCCTGGTGCAAAAATAAAGGAATTTGGTGCCCCTCTACCATGAGACAAAGTGATTGAGTCGAACTCCCTGCAACCCTAGCAAGGGCTTAGCCAGAGCTGTTTAGAGGTGCAAAGAAGAGAACTTGCATTAGATTCCAAGAAAACTGCAAAATGTTCCCTCTGTGCTCACCCAGTACTGATCAGCAGGCCAGTGCGTAAGGGTACAAATTACTTGGCCACTTCCCACTGCCTACAGGGAAGTTTCAGATTTTAATCTGATGCTGGGATGGGTGGCTTTGGCAAGTTTCAGTTCATATGACACTTCTGAGCCCACTCACAACACTGCTACTGGCCACGCATGCCCTGCTCTGTCAGACACCTGAAGAACATCACAGTTAGTGAACTGTGCAGGAAAGGAGCCTTACGCCAGGATGTCACAGCGTAGCATCAAGTGCAGAGAGGCAATTCATAGAGAAGCCCTAAGAGGGGATATTAATAGTGAAGCATATCCCAAATGTTTAATGCATTTAGCTGCTCCCCAGCTGCAGCCAGGAGTGCCCTCTTTTCCCCAAGGAGAAGCAGCCAGACAGGACGCACCGCACTGAATCGTGGTGGGGATCTCCATGGCTCTCCGGCGCTTGTAGCGCAGTTCACCAGATGGAGGCTGGTTCCAGTTTGCTGATAAATAGCCAAATTCATCCCAGAACTTGATGATACCTCTTTGGGCTGGAAAGCAAACCACATCCTGCTTAGTATGGAGCCATTATCAAAGAATCACCACCTGCACTCCTCAGGGCTGCCTTCCAGCCACCCAAGTTTCTCTTTTCACCTCCTGTGAAACTTCATTACCTATAGCAACATCTTTCCAATACTGAGCCAAATGCTCTCCCATGGCCTTCAGCAAGTGTCGATACTCCTTGGCATCAGCAAAATCTTGTTTATTATGGGTTGGCTCCAGAACCAAATAGGGCACATCCACCACACCTACCACGCCACCACATGCCCTGGAAGAGGAACAAACAGTCACAAACATTAAACTGCCAGGTTTGCAACCTGAGCCATCATGCAAAAAGTAAGGTGGGCTCAAATATTTGTATTTCCTGTCAAGACCTATTTTCCCTGTCACTTGAATGAGGCACTATTGCTATCAGCATTCATCAGCACCAAATGCCAGTACTGAGCCCAAGCACCTCGTACCAAAATCCACGTAGAAAACCTGATAGTGAGAAACCAGGGAAATATTAGGCAGTATTAAACATCATTTATTTGTCAGAATGCAAACCGAAGGCTGACAAAATGAGCAAGCCTCATGCTCATGAAGAATGCTTAAGGCAGAACAAGGTTATTGTGCAGCCTAAGTCAGATGCAGAAAAGTGCCAGGCTTAAGCAGAAAGATTGCAGACAAATCTGCAGGACTCACATGCCGCCCTCCAGCTGTGGGCCCACCTTCTCATACATCTTGATCAGCCGACTGCAGTTATAAATGAACATGCCATCCAGCTCACGCTGCTCAATGTTCACCCCAAAGATAAAATTCAGTTCTTTGGGTTCCTTCAGTGCCCTGTAAGGGAATGAAATAGAACCTCAGAGGTGATGAAAATAAAGCACATTATATGATGGTGTTAGAGAGAGGGTATGGAAATCTGGCATCCTCGAGCATTAAATTAAGCTCTGAAAAATACAGACCATTTGTCAAATGGGCATTACAACTGAACATGAACAAAATAAAAAACCTTTGCAATACAGTTACTAATTTAGGCTGGACAGATACTGTAATTATTCATTTAGATGTTTTTTCTCCTTCAGAATGGATTCTAGATTTTACTTCAGATGTGTTTGTTCAAAAAATGACAGTGAACTAGTTTTATGAGAGTATTGTTGGGTACAGACTGGTCCTTTCCAAAGCTGTTTTGGTTTGTATTTTCCAGATGATGCAGATCCCTATCTAGATAACATACGGAAATTCACATTTTGATACAAAATTACAGTCTTGATATTCAGATTCTGAAAATTTCTGCTAATTCCAAGTTTTGTAAGGTTGTTCCTTAAGCTGGAAAGCTGGAGGATACAACAAATAGCCCAAACAAATCTTCTTTTTTTTAATGCCAGGATATCACTTTGCATGATTTCTCCTTTATCTATGCAGCAGATGACTTCAACAAAAGTTGGCCTCAAGTATGTTTGTGAGCACATAGGGATTTCCAAACCTGAACCTTTAGTTACCAGGAAATCTATCTCCAGTGAGGCAGAAAGCCTTGAGACCGATCTCTTTGTGCTGTAAATAAAACAAACCCCCATGTCTCACACTGCTCTTTAACAGACTAAACTGATCAGGTTTTACGGCTTCCCTGAAGTCCATGCTGAAGATTTTTCATAAGGAGGATCCTCAATTTCAGGCTGAAAAGCAAGATCCAAACCTGTAACTACTGCAAGGCAGAGCCTATACCACAGTCCTGCCCACCTCTCTCAGTTTTGACCTTCCTAATATTCCTTCTGCCCCCATCAAGTTCTTAGTACCTATGTGCTTTATGCCACTTAGGAATTTGATGTCTGCTTTGGCAGTTAGCTGAAGATAGTGGAATTCTTTAAAATGGTCTGTTGACTGTCTACTAGTATCAGATATTAGGAGGACCCAAGCTGTGCGTGCGTGAGCCCTGCACAGTGACCACCTGCAGATATGAGACCTAAGTCTGTCCTAATGGTGAAACATCTCAAAATAAATCCCCAGAATGGACTGAATTTATATTCACTTTTTGCTTAAGGCCATCCTCCTCCATACAGATGTAACAGTACACTGTGTCATACCTTGATTTAACACAGGTGAATATAATACGTTTCTAGGAAAACATCTGCAATAACAGGCTTTTAATACTTTTAAATTAGACCTTTGCCAAGAGAGGTTTTGAACACTGCCAACTACTGGGCTGGAATGTAACCTTTTGGTCCCAGGTCATCCCGGGGGACAAATGTGATTCAAAAGCATGAGCAGGTGTGGCAAAACACCCATTTCAGGGATTCATTTTCTTTTTCTAACTTCTGGAAAAGTATGCACAGCCTTACATTTCAAGTAATAGTATGCACTCACCTAAAAAATAGGAAAAGCATCTCCTCATTTTTATCAGAGAGGACAGAGGAAGTCAAATTGTCATCCAAACCACAGAAAATTACGCCTTTTTCACTAATGGTTCCTGTTGCATTACAGGGAAAACCCAAAGGTGGAAAGCAGCTGTTCGGAATCCCACTCAGTAAGTAGCAGAGGCTATTGAAGGAGAAGGCGAATGCAGTCAATTTGCAGAGCTCAAAGCTGTTCACCTGGCCCTGGACATTGCTGAATGAGAGATGTGGCCAAGGCTTTACCTATACACTGACTTGTGGATGGTAGACAATGCCCTCTGGGGAACTTCTAAGAATTGGGATCAGCACCCAGCAAAGGCTACATGGTTAGTCAACACTAGGGGCTCTGTCAACCAAGCTGGTCCTGCCCAGTCAGAGTCCCTTCACACTGTGGATGGAGACAAAGTTCCCGTTATTCACTTGAGAGGTATGCTGGGTAAAGCAGTCTGGGTTAATCCTACCTCAACCAAAGGCAAATCCATCTGTGGGATTGTTTTTGCTCAAGGACCAGGCTGTACTTGGTGAGTCATGAGAGAAGACAGGGAGACCCCATGTGTGCCTCAAGGAGATTTAACCCTGCAGAAAAAATAACTTGCTTTCTGAGTTGTGTGTTGCAGGAAATGAACCATCGGGTGAAGAAGACCCGAGCTGAACCAGTGTTAGTGTCCAGTGGTGAACTGCTTTTCCTGCCCAAAGTATCCACCCTAATGGACTAAAGCCTACCATCTGGAAGGGTGGAAGACGGCCCTGAAAAGAACAAGAACTGTTCAAGAGCGGGAAATTAATGGATATGGGATATGCGTTTGACATCATATGGTATGAAGTAAGGGGTGGAGATTGTAGTAGTTTGACCTAGTTAGACCTTTGTTTTAGTTAGCCCTAGATTAGACCTCAGTTTAGTAGGCCTTGGTAGCTGCTACGTAGATTAGAAGGGATAGGTGTCACGTGACTTAAGCAACCAAAGAAATATTTCATACCAAATGACACAAATTGGAGTATAAAAACAGTGGAGGAGGAGGTGCTTTCTTCTTCTCCTCGTGGCCATGGTGCAGGGTGGACCTGCTGTGTTGTACCGGGAGGACTAGGCCCCAGCGCTGCCTTACCGCTACGTTATCTCAGGAAGTGAATATTTTATTGTTAGCTTCTCCCTTTTCCTTGCCAGGTGTCTCTAGGAAGGTATCTCTTGGGGTGTTTTGTGGGGCCAGGAGTGGTGGAATCTGCCTTACTGGATGGCCGACTCGGTGGGGAATGGAGAGGTCTCGTTTTTACTGATATGTGTATGTGTTATGTTACATTTTGCTTTTAATTTTCCCTTTTCTGTGAAAATACATAAGCCTTTCCATTTTACAGTTCATTTTCAGGTTTTTTTTCCTTTTCCCTTGGCAGGGGGAGGGAATTGCATTGCTGTGGTGAGTACCTGGCATTTTGCTAAGGTAAACCACTATAAAGAAGTACAAGTTTGTGGAAATGGCTGACCCTTCTGAACTGTCTCCAGTCACCAGTGATGAATGCAGGGAAAACCATGTGCCTGCCCCAAGCATTTTTTGCTGATCAGCTTATTAACAGAAAAAGTATTTTGCCCACAGGCAGGAAGAGCAGAAGAGCACTCACAAAATTTTCCTTTGCACACTATTGTCATCAAACACAAGAACTGAAGGACAAGTTGTACATGGAAAAGTATATGGAAGCTGAAGAAAACAGCTTCGCCCTTGAGTTTCTGCATTCTTCAGACCCCAGCTCTATCTAGCACTTTTAAATTAAAGCTGTATTTATTTCTTTCTTTTTAGCATTTTAAGATGCATTAGATCTATCTCTAAGTCGCCTGGGACAGCTCTGACCTAGGCAGCCTTGTAAACTAGCATGCAAACAGCCAGGTGGGAACAGAGACATTCTGTAGGCAAATCCCCAACTTCCTCAGACTCAGCATTTGTTTTAAGAGCATTTGTTTCTGGTTACCACTTCACTTGAGAAATGCAAAAAAAATGTATATAAAAAGTGAAATATTCCTGTGAGCACATCAAAGCCACAAGAGCTAAGGTGTAGGAATTCCACAGGCTGTTAGAACTAAGGACTAATTGAGGAGTTTGGACACTGCCGCCGGCAGCCTCGGCAGAGGTGCCTGAGGACCAATTACAGCAAGCAGTGTCATGTAAACAG
>JAOXXN010000212.1:14919666-14933357 GCA_026770055.1 Myrmophylax atrothorax | reverse complement strand
TGGAGTTGGACCAAGGGTTGGACTTGATGATCTTGGAGGTCTTTTCCAACCCAATCGATTCTATGATTCTGTGATTCTATAAGCTCATGATATGCTAAAGGTGAGAGCAGAACTGTGGGGTGACAGGGGTATCCTGTACATCTGTTACCCATAAGAAACGTTCTCAGGGAACAATGTACATTCCTTCCATCAGGTCATCTGTAGTCACTGTAATAACTCAGTTCCTGAGCAATTCCAGTGATCCCATTGGCAAGCAATCCAAGTCAAACCCAGCACGGGTTCCATCCTTCCCTTTGCAACAGCTGAACGAGGGCCTGTGCATACCCTGAGGACTCACCTATCCTTGCCATGTGCTCTGCTTTCTTCACCTCTTGCTCTGCACGGGTCTTGAAACGGTTTGAAGTATATTTGTACATCCTGTGATGATCAAAATTTATTAGGCAGCAAACTCAGCAGTAAGGTCAAACCAAGATTTCATCACTGCAAGAGAGAACAAGGTCTCTACAAGTAGTTACTGTATACTCCTCCCAATAGACTCAATAAATGAAGGAGGTTTACGTACCAGGAATTGGACATTTTTGAATGACCCCAGGCAAAATCTCTTCAAGTCAGAGATATTTTAGTAGTAGCTGCAACCACAACACCCTGTCTTTTTCTGCATTAATCAGTGGGAGTGAAATATATCCATATTCTTTGAGGCAATCTCAAGATTTGAGAAATAATTTCTTCTTCAGAAGTGCAAAGGAGGAGTGAATATATATGGAAAGCTTCTCAAAATCCTCCCACTACAGCTAAATAACATTTCCTTTTTCTTGCAAACAGCTGTCCACACATGCTGTCTGACGGGTCCATCTCATGCACAGCTAGCTCAAAGCAGAACAACAATCCAACCAGAGCTTTAAGTTTCAGGACATTTCTGTGTGCTCCATATCTGACTTACAACTGTGTAAATTGTGTTAGAGCTGCAGTGGCTTGTTTCACCTTCCCTATATCATAACATGTCAAATGCAGATCCCAAGCCACTGACCACTGCAGAGTGGAGAGACAGGGACGTGTATGAAAGGCAGAAGCTTCCAAGTGTGTGTCACCTCCAAGCGGGGGCATGTAATGAGGGAAGACAATACCAAGGACAAGCAGAGCCTGCAGTAACTCAGATCATCTTAAGACACAAGGTTTTAGATGTATCAAGAGGAAAATCCTACTCCAAATAAATCTTTATGAAAAAATAAACCTTTCTGGCATCTAGCCAAAGCAAAAGCCAATATAAATAGTGTTTTTTATAGAGACGTGGAAACACATAAGGATGTAACGCTTGACTAACCAAATCATTGGAATCATATTTAGATCCCAATGAGAGACAGGATTCCCTCCAAATGGCAGATAAACTGTCAGGATTTATGAGAATCCCCATTGTACAGATGAAAATTTTGTTTAGGTTTGTTTCTGTGGGTAAGCACACATGGATGTTGGTACTGAGGTCAGAAATAGTCTCTCCAACACGAATTCCTTCCTCCCAAATCTAGAAAATTCACACAAGCACAATTCCCTGAAATACATTTTGCTAAACTCATCTTCTGCTATTGATAAGGATTTCCTCACTGGCAAAAAAATGGGCAGGTGTTAATGCTTCCAGAAATCACCCAACTAGGTGAAGTCACCGTGTTGGAAGCTGCACAGTCAGTGCCATCCCTAACCTGTGTAAGGTTGATGAAAGCTACCTGGGGGAGTGAGAGAGAGTACACTGAAAGCCAGGCTGCTTTCCACATGTTGGCATAACCACATTACCTCATCCACATCTGCCTGCATTTTCTGAAGCTAAATAAAAAAAAAGGAAGCAAGGTGAGGCTGAATTATCCTCAGCTCAGGGGGTAGGGCAGTATCTGAGAAGACTGTAAGGACAGCACTCCTTAGCTGCAGGGAGGACCACAAGCATCTCTGGGGTGTCCCAGATGATGGCACCATTAGCTCATTCCAGCTGCCTTGGAGTGTGCTTGTAAAGGGACACACTTGCACATGGCCTGGTTACTTCTATCTGCACAGCCCATACAGCTAAACAAGCTCCAACAGGTACTGGGAAAGGGATGGAAGTAATCCTTCAAGAGACACAGGCCATTCCTGAGGAAGCTGGGACTGTGGCAACACACCTGTAAATGCTGGTGAAGGATCTGCACAAAACTAGCCCGCCCCTGCCACCAGAACATTACCAGCTCCAGAAAGGTGAGGAGAAGCCTCTTCCACTGATGGCTGTAGTGGTTTTAGCTAGGCCTCAAATTAGCAGGCTCAGAGAATCTATGTGGATTGGGAGACAGCTCTCACCTGACTGGGTAACCAAGGAAATATTTCATACCAGATGACGCAAACCCAAGATATGTGTGTAGCAGTGGGAGGTGTTAGGGCAGTTCCACCATGGCTGAGGTACAGAGAAAACATGCTGCCGTTCTTCTGCTCTGTTAGGCCCTGCTCCTGCTGCTGCTACCTCGTATTTTGTCTTAGTTTCAGGGAAGTAGAAATACTTTGTTATTATACTTTCTTGCAGAGTGTCTTTTAGAGTGCTTATAAATCTAGAGTATAGACTTTATATAAACTGGGGAGTGGGAAGTTATTTCTTGTTATATATAACTTGTCTGTGTGTTACACTGTAGTTTTCTTTTAATTTTCTCTTTTCTGTACAAATACATATAGTTAGTTTAAGCATAAACCTAGTCTGGAGGGTTTTTTTCCCTCTCCCTCTTCTTCCCTTTTCACTCTGTATTTGGGCAGTTGGCATTTCGCCAGCTCAACCCAAGACACTTATCTAGCCAAGGCTACTGGGCCAGAAACACACGTGCTAAAGAGCTGAGCATAGCTGCTGCATCAGCTGACCACAAAGCAGTACCCTAACGGAGGATCCTTCCTCTTTGCACCCCCTCAAAAGCAATCCCTGTATGAATGCAAGAGATTCGCTCAATATTAACCTGCAGAGCACTCAAAGCCCTGTAGCTAAATGGGGATGGCAAGCTCTGGCTCCAGCTCTAAAGGGAAAGCCAGGACATAAGCAACCCTTTTCAGTAGGTTCAGGGAGAAAATTTTTTAAAAACCCTATACCTATGGCTGTAAAAGCAGAGTAACTCCACTCTCCAAATGGACTGATTTACTGGTTTTCCCTTGGGAAAGAGTCACCCAAGGGAGATTGAGCTCTGCTCAGAAAAAAGACAGTTTCCAGAACTTGCCCAGGGCACAGTGTGGGCACCTACCCCAAGAGCTGTGCTTGGCTCTCAGAACCCACACTGCCTTCTTTGATGGCTTGTCTCAATGGCCACACAGATTCTGGAGTCCTAACCTGGCATCAGGATGTCAGACCAGAAGGGAGCAGTCTGGATATTTGTAGGGGTGAGTTATGGTGGACAGAGCAGGTTGAGACAGGTTCAAGCAGCAGAACAAAGAACTAAGAACTTCAGTTACAGCTTCAGTTTTATCTACTCTTTGTCTACACCGTGTCATCACACAATTGGCTATTCAGTTATGCTAAACATAGATGGAAACATTTTATTGGCTGCAGGATCTCCTACATTCTTCAGGTGACTCCCTCCTCCTTAAGGGTGCACGCCAAACTGCTCTTCTTTCAAGGATACACCTTGAACTGTTCAAGATTAATTTCCTCATCAACTACCTCAGACATTAGAGGATCCACAGACCCACTGTCACCCCTACAGACATTCCCCAGAAAGGCCCAGTTAAGGCCACAATATTTGCCCCAAGTCTGAAAAGATCTAAATCGTGCTCTACAGGAAGGCCTGACACAGTCTGCTCTGCACGAGTTGCACGAGTGGGGATTTTAAATGTAAATGTCTTTACAGTGTTGAGGAATTTGTACTGGCTTACTGCCATAAGCAGATCTACAGGATGTGGCCTCAGCAGATTTGTGAGATACACCTGCCACTGACACTAATCCTCTGATCTTAGCATAGACTACCTGAAAAAGAAAATACTGAAGCAGATGAACATCTGGGGTGACCTGAGACACACAATATTGTCATGATGCTGGTAGCATTACACAACGGCATCCTGTCTGTGCATCTTGCAAGATGATGCTGGACTCTGAGGAGATAAAAACCTAAGCTCTCCTCTGCTTTCTCTCCTTAGTACTTTTGCTGGACTGCAGCAAAAGAGGAAGCTGCACAAGGCTCTCATATGCAGGCAAAACACAGTCAGAAATCCAGATACTCTCTACCCAGTACATCAGGATTTATAGTAGCAAGTTCCCTGCCGTCCACAGGGAAACGACTGGCCTGGCCAGCACAGGGAGCAGTGGGTATAACGTTCCTTGACTTTGGTCAGGTTCCTAATACCATCTCACACATTCTCACTTAAGAAGCTGAGGAAGTACAGGCTTGACAGACAGACCATGCTCAGAGTAAGAAACCAGTCAGGCTCTTCAGGTGTCATTGGGCATGTGACGCTGGCCTGCGGTTGGTAACAGCACCTGGTGGGCTGAGAGTGGGCCCATACTACTGCAATACCACTGCAAGCCAAAATGCTATACTATAACAATCTGCTAATACTCTACAAAATAACCATTTTATTAAACCAATCATGTCCAAGGTATCTAGAATGCAGACTGTGTGCTCACAGGGACAGAAGAACACTACTGCCTCAAGAAGACTTAAATACAACATGTTTCCCTTTCCCCTCCCATCCTGGTAACCTTTTCCAGTCTGTTCGGCCAACTGGCAGCACACCTCAGCTCACAGTCACATTTTTTTGTTTAAGGGAATTTAAAAGGAATATGGGAAAAGCTATTTCTCAATCTCTATTCAAACCTAGATTAGCTACATATAAAAGCAACTGCTTCAAAATGCTCAGTCTAATTCCTTTTCAGTAATAATGCCACACCAACCATAGGTATTTCTTTGTCCTGCTCAATAAAACAACACAGTTACCCAACAGTTTTGTGTGCATATGGCATTCTGAACAAGGATCTTAATTTCTTTGTTTGCTCTGAAAGGGAACCAAATTGTACCAATGACTCATGCAATTTTCAAAGGCACTACATTTTCCACTATGTACCTCTTTTTCCATGATGTCTGCACCACATGCCATTCTCTTACGGTCTCTTTCTGTGGCTTTAACATTGAATTACGCAGGATACACCAGGAGAGCAAAACGCTGAACCTTTTCTCTAACTCCAAAAGGTCCCACACACCGGCAGATTTCGGGTCCGACACTTACCTTGGCTTGTAGAGGCAGCACGAGAGTCGTTTGGTTTGTACTTTGTGTCCATTGATGAAGATCCTCATCCTGGGATCGATATAAAGCACAGCAGCATAGGCACGGAAGGAGCGGCGCTCCGGCTTGCTGCAGGAGAGACATCTACTTCAGAACATGCCCAAGAGACACACCCTCAGCAAGACAGCCAGGTGAAAGAAAAGGCCTTTCTATTTTAATTACCACGCAGCTACATTAAATGAGGCTTTTCTTTAAAGTTTTTTCTATCTGTGTCTTCTCCAGAGACTCTCTATTGAGCTGTACATTGTAACTACTGCTAAAAACACTGATACATGTTACTGCAGCTTGAAGAGGGCCTTTGAATACATTTGGATAATAAACGTCAAAGGTATAAACTGTACCATTTAACACTAAGTGTGCGTCCACCTGCCAGAGCTTACTTACCCTTCGGTGAGTCAGCAGGGTGCTGCCACATAATCTGCACTGCTCACACACAGACATGATACCACAACATCAGGAGAAAGAAGCAGTGATGCCTTGTGAGCAGGCATTAAAGAGGCTGAGAAGCACATGAGATCCTTGGAGGGACGCAAAGAGCTCGTTGCACTGTGTGCTCAATAATGTCACTCTAACACATAGAGACAGAGCTGCTTTACAGGGTCTGAAACTTCCTATGGAACGCTCAGACATTTCAGGGAAGAAGTATGTAAGCTCACCAAAAAAGGTAAAGCTTGCTAAGTATGCCCATGTTGCTCTGGGATCAAGCATTCAGCTCATTTCAGCTCAAGGGATCATGATCAACTCAGCTAACACTCAGCTGTCTCTGAACAGGGTCCTCTGCTCCTCCAGCTGCCCTCAGAGCACATCCTTGTTCTTCCTCTGTAGGGAAGTCCAGGAGTGACTCCTGCTCCCAGATAGATGTGATGACACACCCCAGTTGCCCTCCTGTACCATCCACCCACGGAGGCTGACCTACACAGTGCCTCACATTTTGCCACTTATTCACAAAATGGAACAGCAGCTTGGGAGCTGCACAGACTCACAGTGAAAACATCTTTGGTGAGTGTAGAAAATTAAACCTACATCTTAGGGCTCATTGTTTTAAGGTACCTAAAGGGCACTGAGTCTGCTACTTTGGCTAAGCTGAGACCAGCTAGAGGAGACGTTCACCCAAAACACAGCCACAATGCCTGTGGGCTGACATACACACGAATCCCAAACTACTAAAGAACAAACTACAAATCTTCTAAATTCTCCAGTTCACTACTGAAAGAGAAGCTTTAGAAAACCCCATGCACACAGTATATAGCCAAACACCCCACCCAGTCTGATCAGGACCTGTAACACCAGTCACACTTACATTCCCTCAGAAGGTGTTTCTGCCATCTGAATGTCTTGTGGGTCGGAAGTCACATCCAGCTCTGGCTCTCCATTATCCATTAGTTTGAGGTTAAAGATGATCACCAGGGTGCCTGTGGAAGTAACAAGTCCATCAGACGAATCCCAGCCAAACCTCAAATGCCTCACCTGTGACCTGCACCCTCCACACGTACCTTTCTCACCACGTATTTTACTGAACTGCTCCATCACTTCCCGTTCTGATTTGAAAGGTGAATACTTGTAAATGAGCTCTGTCTCAATAGCAAACTTCTCCATGTTGTCTGTCAAAGGTTCACGGCTTTGTGCGTTCCAGGTGGGCAGGGGAACAATGACCTGCAAATCCCATTGTAGTGACAGTGACTCCAGCCTCCCACTCCAGTCAGACTCTCCTCCTGACAGCCCCCTAAGTCACCATTAGAGTCCTTTCCAGCTTTTCAGTGATTTTCATGTCTGTTGAATGCTCAAAGACCCTCTTTGCCAGTCTCTGAGCTGGTTTCCTACAATACCATCATCAGATTGAACCACTCTTGAGTCACCCATATGGTACCAGCTACTCACACACGCAATGGCTTTTTTCCCCCTTCCCTTGTGTCAACTTTCATAACACTAAAAAAACACTCAAACTTCCTTTTTTAAACATGTATATCTCTAGCTTAATTTCTCTCTTAAACCCAGATACCCTTCACTCATATTTATCCTGATCTCACTCTTAATTATTTTTATAGGATTCTAGAAAGGTTATTGGTGGTTTCAGTCATTTAAAGCAAAAACACAGGTAGAATTATAAACTGCAGCTGTGTATCAAGGAAATGAATTCCATATCAAAATTGAGAGCAAGCCAAAAAAGTGACCAGAGCCACTGGGGGAACTACCTCACTGTTCCCAACCTGCTTCAGTCATGGGCTGGCTGCCAGCATGGATGGCCCCTTCCCAGCTTCTCTGTACAGTTTCCTTCGCTCCCTCCCTCCCTCGGTCCCTCCCTCACAACATAAGATGCTTCCTAAGAAACCATTCCAGTGTGAATTTAAAACTTTTCATTTTCAGCAACATGGAGCAACATTGACTCAGTCATCTACTAAGATATACAAGTTTTTCAAAAGTAAAACCACCAACTTTTCATTAAAAAGACTATCTGAAAGAAGAGACATGCGTGGTGTTTACGACCTGTGGGTAGTAACTTCAATGACGCCTTTTATTCTCTACAGAAAATCAAGTCAGAGAAATAAATTTAAATTCATCTCCAACTCCAATTTCATGGGAATGGGAAAATGCAAGAAGTCTGAGCATGTTCTGAACTCAGCATAAGCACCTTTAAGTAACTGAAACAAGCCCTTCAAACCTGCTATAGAGAGACTTCTCAAACAGAATTAAAACCAAGAAATCTTTGCTCACTCTGCAGAAGCCCTGCAAGCTTATCACCAAAAGAAAACCATATACTGATCCTGTCAGAGTGGCAACCAGTCCTGACACAGACCATTCTGTGAGAGCTGGGCAAGTTCAGACAAGGCAGTAGTCACTACACTAGTTCATCACAACAAGCTCACACAAACCTCATCAATGCCTTCTTCCTCATGGAATGTCCGTGACAAGAGGAGACAAGTCATGGTGTTCTCTTTCTTCGTGAACAGGATAAAATCCTTTCCAATCCGCATGGAACCACTGTAGACAGAAGTCAGGCTGTGTGTTACACCTGAGGTACCACACTGTTCAGAATGCAGACCATTTTACTGAGCTTTCTTCCCATTATGTTCAATTACAAGATGCCAAAACCAGGTTAGGCAGAAGGGCAGAAACAGCAACTACCATTTCTCTCTAAACATCTCATTCCTTTCAGAAGGCATCTCAATCTGGACATTTTTGCAAAGTTTCAAAACATTTAACACCAGTCATAATCCAAAGGTGCAGAAGTACAGCATGGCATTCTAGACTCCTACTATGTAGAAAGTTTAAATAAAAAGAAAAAAAAATTAAAAAGACAACTAAGGTGAGTTGTGACAATAATCTTCACACTCAGAGCAGCAATGTCAGTGAGAAAGCAAGCACGTCCCTCATTTCACTGTAACTGGAATGAATAGCGGCAGTCTGGAGACAGAAAATTAATTTCCTAATATCTAACTAAAGCTCACTGACACTTCAGCTAAGATAGCTTGGCAGTTCATTGTCACAAAAAGGGACAGTCCCATCCTCCTCCTTACTCTCCCATCCCAACTAGTGTCTTTGCGTCTTCTCTGTTATTCTGTTACCAAAATCATCCAAAAAATCTTAACAGATAACAAGTAATGTTGCATTGAAAGAAGTATCAGTCTTATGTCAGCACACCTTTTCAGACTGGCTCAAGGCCACACCACAACTATACCACAGCTCACCCTCCACATGCTGGCACTTCAGGCAGCATTTCTAAGCTGTAGTACAGTACACCTCCTGCACAAGGTTAAGAAAGGACAGAGATCTGTTGTGGAAGTGCAGTCAGGATCCGGGATCTGCCCTGGGCTGCAGCTGAATCAACAGTGTCTGAAGATCCCCTAGAACCTGGGGCATTTCCCCCCAGATTAGTGTGTTCCATCAAGTTCCCAGTAGGATGCATATAATCAAGCCACACATACCAGCACAAAGTAGAAGAGTCAGAGTAAGCCATAAACCCCTTTAAACCTTTCCAAAGACACTGCAAACATCTTCATCTTTCCTAGCAAATCCCCTCCAGCCAGTAAGATTTCCTTCCCACATCTGTTCCTCTGCACTTAATCCCACTCCCTCTCTCATTCCTCCCATCATTTCCCCTTCTCCCTGCTTTTGTTTGGTTTAAGAACAAAAAGAAATGGTTTAAAGTCCATTTGCCTTGCACCTGACAACCTTCCTCCTGAGAAGCTGCAACACAATTTTGTTCTAATTTTACTCCCTGGCTGTCACAGGCAGATTACAGTTTTGTTTCCAGCTCTTTCACTATTTTTCCCCAGCTCTGACCTGTAACCTCTGCCTCATGCAAATATAGTGCCAAAACACTGTCATCAGCTGTCGACAGCCTTCTTGGCCACTGGAGAACCACAGCAGATATTGTTAGAGCTCCTGTCTACCAAACCAGGGGATCTTTATTTATTAGAGAAGCTTTTTTCTTCTGGGGAAAAAAGATACACACCTTTAAACAAAAAGTACATTAATCAACAACCTGGTTTCTGACCTTCCCAATCTCGGGAGGCTGGCTTTTGTTATACCTACGATTTCAAGCCATTCCCATACTGCCCGATTTGAGTGGACTCAGGTGATCGCTTGGCTGATTTACCAAACTGGATAACACTGGCAGCTTCATCTGCAAAAAGAGATAATAAAAAGAGCTTATTTTAATGTACAGACACATAAACATCTTTCAGATAAAGAAGGTAGATAACTCCTTCACCAAATGGAAATAGCACAGAAAAACTATAGCATGAAAGAGGCCAAAAGCCCAAGCTGAAGTTCCATCCTGAAGCTGTACCACAGGGCCCTTGGGAGGTACATGCTGCTCGGGGGCACTGACCTTATCAGAAGCTTTGTACAGGTGCCATGATGCTGACAAAAAGAGTTTAAAGTTACAGCCTAAACCCAGTGTCCCATCTGAACTGCATGAAGACGTTTCTTTTTGCAAAAAAAAAATCCATAAAAATGGTCTGTTGTGTTTACAACAGTTATCAAAACTCCTAATCGAAAACCTTGGGATGCAGCAGCTCTGCTGCACCCCATGTCCCGCTGACACCACACACTCAAGAACACTGCCATTAGAGCAGAAGTCAGTACTATAAAATGGGTCAGGAACCCAGAATAAACACTACTATTTCTTCACAGTGCTGAATTGAACACTCTAGTTAATTAAAACACACAAGCTAACTTTGGCAGCAGATTGCTGGAGCCCTGGCAGCAGGACAGCTGTGGGGAAAGGCAGCACAAGCAGGTCCCACAGCAATTAGTGAAGGATTTCATTAGCACAGGACAAAATGAAAGGACATGATGGCTTTATAGCTGAGAGAGTCTGTCATTTTTACTTCCAGCCTTTCTATTCATCAAGGGGTAAAGCCTTTTAACATCATCAATAAGAAAGAATGCTTCCTCTACCTTCCCCCGAGAGACAGCAATCATTCCACCAGAGCGTTTACTGGGAGAAATAAAGTGCAGTTCCAGAGACAAGGAACATAAAGTGCCTTAAAACAAAGGCTAACAACAATTACAGCTCTCAAATGCATACACAAGCTGTGAGAGAGCACAGGACATCACTCACTGCACCCGGCAGCTATGGGGAGGCAGAGCCCATGGACAGGCTAGATTTCAGCACACAGGAGACTCACTCCGGCTCACCAGCAAGGACAGCCAGTTTTACAGCAAGATACTCAGTACTAACACCACTGGTCTGACATGACATCACTGAGCTGGAGTCAGAATGCCATTTTCAGTTGAAATGATATTAAGATTTAAAGCCACAAATACAGAACTGTGCAAACCCCTCACTGCCAAAACTGTGGGTGTTCATAACGGAACTCTGCCACTATTCCAAACACAAACTTTGGACTGGATGAGGCTATCCCTGCCTTCCTTTCAGCCTACTGTAGTATTTTCTAGTCAAGGAAAACTGGAATATCTTGTACATGAGATCTGGGTAAAGACAACAATGATGATGATATTATTACTATTATAACTACTATTACTCCATTATTTTTAAAGCCTGGAAAAAAGAGATCAGGAAAAGAGATAGGGAATGTTCTAAAAATAGAAGGACTATTGGAACTTTTTTGCTGTACAAATGTTTTTCAATAACTATTTTTAAGAAACCTTCAGGAAGCTAAAAGGAGTAAAGAGTAATTATCCAAAGCATTTCCTCTCTCAGAGAGGGTGACCAGATGTTTTATCACTCAATGCTGGATGTCTGAAACCACCCTATAGAGACTCTTCTTTCAGGGCAGAAAGATGAAGGTGATGCTGAGCAGAGGAGACTGTGAGGGGGTATCTCTCTGTTCCAGACTGACATTCTTTGGGAGAGATTTAATCTTTACATCCTCCCAAGAATCAAGGTACAAATCAATTTTTTTCAAGCTCTTTTGAGTTAAGGCTTGGGGTGGGTGGGGGGAGTTTCACTTAAGGCTATTTTAGTCACACTGTTTTTGTTTTGTCATGTCTCAGAATTACCAGATTAAAAAAAAGCCAAACGCCCTGGCAAAAAAAAGGAGGGGGATCTATATCAAAAGGGACAAAACAAGTGGAAGAAATTTACTCAAGATGGCAGATTTGATCTTCAGAGCCCAAGAAATCAAGGGCACATATAAAACAATTCTTCATAAGGAACATCAGACACCAGGGATGAAGGAACTGGTGGATGGAATTGTCTAGTTCCTGAGCGTTCCTGAAGTAAGACCTGGCTTCACCCTTTGAGGGAAGTCCTCTCATATCTCAAAGTTTTCCAACCGACAATACACTAAAGAAGGTCCCAATCTAAGCAGAGAATATTATCCTTCCTACCTTCTCCACAAATTCATCTGCTATATTCATATTACATAGGGTACTTGCAATGGACTCAACAGCATCCTCAAAAGATATCCCAGAGCCAAAGAATCTAATTCACTACCTGGGGGAAATCAGCCTAAAGCAAAGTTAAGCTTTCCTTGGGACAGGAGAAAAAAAAGGAGAAGCTCTAAGGTTTCTTTGTCACCATAACACACACAAGACACCAGCCCCATGGGGCAATGGCTGAAAATAGCCAGGGAATGACAAATCACTTTGATATATGGTCCTGCAATTTATTTCAAAAATCTGTTAACTGGAGAGGAAATGTCAATGTTCAAGGTTAAGGTTTAACCTTCAACAAGGTTAAATAGATATTGTTCCCTGAGAAATGTGTAGACTACTCCCCTGAAAACGGTTCCCAAGAGTCACTACCCACACACACAAGTATGTACACATTCTAAAATAAGTGCTGAAATCCCAGCTACATTTAAACAGCATTCCTCACTGTTGTCAGCCTTGGACAAACAGTATTTTTAAAACACTAGATCTAATAAAGTAACCAAGACACTAGTACTTAATTAACTGCTTCCAGCAGAACAAAAGCTGTTTTGAGCTTCCAAACTTCAAAAATACAGTTTGAAAGAGCAGGAACTGATATAGCAACTTCAATCTCTCAAAAAGCAATGGAATCAGTCCTCTTAAAAAAGTATTACAAGCCAGGTGAGACATGTGACTGGGTTAAGTCAGCAGTGATTTACCAAGGTAAGTCACGGGTGATGACTGATCTGGTCACCTTCCACAAGGCAGCATTTTCCATCTATGTGGAGAGAGCAGTGTGTGCAGTCTGGCTGGACTTCAGCCGAGTGTTGGACATAAATTCACACAGCCTGCTCCTGGACAAACTGGGGAGACATAGATGAGACAGGTGGTATGCAAGACAAGAAGGGAACTGGCTCACAGATCGTGCTCAGAGGTGATAATCAATGATTTTCACTCCGCCTGGCAGCCTGTCCCAAGTGGAGGCCCCCGGAGATTGGTGCTGTGCCCTATGCTGCTCAACATCTCCATATGGGATACAGATGATGGGATCAAAGGCACCCTCACCAGGTTTGTTGATGGGGATAAACTGGGCACATAGGGAGAGACCTGGACAGGCTGGAAAACCACGCAAGCAAGACTTGTCTGAACTTCAAGGAAAGCACAAGGTCCTGCACCTGGGCTGAAATAACCCAAGGGCCTGGCCACAGACTGGGATCTGCAGGGTGTGGAGAGCTGCCTTACTGGAAGGGATGCAGGGGTCCTCATGGACAACAAGCTGAGCATGATCCAGCAGTGTCCCATGGCAGCAACACAGGCAAATGGGATCCTGGACTGTATCTGTCAGGACATGGCCACAAAGATGGAGATCAACTCACTCAACTCTCTGCTTGTTGGGCCCTTCCTGCAGTACTGTGTCAAGTTCTGCCTCCTCAGCTCAGGAAAGATGCAGACAAACTGGACAAGGTGCAAAAGAGAAGATGATGAAAGGGCAGGAGAATCTGCCCTATGAGGAAAGCTAGCTCCTTCGTGGAGAAGAGAGGGCCCAGTGGCAATCTCATCATAGTATTCCAGTACTTGAAGGGTAGCTACAAGCTACTTCTCCT
>JAOXXN010000212.1:14893859-14908125 GCA_026770055.1 Myrmophylax atrothorax | reverse complement strand
ACTCCCGCGAGCCCCGGGCCCTGCCCAGCCCCGCTGTGTCTCTGCCGCACCGCGATCGCGGGCGGCGCCGCCGCACCGGCCCCGCAGGGGCGGGACCACGCGGCCGCCGCTCATGGGCCGGGCCGCGGCACGTGACGGGAGGGTCCCGGGGCGGCCAATGCGGGCCCTGCGCCGCCGCGTGACGGGCGGTGATGGTGACGGTGAGTGCTCGGCGCGCGCGGCCGCCCCGGGAACCCCTCACCCCTCCCGATCCCTCCTCCACCCAACCTGGAAACGCCCTGACGGGACTCCGTCCCCAGGTTCCGCCGTGGCGGCAGCCCAAGTGCCTCAGCGTCTCGGGAGCGGCCGCTGCGGCCTCCCCAGGGTTGCCGGGCCGCGTGGTGACGTCACCCAGCAGCGGGAATCAGCTCAGCCCTGGGTGAACCCGCCGGAGCGGGACGGCCCGACCGCCGCGGGGAGCGGGTGCGCTGGCTGACGGTGACTGCAGGGTACCGGAGCGGAGCGGGAGCGGCCCCGCGGCCCCGGACTGTGGGAGCGGTTCCGGGACGCAGCTGGATGGAAGGATCCCGCCTCTGAACCTCTCCGGAGGCTCCGCGCGGAGCTCGGCGGGTGCCTGTCCTGAGGTGCTGCTGAAAGCTCTGAGAGTCACAGAAGATGCGCCAGAACGTGCCCGTACTTAGTAAAAACATTAGTATAGACTGTATAGAAAGTCATTCTTGCTTCAATCCTGTGCTTTTTTTCATTTTGAAATGCGAAGGGATTGAGCTGAGGAGCTGTGCACCCTGTGTCCTGGTCACACCTTGCCCCCACAAACCCAGGAGCCCTGAAGGCCAGGAATACTTTGCTGAACACCTGAGTTGCCCAGTGGAAAACCACACCCAATTCTCCTTCTGAAATGGACACTGAAACAGCATGGCTGTGTCTTGGATAATAGGAATCTGAACTAAAGATCCAAAATCTGAAGGAATTCAGTCTGTGCAGAAATTGATGTGGTGTATTCCTTCTTGAAGAATGTCCAGCAAGAATGAAACATACAAGATTTCAGATTTAAAAACAATAAATATTATTTGTTTGATTATTTATAGGGCATCACAGGGATAGATAAAGGTTTCATGAAAGAAAGAAGCACTTTAATTTTATCTGGAGATTTTCCAAGAGTAAAATCTAATCCATCAGGGAAAAAAAAAAAAAGAAAGGCTATAGGAGTTGGGATTATTCAGCCTGGGGAAGAGAAGGATCCAGGGTGACGTTAGTGCAGCCTTTCACTACCTGTAGGGACTCCAAGGGAGATGGAGAGGGACTTTGGACAAGGGGGAATGACTTTGAACTGAAGGAGGGTAGAGTAGATAAAATATTAGGAAGACATTGTCCCGTGTGAGGGTGGGCAGGCAGTGGCACAGGTTGCCCAGAGAAGCTGTGTCTGCCCCATCCCTGAAAGTGTCCAAGGCCAGGTTGGATGGGGCTTGGAGCAACCTGGTGTAATGGAATGTGTCCCTTTCCATGGCAGGGGATGGAACAAGATGAGCCTTAAGGTCCTTTGCAATCAAAACCATTTCATGATTCTGCAGTGTCTGAGTTAGGTGGCGAAAAGTTAAATCTGTTAAGTGATTGGTGAATGGCTAAACCCTGAGTTTCATATTTGAGTTTTTTGTCCCTTATCTGCAGCAGAGTGTGAGCCGGAGCTGACAAATCTGCAGCTTTGGCCTGAGAACTTCACTTCCTAGTGCAGCATTTAGTTCTGTTCACCCTCAGTTCAGCCTGTTCATTTCTAAAGATTCCTTCAGGCCAGCAAGTCTTGTCCTTCCTGCTGATAGGAGTTTCTCTGTGTGTCCTTGTGTAAGCATCAGAAAAACCACTGTGTTACCTGCATGCAGTGACTCTTTCAGGTCTTATCTCTGTCAGGCTATGCACAGCGTAACATCAAAGCTGCATGAAAGGATTAGGAAAATTACTGGCAAAAACTGTGCTTAGGTGTCATTAGGTTTATGACAATAATCAAGATGAGTCTTTTAAAGTAGCATCATCTGTTGTCAGCTTTTATTTTGTCTCAAGGCAGTCAGTATAAGCAGCAGATGGTCAAAAGCAATATAAATCTCATCAGTGTAAGGGCAAAGTAGCTAACCAGATACATGTTCCCAAGGAACATGAAACTGAATTTACACATCTCATCAGCCTTGTCCTCGTAGGTACTCTAGGTATCTCTGTTCTTAGGAGGAACTTTGTCTCATCATCTTACCTTCAGAGAGGAACTAATGTTCTTTTCCTGACATTGGAGAGGTTGACAACATCATCCTAGTACTGCAGTGCTGTGGAACAGAGCAGTTGGACACCTTGTTGCTCCTTGGGATCCAACTTGTTCCAAGAGCCGGCTGGCTGGATGCCAGTCCTTTTCATGTGTCCCTTGGGAGAAGACCTTGGCAGTTTGATTTCATTTGGCCAGTCCCAGGCAGGAAATTGCTCATTTCCATCCTGCCATTTGGTGGTGGTGAATTCTGTGTCTTTTTCATTTTCTTTGACAGAAGTGAAATGAAAATTTAATTCTTTCCATAGCAGTTCTGCATTAGATTTCAGACATGCTGCTGACTTCTAATCTTTGGTCTCTTTTGCCCACGTCTAGAAAGGATTATATCTTGGTTTGCTGGCTCTCTGAACTGCCAGACTTTATCCCAAGATGTAATGAAATGAATTTACGTTTTGAAAGCAGCATTTGGATCACACCACAGCTCTGCCTTGGCCGTCGCAGAGCTATGCTTTGAAAGTAGGAGCTTCTCTGTCCAGGAATGGAGAGATAATAGTCTTGTTTGGCCTACATAGCGCTGCTGCAAACTGCTGAATTCCTCAGTACTCTGGAGATGGAAGTCTTCCCACTGCAAATTCACATTTATCCTGTTTTGGGGCAGCGGTTTCATCTTGGAAACTCTCTCCCCAAACTTTGTTTAAATAGTTGTAAATCTTTCAGTTATACTGGTTATGACAGGCAACTTCCCCTTTTTTACCCTTCCGCTACCGGCACCATTTCCCTCTGTTCAGCACCAGGATCTCTGCAATATCTCTTCTGTGTATCTATACACATATCATATTAGCAATATCCCTGCAAAATCTCTTACAATAATAGGCAAAACAAGTCTGGCTGCTCGGGTGTCATGGGCAGTGTCCCCTCACCCTTGAAGGCTCTCAGTGCAGTAGAAAGCAGCAGTTTACTCTGGTGCATGTAAGTTTCCTGTAAGTGACCTGTGGGTTGGTTTGTCCAGCCTGTACGTGCGGAGCTTAAGGCAAACAGTACTGTGCTTCTTTAACCCTAAGGCTGAGTTTGTTACTCTGAAATAATCCCCAAATCCCCTTGTAAGATGAGTCTTGATTCCACACTGGTCAAAGTCCGTGTTTCTAGGCTGTGGTGTGAGAGTTCCTGTGCAGTCCCATGTGATGTTTGCTGGGTCCTTACCCTGGCATGATGTTTTGCTAAGCCTCTTTCCGCTAAGTCCAGTCCATAGCCTGAGGTTGTTGAATAGTTTATTTATGTGGCCGTTGTTCTGCAAGTTGAAGGTAACTACTTGTGCACCTGTGTGGGCCTAGAGTCGACAACTATTCTTTGTCTCCCCTGTTTTTTAAGAAACTAGATTTCCAAGCCAGTACTTAATGTGTGAGTCACCATAGTGGCAACTACTAGATTCTGCACCAGACAAGTGCCATGAGTGCAGCAAAGTATCTTTTCCACACTCCCACATAAGGTCTTCTGAGTTAACTATTTGTGGCTTTAGTCTATGTTTATGCACATGAAGGAATGTAAATCTTTTCATTGTAGAAATGAAGTTTTCATTGTCAGAGCGAAATCATCTGCAGGCAGCGAAAAATAAATCTGAGAGATCACTAGTAATCCTCAGGGGCTTACTGGTCCTTCTTTTATCCTTTATTTTTCTAAAGTTAAAAATGGCATTGCCTTTGAGTGCAAGGCCCCTGGTATATGTCATGACAGAAACTGCTGAAGTTCTAGGTCGGTGCTGTTTTACTGAGCGTTCACCTTGGTACTTCTCTTAAGAAGTTTGGGTGCAGTTACAGGCCTCAATAACCAAAGTGACATGGATCTCTTTTCCATTGCCCTGAGTTTATAAAAGGGATTTCAAAGCACCTTCCTTTAATGGGCTGTAAAATCATCATGTTGCCACGCAGCTTTTTTGTTTGTTCCTTCATGTTACGCTACACACTGGCTCTGTCCGTGTGGTGAGTCCTGATTGTCTTCCTGTGCAGAAATGGGAACTTCTGCCATGAAGTGGTTCTGCCTCCAAACAGCATGAGTGTTCTTCTTTAAACAGAGCATGCCAGTGTCACAGAGAAGAGCCTGCATTAATCATCAAAACATTTCTTGGGCATGAGTTGCGTCTCTGTGTCAACTCAGTATAGTGCAGGAACACAAACCTCAAAGTCAAGAATTTAGAAGGAAGTGTTTTTCTCTTGGCTCCTCCTAGTAAGGAGTTACTCCCTGTGTGACCTGGGGGCAGCCCTGTTTCTTGTGTTTGTAGCCATGTCTGCCCAAGCCTCTCCATCGTTCGCATCAAGTAGCAGAGCAGTTTGCTGACTAAGTGTAATGGAGTCACAAAGTGAGACCTCTCTTCATGGAAGTGTTTTTCTCCCATGCTGGGAGATCTAAATCCTGCCATTCTTCTTCTCTGGAATAGTAATTTAATGAGCAGTTGGTGTGTCAGTCCTTACAAGACATGCAGACCTCAATGTTCAAAGTCAAGAGATGTGTGGGAGATACTGGCATAACAGTTCAGGGGCTTTTTCTGTAGTGCTTTTCAGTTAGTGCCTTTTCTGTTGGTCTTGCTGCTTTGTCTTCAGGGAAAGTCATACCATGGATTTAAATCCACTGTTTCAGTATAGGTACAATTCTTAGTGAGACACTGGATGTCAGAAATTACTTTGTAAATGAGTTTGCAGAAGAATTGAAAGGGTAAGAGTAGGTGAGAGCAGGAAGTCAGTGAGAACTAGAAAATTGTTAGTGGATGGTGAAGGGGGAGAATCCCCTACTGCCAGTTGGGCTCCCACTGTCCTGAGTCTAGGTTTGATTAAGGAATTAACAATGTGAAAAAAAGTCACATTATAACATTGTCCCCACCTCAGGCCTGCTGCAGAAAACACTCTGTGCCTTTGCAAGAATGACAGGCAGAAGAACCCATGAGAAGATGCTGAAAAAGGAGAGGTGGTGGCATCTTAAAAGAATTTAGCTGATCAAGTTATGGATGCCATGAACTCGTTATTTTGTCAGAGATTGATAGTTTGGCCTAGGTTGGATGATGTTCCGTGGGGATGCTGAAAGGGACGCAAGCCCCGAGGCTTCCTGCCCTGAACTGGGACTACATGATATTTTTAGTGGCTTCGACCAACATGAGAAGGTGTGCAGGCTTCTTAACAAGGTGACTAACTAGTACAATTAATTCTTTTCATGATAAATAGTTCTCCGTGTCTCATTATTTGAATTGTGTGGACTGTGTTACCTCTAAGTTTGGTCCAGTTCAGACTGTCTGTTTAACTGGCCTAATGGATGTGCCTGACATGGGCAGTTCAGGTAATTTCAGTTTGGCAACTTGCAAGCAACCAAAAACATGATCTTGTAGTGAAAAGTTTATGGAAGCCTCTCGGGTGCCACATGGAAGCAGCATCCATCTGTGATACGAATGAAGAGGCGAACAGCTGTTCCACCATGTCTGGCGCAGAGCACGCTTTGGGGTGGTATGCTGGAAGCAAGTCTCTGCAGGTCCTTCCCATCAAAACATCAACAGTGTTGACACACAATAGATAACTGCTCCTCCATCATGTGCTGGGAATGCCACCTGGTGTCAAATGTCTTTTGTCATCTCTGAAGGCATTAATCTCCTCTAGCTTTAGCTCTAGACACGTGCAAGGTGCACCAGAACCCTGGACTGTCCTGCCTTACAAGATGCTGACAATGCGAAGGCTTGACTGGCTTGGTGGGAGAGAATGAGGGGAACTTCACACATGCATAACATCTTCCCTGGCATGTGGTGGTTTGCAGGAAGCTGATCAGTCTGGCAGTCGAGAGGTGGTGTGAGGAGCAAAAGTACTATAGCAAAAAGCTGTCAGCACTCTGTCAGTATGCAGCTCCAGAGACTGTCCCTAGGCTGAGCTGAGGCTGTCAGGAAGCCTGGATGTTCTTGGAAAGCCAAAGAAAATGAGTATGTGGGGCAGTGGCATTTTTTTCGGCAACTTCACCCTCAAGTTATTTCTTTTCGTCACTCAGATGTTTCATCGAAACATGGTTATTTTCATTAGGAGAAACAAACTCAGGAAAAATTTATCAGCACAGTTGGATCGTCTTGTTTGACCAGTCCTCATCAATCCTGTAATCCCATCAGTCTCCAGTTTGGAGGATGTGTGGAGATGTTGCCATGCTTGTTCAATACATCTTGAGCTCCCCTTTTTTGTCCTGCACTGACGATCTGCAGAATACATGTTCTTTTCTCATATGAGCATAAATAGTTTAAAACCACAAAGATCTTTGTTCTGTCAAAGTGGCTTTGCCTGTGTGCTTCTCCTAAACTGTTTCTCTCCTCCCTCACGACCTAACATGACTTAAGGAAGAGCAAAGTATCCATAGGCTCATAGTGAGTGTGATGATGGCATGTTTCCTACAGGCATGTGGGATAGTGGGTATGTGAAAGCCAGGGAACAGAAACTCCACCCTGTGCAGAAAGTCCGTTTTGATGTTGCAGCAGCTGTGGCAGTGGCTGAAATGTAGAAAAATACTAGCATTAACAATATTGACAATAGTGCAAAATTGCAGGCAGGTGTCTGGCCCAGGGCTGAGGTTAAATGGAGGAGTGACTGCCAGACGAAAGGGGCCAGCCCTGACCTGGGACTGACCAAACAGCAAGAAGTAGCCAGACAAAAGTGTGGGAGGTAGTGTTGGCAGTGCTGCCTATCTGGAATCACTCACCAAGGCTGTGATTACTGAACAAGCATGCAAAATCAGCAAAACTTGAGCATAAGAGGGAAAGAACTGGGGTAGGTTGTTTATATGGCACAGGGAAATGGGGACAAAATAGAGAGCAAAGCATGTGGTTCAGGCTGCGAGCCAGGGTGGGCATCAGCTCAGGTGCAGGCAGGAGCAGGACACCAAATCTGTTGTGGCCATGTGAATGGGTTTGACTTGTTTCTGCACCCCGGGCAGTGGGATTTGGCCCCTGCCACCACTGAATAAGTCCCCTGATGTGATAGCAGTGAGTGTGGCTTAAATTAGCATCTCTGTTCATCAGAATCTCAGAAAAGGCCTTCTAAGGAGTCTCGTTTGTATCCACATCCTTCTGCAGTCCTCCACACAGAATGACCAAAAGAAGGAGAAATGTCACAAAGTGCCTTCTCCCTCCTCCGGAAGTGCCACCCACAGGTCCTTCCCCGAGCTGCCTGCTGCCAGGGTCTTTGAAGTCAAGGCAGCGCATCTCACATTCCAACACACCCAGGCATTTGGTTCAAACTGGGAGGTGACCCTGCCGTATTTCCAGGCAGCAGGGACACAAGCCACCAGACCTGTCAGTGCACCTCAGTGCCACCAGAAGTCATTCCAACTCCAAACTCTACATGGGGTAGCTGCCTGAAAAATGAGAGAACACTTTTTCATCAGGGATGACTCAGGGCTTTGGTATATGGTGTTCTCAAGTATTTTTTTCAGTGTATTCTAAGTGTTTTATTTGAAGAAAAACATTGTAATTGGCCAGTATTGCACAGAATCTAAATATTTTGCTTTAAGACAGTACTTCCTTCCCCCACCGCACAGAGATCTAATTCTTTGCTGACTATGTGGTTCAGGCTCTGGCCATGACAAGGGCTTGCCTTCACTCTGCCCTCTGTTTACATGTAGCTAAGGCCTTAATCCAACTACTGATGTAGAAATGGGGAGGAAAGGAAAACTACCCTTGGTTAGTCCTGGAAAAAGCTTTTCATACGACAGACTTATCCACTGAGAATGAGGAATATGGAAGAACACACACAGGAAGAGAATGGGACAATTTGGTGGCAGAAGCCAAGCCTCCCTGCCCCCAGGTGTCAGCTGTGCAGGGAAGGGGGCATGTGCCAGGAAAGGGGAGCCCTTTCAACAGAGACCTTGCAATATCAGAGCTCGTGGGACCCCTGGAGTACCCGGTGTGGTAGGGAACAGGCAGTGTGGGCTGTGTGCCACATCTGGGGCTCATCCATGCCAGCTCCTCCCTAAGGCTCTCTGAAGCCTCTGCCTGTGGAGCAGCTTGCCTTCTCTCTGGATGCCAAAGGTGTTGCCAGTTTCATAGTGCTGAAAGGGTTTCAGGCCCATCACGTGGTCCCTGCTGTGGAGCAATGTCCTGCCCTGCACCCAGGACTCAGCAGTATTCACAGAGGTCTGCTGGGTTGGCAGTCCAGAGATCCACCAGGCAGAGAGGAGTGTGAGCCTCCCGACTAAGGGCTGCATCTTTGCAGGACTGACATCATAGCACACAAGGGGCTGGCCCTACTCTCCTCACTCTCCCAAGTTTGTGGCAGAGCTGGGATCAAGCTGCTGGGCTTTGACTGTTGGAACAAACAGGCACCAGCTCCCAGGTATGCAGACAGGTGAAGCACAACCTGCTTTTTGGGTGCTCATAACTGATAGGAGGTGGATGTCTCTTGACCAAGTACTTCCCTTAAACAAGGAGAAAAATGCAGGAACTGGAGGCCATAGGATTCAGGGGTAGGAGCAACAGCATGCAGTGAGTTGGTGCAAGCTCTGCCCAATGCAGGGCTCAGCTGTGAGCCACCCCAGTTTGGTGTTGAGCTGTAGCTGATGAGTTTTGGACCAGCTGGAGCTCCCTGCTGCCTCTCAGAGGTCATGTCCTTCTCTGAACCACCAGGCTAGCCACGGGATGTGGTTGTTACAGAACCTGGAGCAGTGGTGCCCATTGCACATATTAGTTTGTGGGGACTAGCAGCCTGATTTTCTTTGCTTCCAGTGGGACTCAAACTATGGTTTGGCAGTTATAGAAGTGTGTGTTCTGTGGTGTTTCCACAGTGACCAGTCTGGCAGTACCTGCTGTTTCCATGAGGTGGGGTGGGAAGTCCTCAGCAGGAACATCTTAAGAATTTTAAGGAATTTTTGTAATATCAGCTGCAGACATTGATCCATTTTGTGGTCTTGGTGGATATTGCTGATATCCTTCATTCTGCTGATTCACTTTACTGTGTGTATGTGGGGCCAGGAAACAGCAGGTACTGGGAGCGGGGAAGGAGCATTGTAACAACAACCTGCTGATTTGCAGGCTGACAAAATGTAAGTGTGTAAGAACAAAATATAAACAGGGGGATCAGGAGGTTTTACTTTGTGACAGCTGTTTGTTGTGTCTTGCATCACAGCTGCTGGCGTGGGGACAGGAATGGGCACGGTTTGGGTAGCAGACAGAGTGGCTTCTCGAGAGACCATACACAGCATGAGAGGCCTCCAAATGTGGGCATGACTTGTGAGAAATGTCAGAGCTTTTGTGAAAGGTTATTGTAAGATTTCTGTGTATGGCATCATACCACTGAGGAGGGAGAAGAAATATCATGGAAGGCAATAGCTGGATCAGAGTGCAGCTGTCAGCTGTAACTTGGTCACGAGGAGCAAAGTGCTGGTTTGTGACCTCCACACATGCTGGAGCTGCAGCTGACCACAGTTCAGTTACTGAAGTTGAGACTTCTGAGAATGACCTCCAGAAATGGGAAAAGTAGGAAAGTACATCACAGAGCCAGTAGAGCAACACAAGATGCTTGTGGGAGCATTTGCTGCAGGATAAGGACCTGTTCATACTGGCTTTGTGGTGGATAAATTAATCTTCCATCTTCAAAGTGAATTGGAGACCATGTGTGAAATGCTAAATGGAGTGCTAGCAATCTCATTGTGTGTGGACAGGGCATTTTAATGCAGCAGCTCAGGCTGCCTGCCATATACTAAGCATAGCAGCAAGGATTGGAAATCCTGTATGACATTTGGCAGAGTCACAGCTGGGTAGGGAAGACTCCTGACCACACGACTTTTCAATTCTTTCCTACATAAGCCGTCTAGACAAGAAGCAAAGCCAACTCTGGCATGAGACTATCACTGCCTACACAGATGGTCTCCAGTCCAGGTTTCATATCTGAGCTTGTGCAAAGCAAGGAGGGAATAGAAGAAGGATGTTGGTAGTTCAGCCAGCTCTGCATCAGTGAAAAGTCTATGAACAGCTATAAAAATAATTGAAAAGAACAGGAACTAGTGATACTTATTACAGGCGGGAAAACATTTGATGTTTTGCACACAGAAGGTGCAGCATTCTCAAGAAATATCTCCTCATGGTGAGCCTGCGAGACTCAGTTAGTCCCAAGAAGATACATCATGGAGCTGTGGGCAAGGGGAGGCTGGTCCTGGGGAGGAGCAGCCCTGAAGAACATACTCAGGAATACTTCATCAAGATTTCTTAATTGCTTATGACTCTCCCAGTGGACAATCAAGTGAATATAAGGAGAAAATCCATTCAGAAAAGAGCCTGGTCTTGAAATATCTCACATGGGGAATGAGACATGTGGACCCCTGCCTGGGACAGGTGCAGAGGCAACCAGAGCTGCCACCAGAGAGCAGCAGATCAAGGTTCATATTTTTGATTTGTAAGGACGTGGTAGTCCTGGAGTGTGAGTCAGCTGTCACTGACCGCAGGCTGCGGGAAGCCCGGAGGTGTAACACACAGCCAGGTGGCAGGACATGACCCACTTGGGGCAGCACACCCAACTGACCGCCCTTTGTGAGCACATGAAGTGGCTTATTGGCTGTACAGGTGCTCCATAACATTACATCTTCCAGGCTTCTTGGAGTCATGTGGCACTGGTGCCTGTGATGCTGTTTCCATGCTGCCAGGGACCAATGAGAGAGCAACCTCTAAGTGCTGAGGCAGGTTTGTCCCCAGCTCCCCAGTCCTGGAGAAGAAGCTGTTCCGCTAGCCAGGGCTGCCTGCAGCCAGCCTGCAAGTGTGGGCCATGCCAGACCCTGCCCTTGGGTCTACGTCTTCCTCCGTGTGTGCACTGTTGCAGCTCCAGGATGAGCGATCTGTTTGCCTTCGCACAAGGCTGCAGAGAAGACCTGGGCAGCCCAGGGGGTTTGGCCACCTCTGCCTGGGACTATTCGGCCTTGCTTGTTGCACAGCAGTGCCATTTTTGTCTCTCTAGTCCCAGAGACCCAAAGGACCGTCGCCAAACCCAACCCTGCAAGAAGTGTCATCCTGCTCTTGCCACACAGCTTTTGAACGAAGCCTTTTTTTAAGGCAGTCTGAAAACCAATTCTTTGGCTGTCCCCCAGCATCCTGGTAGCCAAAACCCCTAAGTGAGAGGCAGGGTCCTTGGAGATGCAGATGGCTGCTTCAGTCATCCCTAGAAGGATTGCCATGGATTGGAAGGGAACTCAAGCTTATCTCATTCCACCCCCTTGTCCCATCACTATCTGCCCCCTTTAAGTACTGGAAGACTGCACTGAGGTCTTTCCAGAGCCTTCTCTTCTCTAGGCCAAGAAATTTTTTGAGATGTCTGGAGCCTTGGTTTTAGGCATAAGTCATCAGGAATGGCATCTTTCCTGAACTTCTGTCCTTTTTCCAAATCCTTCTTTTCTTGGCCACAGCAGATCTCAATATTGTGATTTATAGGCTCTAGAAGTGTCTCAAAAAGGGAAAAAATAGTTGTGTTCACTCAGTGTGACAAAGCAATTTGAAGGGCGGGAGGAGGGCAGTGCTGTTGGGTCACCTCTCTGGAATGTCCTGTCTGTGGAAATACTGAAGCAGCCTCCCTTGTTGTCACACACAGCCAGGACTTCATGTGAGCTCCCAGAGCTGTGGCCGATCTGGAGCCTCCCTCTGCTCTGAAAGGTACCAAGGTGCTTCTCTCTAGCTCCAGGTGGAGCTTCTGAAGTGGCCAAGAGCTGTGGTCCCCTAGGGCCTGCTTCCTAACGCTGCTCCAGCTGCAGAGCATTGCAGGGTGAGGTCCCTGCAGGTCAGCATGCTTTGTGAGCGGTAAACAACCCATTGCAAGAAGGAGGAGAGTCAGACAAGGGATATTTGGAGGTCTGAGCAGGCTGGAGGGGAAACTCTGCAGCCTAGCAGTGCCAGCTGAGCAGGGGCACAGCTCTGTGGGAAGCTCAGACACCACAGAAAGCCTCTGCAGGTACTGGTGACAGCTGCTGTGCAGCAGGACAGGGACCTTTGGCCTGGACCCACATGTTGCCATGGGCAGCTCCATCTGGAAATGTCAGCATACAGTGTAGAAAGCAGGTTCCCACTCTTCCTCACAGGCTGGCAGCCCTGTGGTCGCATGGAGATGCTCTCACCAAGCCCCTGACCGTTCCAAGCGCTCCTGTCCCCAAGGCCCACTGCCAGAGAGCAGGCTGAAGCCTGCAGGGCCATCTTCTGAGCTCCACAGCAACCTCTGCATCCGGGCTCCCTCTGCTCTTGGCAGACATGGTGTCTTGCCTGTGGCTGCATCCTGCACTGCAGGGTGCTGTGCAGTGCCTTGGATTGCTGGGCTCGCACAGTGCTGGGTACTGACTGTGTTTCTCTCTCCGCTCCTTCCTGGCAGCACAAGCAAGGTGGATTCATAGCCATGAGGTGCCCCGGGAGGAATGGGCAGTGTCAGAGGCACTGCAGCAGAAGCAGATACAGGCTCCTGTGGTAGATGTGGTGCCAACAGGACAGACCCTGGCAGAGGGATCCCCATTGCTGGCTCCTGTGGCAGGGAAGGCAGTGGCACAGATTGTGCTTGTTTCACAGCATCCCTGGGGAACTCTGCACAGGAAAGGGGCCAAAGGTGAGCAGACAGAAATGAATTCACTTATTTGGGGTTTAACTCCTCCTAGCCAAGGCTGTGGCAGGGCCAAGCTCAGTGCTCCAGTGCTGCACCCCTGCAGCAAGAGGTGAGCTGGACCAGAGTGGGCATGGGCAGGGAGGGTGTCGACCCAGCACCTTGTGTGGATCTACGTTTGAAGAGACTCTACCAGGAGTGCAGGTGCATGCCCTGTGCAGGCTGAGCCCCCAGCTACTTGCCAGCATAGCTCCTGTGCCAGCATGGCACAGTGCAGTTCGGCCCCTGGCACAGCAAGGAGTGGCTGTGCCCTGATCCTCCTGCAGCCCATGCTGCAGCCACTGCTACACACACACGGCCCTCAGCCAGGGCACTGGCACCTCAGGCAGCACGAGTGACAGACTAGAGCCTGGAGACAGATGAACAGCCCTGCCCATTCTCTTCCTGTATGCAGGTAGAGAGGCACAGCAGAGATCCAGCCTGCGAGATCCTCACCTGCGGCAAATTGTTTCTAGCTCATAAGGAAGCAGTGCGTACTTTCTGCATGCTGGTCCCTGGCCAGGCCAACTGGCCTCAATCCTTGGGCTGTGTGGCACCCCAAAAGTGGGACCTTCCTTGTCACACAGCTCCTTCCTATCTCTGGTGATGCAGCACCTCCAGGTCAGGCAGAAGGCTGCCCAGTGCCCTTGTCAGCAGCAGGAGCTCAGGAATCCATCACGCCTGATCCTGCCCTGGCTCCCAGAAGGATGTGATTCATGCCTGAGAAATGGGGATGTGTTTGTGCACAAGTGCCCTGTCCTAGGCAAGTGGCACTACTTCTGTGCAGGCAGATGGTCCCTGTGGCTGGTCTGGCTGCAGCAGAGCTGCCATGCTGCTTGCTGTCCTACCTCTGGCTGTGCTGTGTGTCCCACTGCTTCACTGACACCTACCCGTGCATCACCCTGGCCACTCTGCCTTGCGCAGCCTCCATCCACACCCGAGGGCAACCCTTCACCCGTCCCTTGTCCTGCCTCATCTCTGTGGGGTGTGCCCATGTGCAGGTCCAGCTGTGTCTCTGAGGGGGGACAGCCCTACATCCACCCCAGGCTGTGCTGCTCTGGCCTATCCTCATGCCAGCCTGTGCACTAACCAAGCTGCATAGTGCCCAGGGACCTACTGTCCAGGAGGATCTTGGCACATCCTCCTACACAAGACTGCAAACCGCAGGAGGGAGAGGAGGAGGCATGGAGAGACCAACTTCCCCTGCATCCCCAGGAAGCTAGGAACTACCAGGGTTCTCTGCCATGGATTGCCCTGGGAGGCAGATCTGAGAGCTCTGAAACTTGGCCACCACCATGTCACTTGTTAATAGCATGGTGCTTTGTGGTGGGAGCTGCTCTGGTGTTGGAACACAGAGGATTGTGTGTGTGCAGGCCATGGGTGAACAGCACACTGCAGTGAAGCCAAGAGTTATCCT
>JAOXXN010000212.1:14868460-14880085 GCA_026770055.1 Myrmophylax atrothorax | reverse complement strand
GTGCAGAGCAGCGCCCGGCCCCGCGCCCCGTCGGCCCCCGCCTCGACGCTATGAAGACCTTCTTCACCATCGAGATCAAGGATGGGCGTGTGCAGCCCCTCACGCCCCGCATCACGGCCGCCCCCGGCAGCCAGCGGGCAGGTGGGCACTGATGGGGTATGGAGCGAGCAGGCCAGGTCGAGCAGGCGGGTGGCATGTGCTGGGAGGCTGGACATCATAGGAGTGATGGGCATGGTGGGTGTCATGCAGGGAGGTGGAACTGGGAAGGGTGGGCATCTGGCAGGGAGGTGGGTACCACAGCAGAATGGGCGCCAGCAGGACTAAGCACTGTGGGACCGTGCTCCCGATGGGACTACATGCACAGCTTGGCAGTGGGGCAGGTGAGTGCCAGTAGGTAGCCAGGTACTGACAGATGGCAGGCACTAATGGGCAGATGGAGGTGGGTGGGCAGTGCTAGGCCAGGCTGGTGCTCATTGATAGCAGCAGTGGCATTTGGGTGCTGGTGGCCTGAAGGCTGAATATGGGTGTTGCCAGAAGAACAGAGCTTGCCTGGCAGCCCTCACCCCTTGGCAGGCACACTCAGCCTACTCAGGGCATCTCGGTCCAGGAAGACCATCTGGCCCTGCAGCCTGTCCACAGCCCCACTGCCCTGCCATGCTTGTGCTCGGGATCATTCTCAGTCGCTGCCCTGCGCTCACAGCCCTGCCCCATCCTCTGTCTCCTCTGACCTGCTGGCTCAGGGAAGCCCACGCCATTTTGCTGTGTCCCATTCTGCTGCTGTGCTGTGTTTGCTCCAGCCCTGCCCCAGCCCTGCCAGCCTGCAGACATGGCTGGCTCGAGATGCTCCTGTGGCCATCCCTCACACCAGGAAGTCTTGGCTCCAGCTGGAGCACTGCAGAAAGTGCCCTTCCTTGGGGAGGAGGATAAGCCAGGGTGGTGAGGGGGCCTGGTTTCCCCAGCCCTTGCTGTGCCCAGAGCCCTTTCCCTGTGCCAGGGCTTGGTGCTTGCTGCCAGGATGCATGGGGTAGCCAGGCTGCTCAGCCAAAGCCACTCCCCAGCCATAGGGCTGAGCCTGCCAGGCTGGGGCAGACCCCATATGCCTCTTGCTCCCCTTACAGAGGTGACCCTGGGGCTGCGGAGCACCCCCATTCGCATCACCACCATCCCCAGCAGCGTCAGTAGCATCTGCAACATCAACAGTGTCAGCAGCAATGTCACCAAGGTGAGTGCCCAGGGGGCCTTGGTGCTGTAGGGCTGTGCCTCACCTGGGCGTCGCCTGACAGCTCCAGGGCTTGGAGTGGGGATCAGGAGACCATGGGGTGGCAGCACATTCCAGGGACTCTGGCTGGTTTTGGGGTTAGTGCTTTTGTTTTGGTTGGAGGTTTTTTCACCAAGTGACCCTGGGCTTTGGGTGTGGTTGCACAGCCCCACAGGAGCCCCCTGCACTCTGAACTGTGCCACCATGTACAGTCCAGAGTGTACACTTGGAGAGGGGGAGGGAAGCAAGCTGGGAGTCTTGTGGGTCTCCCTCTGTTTTAAACATCTTTAAGGGTGTCAGCAGCTCAGGGAAAAACCCATTGCTGCCCACTCCTGTTTTTCCTCCCGGAGATGGAGCTTGGCCATGGCACAGGGGGACCTACTGTGGGGCAGGGCTCCCTGAAGGTCTCTAACACACCCTGTAACTGTGGGTTGGGGTCTTGCCTGTTCCCACTCCACTATCCTGAGCAGAGAGTGGCATGGCAGTCTCAGCCTACCTGGTCCAGGAGGGATTCTTGGGTGCGACTGGAACCCCCCCCCAAAAAACAACCACTCTGCAGTGTTTTGGGGGGAGAGTGGGCTGCGGCCACCCTGAGGCTGGGTGTGCACAGGAGACAGCCCCACGTCCAGCCCTTCAAGTGCTTTTATCTGTTCTTGTCCATGTAGGGTAATGTGAGGCGCCCACGCGCTGCCTTGGCAGGAGCTGGGATGTCAAACACATCTCTGCCTCACTCACAGCCCTGTGCATGCCCAGCTGCCTCTGCAGGAACAGCACTGCCAGTGACCTATGGCACTGCCAGGGGCTGTGGTACCGCCAGTGGCCTGTGGCACAGTGGTGGCTGTGGCACCACTGGTTCATTCTATCCTCAGCCCAGCCCTCCTCAGTATGAGGCAGGCAGTGCCCACAGCCTGACAGGACTGCCCTCAGGTGCTGCCCACACCTGCCAGCAGGTCCTGCCTGTGGGCAGCTCACTGCCTGCAGCAGGGTGACTTACCCATGCTAATGCACGTGGGCGGACTTCGCCCGAGCACCCGTCAGCTCTCATTAAGGTATTAGTGGGGCTGGCTGGGGGGGTGGGAGGCCCGAGACCCATCAGCTGCCTGGCAAAAGACGCAGCCTCCAGGTGTTCTCCCAGTGGGCAGGGAAGAGGAGGAGGAGGACAAGGGAGCAGTGCTGGCAGCTCTGCCAGGTAGGGCTTGGTTAGAGGGACCAGCGGGCTGCAGGGACCCGGGGGCAGTAGCCAATGAGATGTGTCCTCTTGCTGGTGGGGTGCTGCCTAGGCCCATCATGCAGGGACCTGCTTCCCCTGGGGCAGGCATCAGGCAGCATGGGGGTGTGGAGACCTCCGAAGATCCTGACTGTGGCCAAGGCCCTTGTACTGGTGCCAGCCTGGGGCTGGAGGTGTCGGTGTGCTGTGAGTGATGCTGGGCATGGAGTAGGAGGACATTCAGGCGAAAGGGAACAGCAGTGGTTGGCCCTGTCACTCATCCAGCACAGCAGTTGTCAGGCCTGGTCCCCATTGCTGTGTCCCACAGCCCCCAGGTTGGTGTCTGGCTCTGGCAGCCTCTGGGGCAGGGGAGAGGCCACTTGCAGGGCTCCCCTTGCCAAGCCACCTGGTCCCACAGGCAGACATGCTGCCAAGTGTGGTGCCTGGCTCAGCTCCCCTGCGCAGGACCCCCAGCTGCTGGGACCAGAATAGCCCACAGGCAAGGAGCAGGCCGACCTCCAGCTGGGGGGGGTTCCCCTGCACCCCTATAAAGGGCAGCAGACAGCTGAGCAGGGCTCACTGCAGTGCCTGTACTGCCACCATGCCGGAGGTCAGCTTGGAGGAGCTGGCACAGGCTGGGGCGGCCGAGCTGGCCGAGCTGCGTCGGGACCTGGCAGCATTCTGGGGGGCAGCAGAGGGGCAGCTGGAGTGGGCACTGCAGCAGTTGCAGGCAGTGGAACAGGCACTGAAGACACTGGAGCAGGAGCACCTGGAGCTGCAGGCAGGGCTGGGATGCCTGGGCCACTGCCTTGACCTGCTGGCACCAGGGCTGCAGGAGCCTCCTGGGGAAGACATCAACACTCTCTTTCTGGAAGCACAGGACCCTTGCACCCACTTTGAGGGCACTGAGGAGCCCAGCAGCCCCATGGCCCATCCACCCACTTTCTCCAGCACACGCCAACAAATGGCCCTGCACCTCTCCCGGACCAACAGTAGTGTGAGTGCGGGCAGCCCTGCCCCACAGTGGGGGGTGGGAGGTGGCGCCAGCCCCCAGGGCTCCTGAGAGTGTCCAGAGCCCTGGCACAAGATGGGACTATGCACGTGGTGCATGAGGACACGGCACTGTGGGGACCTTTTGGGCTCCTGGGCTGCAGCGCCTGCCTGCTCTGCATTGCCGGTGTGCCAGGTGGGAAGCCACGGGCAGCTGTCCTGCCCCCAGTGCAGCACTAGGCACAGGTGGTGGCATGGGCACATGTGGGCAGTATTGGCTCCTGCTGACAACTTTGCCATGGGCTAGGTCCTGGCCCACACAATGCAGGATTGGGCCAAGTGTGTGCATGGCTGCTCCAGGCCAGCTCCAGCATCCCTGCTGCCTCTGTGCCCTATTCCGGGCCTGGCTTACTGCCTGTTGTGAATTGCTGGGGGGTCGTGCTGAAAGGGACTTGGCGTCCTGGCTGTGCTTGGGCAGAGGCTGAGGTGGCCTAGATCCTGGCAGGGACATGGGGGAGGTTCCTGGTCTCCTGCACAAGCTCTTCTCTTCACCAAGTCCCTTAATTCCATGAAAATCCCTTGTGCTGCTAATGGTGCACACTAGCCTTGCCAGCACCTTGCCTGCTGCTGGGCACCAGGCACTGCCCAGCCTAGAGTCCCAGGCAGCCTCTGTCTGCTGGGGGCCCAGCTGCCTCCTGACACAGAGCAGGGAGTATCTGGAGATACTTTACCAGCTAGACTGGGAGGAGGTCAGGGTCTGCTGGGCCCTCTCAGGGCAGTGGTTGCAGCCGCGGGGTGCCATGCCCCTCTGCCTGCCTTGGATCCTGCAGATGCCTGTGGCATCCCACCTGCTGAGAGCTCTTATGCCGCACGTGGCATCTCCAGGGTCCTCACTGCCTATGGCACTGAGCATGTGTTAGGGTGATGGAGGTCTGGACCCTGAGCAAGGGTAGTGGAGTGGCTGAGCTGGCAGAAACTTCAGCCACATGGTGTTGTCCTTGCAGATGGAGCCAGAAGTGGTGGAGCAGCCTCAGGCAACGAGGGTGGAGCCAGAGCTGCCCAATGGCATGAAGGTGCAAGTGAGGGAGGTGGAGAGAAGGAGCAAGCTGAATGTGGAGGAGCTGAGCAGGATTGAGGATGAGGATGTTCTGGATAAGATGGTACCTCTTTCTCTGGCTTGGGCTTCTGGGGGAAGATGAAGGGTCCCTGAGCTGATGGCAGAGGAGTGATGTTGACCTCCCCCTCCTGCAGCTGGATCGGACAACGGACTTTGAGGAGCGACGGCTGATCCGAAATGCCATGCGGGAGCTGCGCCAGCGTAAGCGAGGTACTTGGGAACAGTGACTCCCACTGGGGTTGGAGCAGTGGCAGTGCCAGTGTAGAGTGCTGAAGTGGGGCTGTCCAGCCACAGGAAGCAGGAGGGCATATGCTGGGTCCGCTATTGCCCCCCAGCTGTGCCAGGCCAAGGACATCATCCTTACCATAAGCCGGTTGCCAACTGCAGCCGTAGCACCCCTGGTGCCCACCACCCTGCCACTCACTGCTGATGCTGTCTCCTACCTGTGTTTGCAGACCAGCGGGAGAAGGAGCGAGACCAGCGGCTGCAGGAGGCTAGGAGCCAGGCTGTGGCAGGAAGGGCTGGCCACACCACCGAGACCACCACCACACAGAGCACTCAGTCGGCCGACGGCTCGGCACGCAGCACCGTCACCAAGACTGAGCGTCTCATCCAGTCTAGTATGAGCCAGGCTGGGGGGGGCACTCGGCTTACTGGCTGGTGTGCTGGCCCTTCAGGGGGTGTGCAGAATCCTTCCCAGTGCTCTGCCACCATAGCTCCTTTGCCACTTGCTGCTTGTCCTGGGTTTGGCTCAACTGTGCTGGGAGCAGGCTGTAGTTCAGGGCTGAGTCAGACTTGCTCAGAGCCTGCCTGGTGATCATTAAGGGATCTGCTCTGGGGATTTCCCACCTGATCCCCACCCTCTTGGGGTGTCCCCTACACCCCTGTTGTCCCAGTCCTTGGGTGGCTCAAGCTGACTGGCTGCAAGGACTGAGAGATGCCCCAACTCCCTGCTGCTTTGTGCTGGCCTCTTTGCTCTACCGGGGGTGCACGTGCCCTCCATCCTCCCTCTGCCTGCCATTTCTGTGGCTCTACCACTTGGGACTTCTCCCCATGGCACTGTATGGGTGCAAGTGTGCTTGGCAGCAGCAGGTATCTGTGGATGCTGCTGCTCCCAGTGCAGCTGTTTCCATTGCTTTGTCCCTGCAGGTGATGGCACCAAGACCTCCCGTACCACAACCATGGAGTCGAGTTACACCAAGAGATTGGACAGTAAGCTTTTCCTGCCCTTTTTCCACAGCATCATCAAGGTTAACCCTGGGGCATTGCTGCCACTGAGCCATCACTGCCCTGGTGCAGGCTAAGTCCCTGGCACAGCTCCCCTCATCTGCTGTCCAGGGTCTCTCTCCTTCCTCTCTCTCTGCAGATGGCAACAGCACATTCGTTCAAACCAAATCATCCTACAGCTCCTCATCCAAGAAGACTGGCAGGTGAGTGGTGGTGTCTGTAGGGACAACCCCACATAGTCCCTGTCACTCATCTGCTTGCACAAGCCCTGTGCCCAGCTTGCGGTGTCCCCGTGTGAGGGTGTCCCCAAAGCCTCCTGGTCCTTGGGGTATGTTCCCTGTGTTCAGAAGCCCTCATGGGCACAGAAACGTATCTGCCAGTTGGGGACCTTAAGCCATCCTCTGTCCCAGGGACATAAAGGACTCCAAAGTGCCAGAGCTGGCAAAGGGCTCAAGACACACTTACCCTTCCCTGGGCTACCCATAACCCCCTTTGCCTTGTTTGTCTCTCAGCATCTTCGACCGTGAGGATGAGAGTGCCTCCAGGCAGAGCAGCCTGGCCGCGCTGGAGCGACGTCAGGCAGAGAAGAAGAAGGAGCTAATGAAGGCTCAGAGCCTGCCCAAGACATCAGCCTCACAGGCGCGCAAGGCCATGATGGAGAAGCTGCAGAAGGAAGGCGGAAGGTGAGGCTGGGCCTGGGGCAGGCTGGCTGGGGCAGTATGCTGTGCAGATAACACCTCACAGCTAACACCCATGGGTAACACCCTGTGTCTCCTGCCATAGCTCACCAAACCCTGTGTCACAGAGCACTGTACAACGGTCCTCCAGCTTTGGCGTGCCCAACGCCAGCAGTATCAAGCAGATGTTGCTGGACTGGTGTAGAGCCAAGACCCGGGGCTATGAGGTGGGTGCCACCTCCTCTTCCCATCCCAGGGCTGGTAATTCTGTCCCTTGCTAACTCTCTTGCCTTCTCAGCATGTGGATATCCAGAACTTCTCATCCAGCTGGAGTGATGGCATGGCCTTCTGTGCCTTGGTCCACAATTTCTTCCCTGATGCATTTGACTACAGTAAACTGACGCCCCAGAACCGTCGCCACAACTTCGAGGTGGCCTTCTCGTCCGCAGAGTACGTACCTCTGATGCCATCATGTGGGCTTGGGGTGGCTCTCCTGCTCGCTGCTGGGGCGAGGGGGGACACATGGAGTGATGGTGCTGGAGGTCAGTGCCTGTATGTGTCGCTCCCCCCATGGCATATATCTAGGTTAGGCGCCATGGAAAAGCAGCGGCTGCCTGGGTAGAGTCACGAGAGGCCAGTGCAGCTCAGTATGGTGTGGTGAGGGTCGGCATGAGGGTTGGGTTCCTGGGTGTAGGGCAGGGCAGCAGCCCCCCAAGAGTATATCCCATCCTGCGTGCCAAGTGTGGGACTGCAGCCTGTGGGGAGCAAGGTTTGCCCGTGCCAGGTGCCTCCTTTCACAGTTGTAGGGGCTCAAACACCGTCGCAGCTTCTCCAGTCTCTTCCCTTTTTGCTTCTGGTTCTCCTTGGTGCTGAGAGATGGAAGTGTGCCCAGCTGGAGGGCTGGCAGCCAGATCCTCTCTCCTTCCTTCTGTCTCTCTCCCACCCATCCACTCCTCTCCTCCAACACCCTGCCCAGGTGCAGGACTGGAGGTGGGGGTCCCATCCTGCTCATGTCTGAGGCCATGGGGTGAGCTAGGGGCTCCCACGAGCTCCCTGGGTGCTGTGGTGCTGTTTGGTGGAGCGAGAAGGGAGCTGCAGGCCTGGCTCTTGGCGCTCTTAGTAATGGACCTTTTGCTTTAAATGGGGAACCAGTGCACGGACTTGAGAGAGCCATCATCTCTCCAGCCTGGAAGCCAGGTGGCCTCTCGTCCTTCCTCCTCCTCCAGCTCTTGTGAGCATCCTCTCCTGAGCTTCCTGCACCAGGGCTGTGCCGCGCGGTTCCAAGCAGAGCTGGGCAGGAGGGCTGGGCTTGCCCCACCATCCTCCTGACACATCTATATAGGAGCTATATAGAGTGTCGCTCTGCTCTGGAAGGCGCTCCCTGAGCACCTAGCGTGCCAGAACACCTCACTCCTACTCTTCCTCTGTCTGTCCTTCCCTCTGGACCTCATGCCTCTCCACGCCGCTCACCTGCTGCCCCCCATCTCCCTTGCTTGTGCCCCCCAGGCTCACTGAATGGCCTTGCCACGGGGTGCCCAGAGTCCTCCTGCCCCTGCATCACGCACCCCCAGAGCATGCCAGAGCAGAGCAGCCACTGGGGGGATGGGAACTGCACTGATCTGTGTCTCTTGTTTTCTCTTCTTCCCCTCCTTGATTGGGCTGCGGTCACTGGCTTGCCCCTCTCTCTCCCTGCACCCAGGAAGCACGCGGACTGTCCGCAGTTGCTGGACGTGGAGGACATGGTCCGGATGCGCGAGCCAGATTGGAAGTGTGTGTACACATACATTCAGGAATTCTATCGCTGCCTGGTCCAGAAGGGGCTGGTAAAAACCAAAAAGTCGTAGCCCATTGTCACCCCCCCGGGACCAATGGTGAGAACCTTCCCCTCCAAGTATCTGCCCATGCCCCACCACCACCAGGGCTCGGCTGGGAAGCAGCTGCCATGGCTGGGGAAGGGCTTGGGGGCTGCCAGTGGGTAAGGGGCAAGTCCTGGTGGTGCCAGGCAGGGCCCAACTGCAGCCAGGAGATGGGCAGAGGCAGCTGGTTGGTCTTGGGCCTTCTGGAATAGCATCCATGGGGGTTTGGGCAGGGGGAACTGTGTCACCCTGTGGAGCCATTGGCTCTCCAGCTATGGAGAGAGCAGTAGTGGAGAACAGCCCTCCCCCCAGCTGAGCCTGACCCAGGGATCAGCTGCTGGGGACTCTGCTCTGTGTGCTCTGAATGGTGCTGCCTGAGTGTAGGTGACCCCCCTGGGCTGCTGCAGCATCACTGCTTGCACTTGCTGCCTCCTTCCCCTGCCCCAGGGTACATGCCCGGCCCCAAGGTGCTGCCTGCTCATATATGGGCAGGAGCAGGAGTCTGGAAAGTGTGACTCAATGCTTGGGTCTTGCCTCATCCTGCAGTGTTTGTGCCTGTCTCAGGGCATCCCATCCGGTGCCAGAGCCATGGCTCCCCTGGCTCTGCACAGCACTGCCACACCGGGGCCCAAACAATGGCTTTATAAGGGCAGAGCTGCTCTTTGCACTGCTCCACCATCACCCTCCCACCCCCTCCCACCCCGAGCCAGGCTGGCAGTGGCAGGGAAGCTTTCCCAAGGCCCCCCATCCCCACAGTGTCTGAATCATGTGTGACAGCCAGGATGTGGGCTCAGAGTCCACTGACCAGTGCAGCAAAGGCACCAGGGAAAGACTGGGACTGTGGGGCCCAGGGTGGGGCTCTCTTGGGAGTGTGTCATTGGGGTGACTGGGAAAGGAGGGCTGTTCTGCAGGGTCAAAGCCTGCAGTAGGGCTACTACAGCAGGAGGAGTAGGGGGGACAAGGATGTTGTGGTGGTGGGTGTCAGCATGGGGTTTGGACCCTCCTTGTGCATCCTGTTCTTGGGGCAGAGCAATGCTGGAGGATGGCCCAGGGCCACAGCAGCTGAGCTAACCATGGCAGCAGCAGGGGCTGCCAGCTCAGCCTCCAGTGCTGGCGCGGCCTCTGCCCCAGCAGAAGCAGCCTGGGGTGCACCAGCACTATCTGTCCACAGGAGGGGACAATGCCTGGCAGGAGTGCATGGGCCTGGGCAGGCCCAGGACAGGGGTGACAGCAGTGGCAGGGTTGCTTCTGTGCCCCTTACACCCCCAGTAGAAAGACTAGAGGATTGAGGTGGTTGAATCTCTCCATGCCCTGCCTGGTTGTCATAGTGACCCATCATCGTGTTGTTAGCCCCCCTGACCACCCAAGGAGCCCCAGTTTGGGGAGAGAGATGGCCCAGGGAGCTGGATGGGTGGTGAGAACAGCGTGGCCACCCCACGAGAGGGGCAGCGGCAGAGCCACGAGGCTGTAGGGTTGGGGGCACAGCTATGGCTGATCTGCCAGAGCCCCCCCGAGGCTGGTAGCTGCTGGAACAGGGTCCTGGATAGACCCCTGCACCATGCTGGAGCTGGGAGAGGAGGTGGTCGGCACAGGCCAGGTTGAGCTCACTGAAGCAGGACAGTGCCCACTCGAGCAGTGGGGGTCTGCTGGGCCTGAGGCAGGCAAGCTGGACTGGCAGGAGGCAGAAGAGCAGTGCCAGGGCTTGAAGCAGAAGTGAGGGGCAGCATGTGACCAAGACCCTCTCCTGCTTTCCCTGGACCAGCTGGTTGGGCTTGAGGCTGCAGAGACACACGTGCAGGCAGGCAGGGCTCTCCCTAGGGTGCAACAGCAGCTGCTGGAGGAGAAGGGTGGGCACAGCCTGAGCAGGGTGTGACTACCAGCACCAAGAGCTGTGGCAGAACATGAGGGCAAGGGGTGCAGGCAGGTGGGCAAATCCTCATGGGCAGGCAGCCCCCAGGGCAGGCAACCCATGCTCATCCCAGTTCTAGGAGCAGCAGGACTGGAGGTACCAGGGGCTGGGCAGGAGGTGAGCAGGACTGAGGGCAGCAGTGCCCAACGCCAAAAGGCCCTGGGCAGTGTAGGGTTCCTGTCCCAGCCTTCATGTGGGGCAGCTTGCCTGAGGGCTTCATCTCTCTAGGACGCTGGTGGACTGCGTGCCGCTGGTGGAGGTCGAAGACATGATGATCATGGGGAAGAAGCCAGACGCCAAGTGCGTCTTCACCTACGTGCAGTCCCTCTACAACCACCTGCGTCGCCACGAGTTGCGCATGCGGCAGAAAGAGTGCTAGAGCCTGCCCTGCCCACCCCCTGCTGCCCTTGCCCCCGGGGCTGCCAGTGGGCAGGGGAGCTGCCTCCCTCAGGATGGTCCAGGGGGGCCACAGGTCTGGCACTAGGGACAGGGGAATTCTGCCACCCGGGCACCCCCACACCTCTGCCTTGCCAGAGCTGCCTCTGCCCCAGCCAGCTGTGAGCTGACCCCATGGGCAGGGCCAGGAAGGCATTGCTGGGGATGCTTCTGGCTTGGTTTGCCCCTTGCACTCCAGCCTGTTAAGTTATTTGCTCTCCAGGAATTGTTTGCCCTGCTGGCAGCACGCCCATGTCCCTGGGGTGGCCCAAGCACGGCTGTGCCCTGAGGCCAAGAACATGGTGTGGGTCAGTGGCTGAGCAGGACGGTGCAGCCCAGCCAAGGTCCTGGTGCATGCTGCAGGCAGCACCTGTCAGTGGTTCTCTTGGCTCCCTGCAAGGAAGCCCCTCTGCCCACTGCAGGCCCTGCTGGGTGGCACCTTCCTGAGGGGACAGCTCCATGGCTGTGGCAACACCCTGCTTCTCACCACCACATGCACCTGGGGCACTTCCACACTGGGGGCTGCAGCACCCATGGGCTGGAGAGTGGGCAGGGGCGATGGGTCGCAGGGGAGCAGAGGTGGAAGGAGTGAGCCAGGACGGCAGCCCCTACTCCCCTCCCTCGCTCAGAGCACCACGTGCTCAGCACTGCTCACCCCTTTGTCACGTCTACACCTGTGCTGACATGTGTATACCAACACCAGCCAGACAATAAAGGTTTACCTAGGGCGATGCCTCTGTCTCGGGTCCCTGTGCCAGTGGCATAGCACACACTACAGTGGCTGGGGAGCACTGGCAGTCTGGCTTTGGGCGCTTGCCCTCTCAGCGCTACCGGTGACGCAGCGGCAATCAGAGCTGCTGCTGAATGTTAGCGGTCGTCAGGGTCTCCCTCCCCATTTCTCCAGTGGTGGGAGCTAACGCATCCAGCGTACCTTTGCTCAAGGGTCATC
>JAOXXN010000212.1:14836101-14849283 GCA_026770055.1 Myrmophylax atrothorax | reverse complement strand
TAAAGGCCTGGCAAGAAGGAAGCAGGGAAGGGAAGGAGGCTGCCCAGCACCCCAGGCAGTGGGGAGCTCCAAGGGGGTGACTGGGCAGGGCTGGTGGGGCAGAAGGCAGCTCAGCAGATGCCAGGGGACATGGGGTTAGAGCAGAGGCAGAGAAGGCACAGGACACTTGTTGTCTCTTGCCAAGCTGCTGGCCTGGGAAGGTGCTGAAGTACCTGGAAGGAAATGGTGAGGGCAAAGTCTCCAGCGCAGCTGCAGTACACAGGCATGTGCATCTCCTTCACACCATGACACTTCTTGCAAATCTGGAGGCCAAGGAGGTTCAGGTGAGCCAGGAGACGAGGCCAAACATCTCTGCCAGGGGCAGAGTCTACGTGTCCAGCTTCAGTCACAGGAATGGACACAGGGGGCAATTCCTGCACTTACCAGGTCCTGCAGCATGAAGGCCATCAGTTTCTTTTGCAGGGCTTCCACCAGCGCCATCTCGATGGCATTGGTGTCATACTGCACCTGGCAGTTGGGGCAGACCCATCCAGGAAGCACTGATCCATCCTAGGGACAAAGAGATGGAGGTGAGCACTCTAAGTCCTATGTACTGGGATGGTGGAACTGGTTTCTGGAGAGGAACAGCACATAAGCCAAAGCCCAGGCATGCTCAGATCCATCACATGCAGCTAGAAAAGATGAACAGAAAATTTGCTTTAGGTGAGGGTGATTATGAGCAGTGAGCAGAGTTGCAAAGCAAAGGGGTTCAGAGAAAAAAATGGGTAAAGTGATGAACTACTGTAGTGGGGCCTCTGGTGTCCCTAGAAAAGAGGGTGCACCTGGCAGAGAGCATGGTCCTTGCACAGGTCCAGGTCCCTGCAGAAGTTGCAGTTCCTGCAGATGACTTCAGGAAGCACATAGGAGCGGCATGGGTCCTGAAACTGGGCTGCTTCTGAGAACTCGCCCACCTCGACGAGGCGCAGCAGGTCCCGGCGCAGTTTGTTAACCTGGTTGGTTATGTTGGCATCCAGAGAGAGGACCTGCAAGGATAAGAGCCAGGTGAGCCTCTCAGCAGAGTATCCTCAGCAGGGCAGCTCGTACCCTTGTGACCTCATATGGGTGCGGGGCATGGCAAAGTGATTCTGAATTCCCCCTCCTAGGGGAAAGCTGTAGCCAATCTGAGCCATAGACAAGGACCAGAATTTGAGTCCAGACCCCAAACCTTCAGCCAAGGGGCCTGGCCCATCCTGCTGACCTTGCAAACATATTTGATGAACTCCAGGGCTGGGTTGTTGAGTGGCAGGTAGGAGCCAGGCAGGACAGGGAACATGTCTGAGGGCTCTGTGGCATTGCGGGAACCAGCCACCTTCTTCTGGATCTTCTGGGTAATAGTGAAGAAGCTTTGGGTGAGCTCATTGGCCACGTAATCCTGTGAGAAGGTGATCATGCCTAGAGAAATGAAGCACAGAGTTCTTGAGCTGATTGGTGGCACATAGGGACAATGAAGTGGGTGGCTCTCTGCTTGCAGCAGGGCTGTTCTGGGGCTCAGCACTCACCGGGCAAGGCCCCCAGCTCCCTCAAAGTCTCCTGGGACACCTGGCTGGTGGTCTTCCTCTTGATTGGGGTACTCCCAGGAGTGTTACGCCGCAGCTCCTCCTTCATGCTGTGGTACACGGCCACGATGTAGGCTGGGGAGACATGGGCAAACCTCCAGTTCCTGCCTGGAGCTAGCACTGAGGGAGCACAATGACCTTGTCTCTTCTTCATGACCACTCACCTGACACGATCATCAAGAAGTAGCTCTGGCAGGAGGCAGCCTGGGGCAGGAACTGCGCGATGTTCCAGCTGTTCTCCAGCAGCTCCTCCATGTCTGGCTCCCCTTCCTCTGCCTCTTCTTCCCTTGCCACCTCCTCCTCCTCTTCCTCACTGTCCTCGTCTTCCAATGCCTGCCTCTTGCTGGTGTTCTTCTGGGGGAGCCAGTGATGCTGCAGCTGTTCCTCATGCCTATCCAACACCTCCTTACTCTGCTCAACCCCACCACCCTGTTCCCAGTCGACTGGCTGCTTCCCATCTCTTACCTCCCCATAGTGGATGCGGGAATCCACTTTTCCCTTGATACCTCCATAATTTGCTGGGTCCATCCAGAGAAGAAATTCCCAGCAGCGGGAGAAGGATATGGTCAGAGAATGGAAGATCTCCTTGGAGTGGATGCTGGAGGGAAGAAACTGCAGTCAGTCCTTGTGTTGGCATCACCCCTTTCTATGGGACACAGTGGGGAGGTGGTGCTGGCCAGAAGAGAGGGGATGTCCCCTTTCCCACCCAACCACTGCCAGAGATCCCAGGGGAAGTAATGCTCAAGGACACGTGGCTTTCTATTCTTGCATCAAGGTGCTGTACCACAGCTGGGATGCTGAGAGCCAGCCAGGGGATGAGTTGCTGGGCATGTAAGGTTCTCCTGAAGGTATCTTCTGCATTGAGCGCTACAAATATTCTTGGAATACTGCCTACAGAGGACAGCTAGGGACAGATCCTTACTCCAGGTGTGACAGCAAGAGAACTGGGAAGCCTTGTCTCTTCAGTATCTTTGCCAAAATAATAAATTCAGTTCTGAGGCCTATTAGAAGGCAAAAAATCAGCATTCTCCTTCCTGGCCCTGAGCCCTGCCCCAGCCCCATGACCTGGGAGCCCCATCTTCAGGTGCACCCCACCTGTTGATGATGTACTCCACGTAGCTAATGGCGTCCTCGATGCGCCGCTTCTTGGTGCATAGAATGATGCGGTTGAAGTTGGCATAGACCACAGAGGAGCCCAGGCGCTTGAACTCGGCTACCAGCCTGCAGCAGGGCACAGGGTGGGGGGGTCAGTGGGTGAAAAAGCAATGCCCAAGGAGCAGATGCAACCTACGGAGGATGTGCTGATCCATCAGTCATAAGTCAACAAGCAGCAACACTGCTCAAGGGAGATCACCCAAACAGGATGAGATGTCCACTCCACTCTACTGTCCACCCCTTTGGAGGATCATTGTGAGCGTCAGCATCCTGGTCAATAATGTTGCACCTGTCCCTTCCCCATCCACCAGCCTGGCACCCTCCAGGCCTCACTTACTGCAGGAAAAGCTTCTTCATCATGTTGTGGAGTGTGCGGTGCAGTGCTGGGTCGTAGAGCAGGGAAGAAGGAGAGCGGAGCCAGCGGTAAAAGTGAATGACCTGGTTGTCAGCATAGACATTGTGGTACTGTGTGATCTCCTTCACCCAGCTCACCACCATGCTCTTCAGGATCCTGCCAGCAACCAGAGAGCAGCATTACCCCACCAGCCACCAGCAACCCTTTCTGCCTTGCCAACAGGGTCATGTTTTTGGATTCACTGGAGGATTCAGAGCGGGAAGTTCCTTGTCCAGCCTTTAGCTTGCGAGCCAAAGGCTAAATATGTGCCTCTATAATGTGGTGGAGCATGAAGAAAGGAGAAACAGGAAAGGGCAGTCTTCAAAATCCCCACGCATCTACTGGCTGAGGTACTAGGCAGCTCTGAGCTCAGGATCTTCCAAGGTGTGGGAGAAGACATGTGCCCTGCCCTGGAGTCATGGATTTATACCCCAGAAGCCTTATTGCTGGGGAAGGGCTAAAGCCAGGAGGGGATGAGGCAGGACCCTGAGGGAATCTACCAGAATGCAAACCTCCTGCTCTGCCTCCTACTACTCCTCAAACCGTACCTGAAAGTGTTGGAGCAGAGAGCAGTCTCATCATAGCTGGCTGGAACGTTGGCAGTTTGGTTCCCTGTCACCATGTCCTCTAGGGATGCCTGCTGAATCACGTCAAAGCTGATGCTCATGCTGGAGCCTCCTTCCATGTCGTTCACATGGTGGGATTGCAACACGGTGTTCACAGCCAGGCTCTGGATATCCAGCTCCAGACACACTAAGAGCAGACACAACTGTCAGCAGGGAGGCAGGGAAAGGACCAGGGACACCCGTCCTGCCGCTGCCAGAAGTGCTTTTCACAGATACAGGGTGATCTATAGGTGCTGCTGCAGCAAGTAGGGAGGTGTTTTCATAGGCATGACTCTCTCAATCAGATCTTATCTTCCAACAAAAATCAGACCTACTGACCCTCTGAGGACCACCAGTATATTCCAGAAGCTGCAGAAGTGGAGCTCAGAAAAACCGAATACAGTCAAGCTGTCTTTGCTTAAGAAAGACCTGTTCCAGGCTCACCAGGGACAACCAGGTGAGCTAGTCTGTCCTTTGGCTGCACGTGTTGCAGGTGGTCTGCCAAGTGTTGCTGTCACTGTTCATTGGTAAACAATCCATATTTCAATGCCTGCACATTACAAGTGAGCCTCCCCTGACCCAGGACATGCCAGGAGATACTGGTGGTAGCTGTCACCACACAGGCTCTTTGGGGACTGCATCCACCCCTCTGCAGAACTCAAAAAGCAGGATCCAGCTCTGACCCACTCAGTGCTACCACCCTCTTCTCTCCTCACCTGTGGAATAGCAGCCAGGGTTGTTGATCTCCACTGAGGCTCTCTCATCGAACTCCATGACGAGGCGGTTGTCATCAGCCTCCTTCCCGCCCAGGTCAGGGCGGGCTGTGGGGGACAGCCACAGCAGGTGGTTGTGACGACGGAGGTGGCGTGAGAAGAACAGGTCGGAGCCAAAAGTGGAGATGTCATCAGGGAGGTTGCCAATGGGGATGTGGTAGTACCTGGGGCACAGAGAGGTGAGTGGTCATTGGAGTGGACATGGCTGCAGGGAAAACAAGGACCATGCCTGTCCCCTCAAGGGACAAGAGAGCTCCTGTGGTCCCACTGAGGGGACAGCAGCCTCAGGGGAACATGGCCATTCATGGCACCTGCTCATCTCAAAAGCCTGGGAGAGGCAAGTGTCCAGATTGAGATAGTGGCGGATCATGCGGCGGGCAGCATGGCGCTGCCAGTCCAGGACCGAGTAGCTGACGTCATCTACCAGCTGAATGGGGACCAAGGGGAACTCATCGATGATGGGGATCCCACTTGCCAGTCGTTTCAGGTCCCAGTTGGACTGCACAGCCACCAGTGTGGGGCCCCGGCGCTCATCCTGCACCAAGGAGAAAGGGATATATCCTGGTGTGCTGGTCATCTGCTCAGCAGGAAGCTGGCAGTGTCGTGTGCCCTGTCCCCACAGCAGGTCCCCACAGTGGGAAGCATATCCCAGCATTCCCGAAGCGGCCACTCACCTCCATACTACCAGCTCTTGAGCAGACTGCAGGGATGAAAAGAGGTACTGGGTGGCCTTTCTGCTGGCACTGCCTGAGGTAAGCCCCCCAAGCAAAACACAGCACCCACTTTGACCCTTGACCTTGGGCCCAGAAGTTATGTGAAGGTGCTGTTGGAACTCGTGTACCACTGCCTTCCACAGCACTCTCTCCCATGGAGACCTTCCTCCCACCTTCATCTCACCTTGTAGCCCAGCAGCAGCCTCTGGACACTTCTGTAGATAGCCTTGGGGTCAGTCTCAGCACGCACCTCAAAGGTGTGCTTGTCTGGGGGCAGCAGCTCCTCGCCCACCTTTTCCAGCAGAGCTGTGCGCTCTGCTGAGAACAGAGTGGTGAGATTCGGCATTTGGTTGCTGCGTACCTGGGTGCAAGGGGGACTGGGTCAGAGCATCGGGAGGGAGACCTCAGGATGCTTGTTGCCAGGGAAGATGCACAGAGAAACCTCCTGCTGTCCGGCCCTAGCATGGAATGGTTTGGAGTGGAAGGGACTTACAGGTCATCTAGTCCAACCCCCTGCCATGGGGACCCTGTATAAACACGGAATTGTTTGGGTTGGAAAAGACCTTTAAGACCCAGCGCTGCCAAGGCCACCACTAACTCATGTCTCCAGTGATAGTGATTCTACCACTGCCCTGGGCAGCCTGTTCCAGGGCTTGACAACCCTTTCGGTGAAGTGTTTCCTACTCTGAAACCTAAACCTGCCCTGGTGCAACTTGAGGTGAACTAGACCAGGGAGCTCCAAGCCCTGCCCAACCTGGCCTTGAACACTTCCAAGCATGGAGCAGCCTCAGCTGCTCTGGGCAACCTGTGTCAGGGCCTCACCACCCTCAAAGGGAACAGTTTCTTTCCAGTATCCCATCTAACCCTGCCCTCTTTCACTGTGAAGCCATTCCCCCTTGTCCTATCACTCTAGGCCCTTGTCCAAAGTCCCTCTCTAGCTCTCATGGAGGTCCTTTAGGCACTGGAAGGGGCTCTAAGGTCTCCCTGGAGCTTTCTTTTAGCCAGGCTGAAAAACCGCAGCTCTCCCAGCCTGTCTCTGGAGGAGAGGGGCTCCAGCCCTTGGAGCATTTGCATGGCTTACTTTGGACTCACTCCAACAGCTCCAAGTCCTTCCTATGCTGGGGGTGCCAGAGCTGGAGGCAGCTCTGCAGGTGGGGTCTCACCTGAGTGGGGCAGAATCCCCGCCTCCCCTGCTGCCCATGCTGTGGCATGAGCCCAGCACACAGGTTTCTGGGCTGCCAGTGCACAAGGCTGGGGCATGTCCAGTCCCTCACCCACCAGCACCCCAGATCCCCCATGCTTCACAGTCCCCCTTACCTTGTCCAGCACAAAGATGGAAGCTTTACGCTGTGAGGGAATGAAGAGGCCCAGGAGTGCCTTGCTGCCTTGGGAGCTGTGGTACAGGTAGATGTGGCGAATGCTTCCTGGAGGCACAGAGCACAGAGCATTAGTGGTACCCATGGGTGTGAGATACCAGATGCTTCAGGATCCCCTCTACCAGGATGCCTCACCTGGCTCCAGGTAAGTGAACTGGGCCAGCGAGCGCATCTCCAGGTGCTCTATGTCGAAGGTTTCAACCTCTCGCCCTGCCAGGTGCTGGATGAGCTGCCTGCTGACCATGCATACGCAGCCCAGGTGGGACAGGGCACGGAAAAGCAGAGGCACCTAGAGTGATGGGGAGAGATGTGATGGAACAAGAAAACCACAGGTATGACACACCTGAGGTGCCTTTGGCATCAGTTTGGTATTATCACCTTTGCTGGTGCTTAGAAGTACAGAACAAGTATCTCAAAATCCACATTGTTCCTATCTAGCCCCATGTCCCACCATCAAGGGTACTTTGGAGGACATGTGGAGTGATATTTGGGCAATCTTGCAGCTCTGAAACTTGTGGTTTGGCACTCCAAGGCAGAGGCTCCATCTGAGGCTCCAGATAATCTGCATAGTGCGAGATCCACCAAGGATCCACCTGTTTTTTTAACCCTGTAGCTGTCAACTCCACAGCTGCAGGAGACTCCTGAAAGGCTTGCTGAGGGACCTGGTCCCAAACCAGTTAGAAGCAATAAACATTTCTTGCCTCATTACTCTTCCCTTGTGCCAGTTTTAGTTGTATAGACTCCTGATACATTACATGTCTTCAGCATGCTGAAGCATTCCCATCTAAGCCCCACCCCTGCAGGGAAACTGTTCCCTTGCTCACATCCTCCTGTGTCACTTGTGCTACATTTTTTGCAATCATTATCAGAATGGCACTGCAGATGTTTAAAGATGAAGACAGATCTTGCCTTAAGCAGGTCTGTGTCCAGCTGGGTTATGTGTGTCTCTGAAGATGGAAGCTCCACAACCCTCTAGTCAACCTGCTCGACCACCCTTGCAGGGTTGTGCCCACTGCCTTCTGTCCTCCTGGGCACCAGAGCACAGTCTGGTTCCTCTCCTCCACTCTTCCCATTGAGCAGGTCCCCTGAGACTCTTCTCCTTCTGGCTGCACAGTCCACCTCATTCAGCCTCCCCTCACAGGACAGACACTGGTGCCCCACAATCATCTAATTTCCTTCATATCTTTAAAACTTCTCCATACACCTGGTTTTACTTCAGCTGCTAATTTTAGTTTCCGCTTAGTTCCTTGATTTTTCCTTTTTCCACTTACTAAACACTATGGGAGTGAAGAGGATTCCATTTGCTAGAGGAAGGTCTATAGATGTGGTGAATTTGGATACACGCTACTCACTTTGGCAGAGCAATCTGAAGCCTGTTTTGGGTGCTGCTTACTAAACGTCAGTAAGGTTTGATAGGTACCATTTTCAATTGCTGATGGCATATATGGTTCAATCTTTTTCATCACCACAGGATTTCATGGGCTCCATGTAATCATTATGAGTTGTGCCTTGCCTTGTGGAAACTTTGTCCAAATTTTACAAAAGCAGAAATTTCAGGTTACTAAAAATGGTTTCTTTCACCATGCACTACTGGAACACTTCCCAGGTTATACCAGTAACTTCAGTTGCTGAAGTCTCCCAACTTTGTGATGCTCTTTCTGTCCCCTGCACTCTCCTGCACCTTGGAAAGCATTTAAAAGCCATGCCATCTCTGCTCACACAAGTTTGTCCTACTCAGGCAAAGACTTTTGATCCATAATAATTCTATGGTGCATTTTAGTATCAAATCCACCTTCCTTTATACTTTCTCTAGGTCCACTTACAACAGCTTTACTCCCAATACCCTTTCTTTTTCCTGGTCCCAACACTAGCAGGCTGGTTCTGGATTAGTTTAGAGGAAGATTACCACTTCTGCTTATTAGAGGCCTTCTTTCCTCAAAGTTTTCTAACTCAAAATAAACTGAAATCCCTTTCCCTGACATACTGTAACTCACATGCTGATATTTCTGTCCATATGAGCATGGGTATATGTCCCAATTCTCTGCTGTCCAGATTTGATTTTTGGTGTCTTGGTGCCTTGGATTTTTGGTGACTTGTCACTGGCACTCAGACTAATGAGCTACTACTGCTCAGCAATCCTTAAAAATGAGCACCTGGAGGAGTTACCTGTGTCTCATACACTCCCTCGATGTCTGGAGCAGAGAGGTCCGCATTAATTTCATTGATGTGCTCTTGGTACATGTCTTCAGGAACAGAATATTCATACAGGTTGTAAACCAAGTTTGAGCGGGGCAGGATCCTGTTCACCTGCCAAGGTAAGGGACAAGATTATTGGGACACATCCCACCATGTGTCACCACTGCCAGGAGCCAGGCTCTGAGCCCAGCTTCTCGTGCTCCTCTCTCCTAGGGGGATCAGTGGGTTATGTTCATACATGTTACAGAGAACCTGCTTTCCAGACAGGCTGGGATTAGCAGAGGGACTAGGCCCTGGATGAGGGATATCCACAGAGTGGGACAGTGAGATGTTGCAAGGCCTGTAATATCTGCTTGTAGGTGAGGTGAAGCACCTCATCTCAACACAAGCAGCCGCTTCTCCTTCCAGAAGGGGAAGGTCCTCACCTTCCTGTAGGCTGTTCCCTCCTCTGGCTTTGGGATACGCTGGTTGACGTAGAAGACACGGGGGATGCTCAGCTTGATGCAGTGCAGGTCACTCCCTATCACTGCCCACAGCCGGAACAGCCCAGGCTGGCTGGTCTCAGCAATCTGCAGGACACAGGGTGCAAGGTCAGGGTTAGCAGGAGATCCAACATGCCATCAATGCTTTTATCTATGCTGTGGAGCACTCTGAGGATGTACATGGTCAGTTGGTGGCCAAAAAGAGAGTGGAGGTCTTAGAGAGTCATTGCTCTCAGCTCTGGAGTCCCTATGTCCTGCTAATGTCCCAGGGTACCATGAAGAAAACTCTGCATCAGGTGGGCCAACAAACTCCAGGGGATGATGTCACCCAATTCACTCTGATGTGCTGGACCTGCAGCTCTGAGGTCTTTCTGGACGATGAACTGGGTGACAGGGGCTGTGCTTAGGTGGCCATGCATAACAAAGGTTTGTGAAAACACAGGTGGCACCATTCCACCTCTGTGTTTGTACAATGGCTGCTTCCAGGTACCACTGGAATCCCATGCTCAGTGCTGGACTCCTCAGCACTGGACATGGACATACTAAATAGAGTCCACTGAAGGGCTACAAGGATGAAGAATGGACTGGAGCATCTTTCATATGAGGAAGGGCTGAGAGAGCTGGGACTATCCATCACTGAGCAGAGAAAGCTCAGGGGGATCTCATCCACACATATACCAAACAGGAAGTACAGAGAGGATGGAGGCTGGCTCTTCCCAATAGTACCCAATGGCAGGACCAGACACCATGGGGACAAATCAGAATGCAGGAGAGTCCCTCTGCATGTCAGAAACACTTATTCCCTGTGAAGGTGACTGAGCCCTCACCCAAGTTGCCCAAGGTAGGTGTGCAGTCTCCATCCTTGAAGATATTCCAGGACATGGCCCTGAGCCCCTGGCTCTGGGTGGCCCTGCCTGAGCAGGGGGTGCAACAAAAGGGACCCCAGAGCTGCCTCCAGCCTCAGCTGATATTTCTGTGGTTCTCTGACTGCCCAGTGCTGCCCTCCAGCTGAACTGGAGCTGCTCCACTGGCCGATCTATACACACATCCCAGATTCACCAAGAATGACCCTGTGGGTGCCTGTTTCCATCCATATGTGCACGAGCCTGAGGCTCTGTGGCACCATCTGAATTCCCCAGGGCTAACAACTGCATGGCGCTGGGGTCACGGTTCCTGAACTTCACTGCTTGACCACAGAATTTAGATGTGAGGGCTGTACCCTGGGTTGCTCTGTGGCAGGTCCCCTCTCTGGTACCTGCACAATCTGCCAGGGCAAATCCAAGATGCTGCGTGCTGTCCGGCGCAAGTAGCTGCTGAGCCCTTTGGAGGAAGCATCGCGGACCACTCCTCCACCTGCCCCTATCCCGCCGCCCTCCAGCCGCCGCCTCTTCTGCCGCTCCCGCCGCTGCCGAGCCTGCAGCTCCCACTTCTTCTGGTGGAAGCGCAGCCAGACCAGCCGCTCTTCCTGAGTTGGTTGACAGAACACATGAAACCAACACAGGCTTCCCAGCCACACAACACCACACCACACGCCCCAGCCCCCCAGCCCCCAGCCCGACATCCCATTCCTGCCCCAGCTGCAAAGCCACCATTCCCCTTTTCTCAATCAGTGGTTTTATTTCTGTCTCTTGGTTATATTTCTCCTTGTATCTGAATCACGTGTGCACAGAGGGTTTTGGAAGATGCACAGCTTGCTCCTGGCAGCATCCAAGCTGCTTTGATAGACAAGCACAGTACTGAGGCATCTCCTGCACAATCTGCTTCAAATCTGGTTCACATACCTTGGTGGTGCCCACGGGTGGAGGTGGGCCCAGGATCTCCCGCCAGGACTGGGACAGCTCCAGGTCCTGAGGCAGCTGTTGGCTTTCCTCTGCTGCAGGGATGCGCTTCCGCTTACTTGCAATGGGAACCAGTGGCTGAGGAATCTTGACAGCCCCAAAGTCCTCTATGTCACCAATCTGTGAGCTGGGTATCCCCTGCACAGACTGACTGGCAAGGACCTGAGGGAGCAAGAACAGCCAGAGGATGGGGCTGCAGAAGAGCCCCACAAACACAACCAGTACCTTCCCCTTACCCTCTTCACCTGTCTCTTGCCTTCCAAAACAAAGAGCTCATTGATTTTTTTCTGTTTGTACACGTCATTCTTCTCCAGGAGTTTCTTGTGGAGCCAGTCTGGGTGCCGGACCCGTGGCACCGGATTCTTTACCTGGAGAACAGCTCCAAATCAAAACAAGTCCCTCGCCCAAAGGCCTATTCTTCCCACCCCTGCACTGCCCTGTACCTGCTGCAGGGCTGCAGGAATGGTGATGATTTTCTGGATGGTGCTGCCCAGTCTCTCAATGTAGTAGTCCCAGTCCAGGATCTGGAAAGAGGGCAAATCTTGGGAAGTGAAGAAAGCCAAGCAGAAGTGCCAGCAGTCACAGAAGCAAACATCCTTGTTGTGCCCAGGCTGTGCCTCTGAAGGGATGAGCCCCTATCCCACATGCAGAGCCATCTGCCTTACTCACCGCACGGATGTTGAAGTCCTGCAGTGAGGGGCTCTTCAGCCATTTTCGGAGGTAGTGTTTGCACACGCTGGGCTCGGCTTGGAAGATGGCAAGGGGGATGGCCCTGGGAAAGGCAGGGAAGCAACATCCTAGCACTGCACAATGCTCTCTCCCAGCCTGTGGAGACCCTCCAGGCTTCTCCTTCCATCCCTGAGAAACCACTGGGCTGCATGATGTTACCCATCACCCCGCTCATGGTCTGTCCCAGATTCAGGTGATCACCTGGATACAGCATACCAGCTCCCTCCCCTTTCTGATACCTGCCCATCCCCTCCTGGTTGCTCCCGCACTACCAGAAGCCCTGGTACCTTCAGATGGGGTTACCTCTCAGTGACTGGAGACCCTTCTGGTTTTTTGGAAATGATGAAGCGACAGCTTAGCCCTGCATCCTTCACCATTTGGTCCCCCAAAAATTCTGCCAGGCGCTTGGCAGTGCTGATGGAAGTGGACTTCTGCTCCCCATAGTCCTCCAGCTTGCGTGACATGGAGCGGTTCTCTGAGATGAGTTCAAACAGCTCTGAATCGGGCATGTTGGCAGCCTGAAAGCAAGGGAATAACCCAAAGTTGGCAAGAACCTAACAATCAAACCTTGCTGCTGTCAGGAAGAGGAAGCACCTACACCCATTTGGTGTGTCTCTTTACATGAAGCATGAGAGCTGCTCCCTGTTGCAGCTGCCAGTAGGATCTATAGAAAAGAGGGAGCGTGGATTTGAGGCTGGCACCAGTGACAGCACAGCTTTGTGTTGTGCATGCAAAGTTGGACTCACCAAGAACTTGTTGCACAATGTCATCACAAAGTACTGTAGAGGACCAGACTTAAGTGTGTTCTGTATCAAACATCCCGAGCATTGCTACAGGAAAGGTATGACTGGAGGAGAGGGTCCCACAGTGGTGGGGCAGTGTGTTCTGAGCCAACTTACTGTATTGTGTGCAATATCATATACAATACTTAGAAGACTCTTAAGTGGGTTAGAGCATGGTGCCAATAGGTCCCAGATTTGATCCCTGTATTGACCTAAGAGTTGGACTTGATTATCCTTGTGGGTCCTTTCCAACTCAAAATATTCTGTGATTCTGGGAGCTTTCTGCTCCACCTAGACATTCATGCTCAATTCCCCTGTTCAACTCACTTCCAGGAGGAGGTCTCAAAGGGCTGGCTGTGCATGCATGAACAAAACGGCACAAAAAATCTAGTTCACATGAGAATCGTGCACCAAGTTAAAACTAGGAAAGGGAGCAGATTGGCCCCCCCTCTATCTTTTCTCTCTCTTCTCTTTCTCCTCTCTGCTTCATTCTCTTTATCTCATTATTTGCTCCAGCTCTGGATCACCCATCCAGCAGGACCAA